>OW240917.1:69098897-69203260 GCA_933207985.1 Pelobates cultripes | reverse complement strand
TAAGGACGGAGGCAGTTGTACAAGTTGTGATCAAAACAAAACGTAAACAAAACCTGGAATTTGCGCTACATATCTGTTCAACCGTAATTCACCTCTGTCATATTAAATGCACCCACATTTATTACATTTCATTTTGTTCAGGAGAAACAGGGCTTTCATGTCACATCAAATATTTATATGTGAATTATAATTTAATTTAATTTAAATAAAATATAAAAAGAAATATGAGAAATTAAGACTTTTGTTATATTTTTAGTTCGGCATGGCATCTTAACTATGAATTTTATAATACTGTTAGCTGTTACTGCAATAAAGTACACATATTTGTATTCAGTGATGTCTGCTGAGTAAAACATTACCCCCCATGTACAGGTTTTACATTGAAATTTGCCAGACTGGTTATGTTGCCTTTGAAACTGTATCATAACCCAGGTATGAGAATAAACCCCATGATAGCATACCATTTGAAAAAGTAGACAACCCAAGGTATTAAAAACGGGTTATGTCCAGTCTTTTTTAGTAGCCAGTTCATCACAAACACTGGCCAAAGTTAGCGTTCATATTTGTTTGTGTGAGAAAAATGCCAAAAACTAATTTGAACGCTAATTTTGGCCAGTGTTTGAGACTAAGTGGCTACTAAAAAAGACTGCACATACTTCTTTGCAAAAACCAGCAATTTCACTGATAATATCATCGCTGTGATATGTTTTACTCATTTTAAACACTAATGTTTGTGTTCAGCGAAGTGTCTGTGTAAAACAGTACCCCCCCATGTACAGGTTTTATGGTGTCCAGGAAAGTTACAGGGTTAAATATTGGGCTTGTGAGCCAAATTCTCTGGACTTTCTGCCTGGGTTGTCAGGCAGGTCCCTCAAATTGTAATTAATAAAATGACTTAATTATGTAAAAATATTATATAAATATATTTGTAGAATTTAAATATATATATATATATATATATGTATGTATATATATATAAATATAAATATATATATATATAGATATATAGATAGATACATATATGTATTTATAACGTCATTCTAAATGTATTTTGAATTTAATATATGTATATTAATATCAAAATACAGTTAGAACAAATTTAAACCGGTATATAATGTATTTTTAATTTTTTTTTTTTCAATTTATTTATTGATTATTTTAATTTTAACTATCTATCTATCTATCTAATTAACATTATTATTATTATTATTATTGTGTTATTATTTATATAGCGCCATCAAATTCCGCAGTGCTTCACAATGGGTTGACAAACGGACATGTAGTTGTACCCAGACAAGTTGGACACACAGGAACAGAGGGGTTGAGGGCCCTGCTCAATGAGCTTACATGCTAGAGGGAGTGGGATAAAGTGACACAAAAGGTAAGGATAGTATTAGACTAGTGACAGTTTCAAGAGAGGAATCGTTTGGGAGCTATTAACAGTATAATTGATACGCTTTTATGAAGAAGTGGGTTTTTAATGATTTTTTGAAGGAGTGGAGACTGAGTGAGCATCTGACGGAGGAGGGAAGCGAGTTCCACAGGAACAGTGCAGCCCTTGAGAAGCCTTGAAGGCGAGCATCAGAGGTGGGAATACGGACAGAAGATAGACGTAAGTCTTCAGCAGATCGGAAGGGCCTAGACGGGACATACTTGTGTATTAGGGAGGATAGATAGGTGGGAACAGCATTATGTAGAGATTTGAAAGCAAGAACCAGAATTTTAAATTGAGCCCTAAATCTTACAGGAAGTCAATGTAGGGACTGACAGAAGGGTGAGGCGTGGGAGGTGCGGGCGGACAGGAAGATGAGCCTCGCATTCTTTTTGGACTGTAAAGGCGCAAGTTGGGAGCACGTAAGACCACTGAGAAGTGGATTACAGTAGTCAAGGTGAAAAAGGACAGTGGAATGGACCAGAACCTTAGTCGCATCTTGCGTTAAGTAGGGTCGGATGCATGCAATGTTTTTGAGATGGAAACAACAGGATTTGGCGATTGACTGAACATGAGGCTTGAAGGAGAGGTCGGAGTCAGAGAGAACACCTAGACAGCGAGCCTGCTAGTGAAGCTGATGGTAGCACCATTGACTTGGAGGGAGACAGGCACAGGAGTAACAACACTTGAGGCAGGAAAGACCAGAATTTCAGTTTTGGTCAAGTTGAGTTTAAGGAAGTGGGCAGCCATCCAGTTAGATATAGCAAAGAGGCAGTCAGAGACACTAGTCAAGAGGGATGGGAAAAGATCAGGAGAGGACAGGTAGATTTGCGTCATCTGCATAGAAATGATATTGAAAGCCAAAGGAGCTAATGAGTTTACCAAGGGAGGCAGTATCGATGGAGAACAGTAGGGGACCAAGAACTGAACCTTTGGGGACACCAACAGAGAGGAGTTGGGGAGAAGAAGCAGAGCCAGAGAAAAAAACACTGAAAGAGCGCTGGGAGAGGTAGGAGGAGCACCAGGAGAGAGCAATATCTTGTAGACCGATATTGCGGAGAATGAAAAGAAGCTGTTGATGATCAATAGTGTCAAAAGCCGCAGACAGGTCAAGGAGAATTAGGATAGAGTAGTGACCATGAGATTTTGCAGCGAATAGATCATTGAATACTTTGGTCAGTGCTGTTTCCACAGAGTGCTTAGCGCGGAAACAGGACTGAAGTGGGTCTATCAGAGAGTTGGACTCGAGGAAGTCTATCAATCTCGCATACACAACTCTTTCAAGGATCTTGGATGCAAAAGGCAGTAGCGAGATAGGACGGTAGTTGGATGGGGAGTTAGGGTCAAGGTTGGGCTTCTTAATGTCACATCCTGTTCCTCGCTGCGGATCATTCTGGCAATGGCTTCTGCTATCCAGTACTCTTTTTGCTGTCCTTGCTTGTTTTTTCTTGGTTTTCTGGTCTATGTCTGGTTTTCTTTATTGCTGGGTTTCTGAATTCATTCTTATATTCTGTCCCTGGATTTCCCAGTCTCTTGGATTCACTTAAATGTTTGTTTTATGTTGCCACACCCGTTTGTTTTCCACTTTCCTTTTGTTTCAGCTTGGAGCTGCAGCAGTGTTTCATGTCTCTGCCCTTTCTTGCAGGTAAGTGCTATTGTGGTTAAGTGTGGCTGTTTTAGCATACATTAAGCTGTGTAGGACCTGCCAGATATGGGGTACATTGGCGTTGTTGGCAGGCTTGTGCAATGTATGATCATATAATGTACCTAAATCCCCATACTTTTCATATATAGTGCTTAGTTATGTCTCCTCTTGTTTTACCTTGTATTTCTTGTCTTGTTTTATTTAGCCTTGTAATCCCAGTCAATGTGCAGTCCTGTCCAGTCATGCCCATGTTATGTTCTTGTTTTCCTCAAGTCTTGTGTACATGTTCTGGGTTCTGCTTTCTGACCTGCTCTGGTTCTATGTTCTCCTAGTTTTGTCTTGTTTTCATGTATGGTGCCTATCTCTAGTCTTGCCCTGTTCTCCTAGTTTTGTCTTGTTTTTATGGATGGTGCTTATCTCTAGTCTTGACTTGTTCTCCTGGTTTTCTCTTTTGTCTTGCCTTGTTCTCCTAGTTTTGTCTTGTTTTCATGGATGGTGCCTATCTCTAGTCTTACTTGCTTCAGTACTGGATACATCCCTGCTGCAGAGCCTCCCTATTCAGCTCCTGGGAGGTCTGCATATCCTGCTCCTAGTTTCTGGGATCCACATAAGCTGAATCAGGGTTCTGGTATGTGGCTGCACAAATGCTGGTGCTCAACACCAGGGGGCGTGCGGTTACCCTGCACCAGACCCTGCTAATCCACCTCCACACTGTGACTCCTACTCTGAACATCAGGCATATTGGGTCCCGGTCCTCGCACCGCCACCCGTGACACTTAAGAATTGGGATTACAATTGCATGTTTGAAGGGCGATGGAAATATACCAGAGGAGAGATTGAGAATTTTAGTGGGAGGTAGAGAAAGAGAAGAAGACAGAGTACGGATGAGATGCGAGGGAATTGGATCTAGGGAGCAGGTGGTGGGGCGGGAGGACTGGAGCAGAACAGAAACCTCTTCCAATGTAGCGGGTGGGAATGAACATAGAACAGCAGAGGGAGTGAAGTTAGGGGAAGTATTGTAAGGGGAGGAAGAAAGATGAGAGATCTCTTTCCTGATTGTAGAGATCTTGTCAGTGAAGTGAGTTGCAAAGTCTGAGGTGGTCACGTTAGTAGGTGGAGGAGGAACACTAGGGCGAAGAAGAGAGTTAAATGTGTGAAATAGTTGTTTGGGTTCGCGGGAGAGTGTGGTTATGAGGGTATTTAAGTAATTTACTTTATGAGCTCAGCATAAATCTATAGTGGAGAAAGTCAGACGCACAGTGAGACTTTCTCCAACAGCGTTCAGCAGTCCTGGAGCATTTTTGGAGGTATCGAGTCAGCTTGGTGTGCCATGATGTTTAGTTGAGAGGAGGGGGTGGAATTGTAGAAGGAGGTTGCAGAACTAGGACAGGTGAGGTTTGAGATATGTAAAATAAGAGTTTGGAGATTAGTTGAGAAATGCTCTAAGTGAAGACATTGGAGGTTTCTGTGAGATTGATGTTCAGACGGTGATGTCAATTGGGTCTTAGGATTCCAATGTCAAAAGTTAGCAGATGGTGGTCAGATAGAAAAAAGGGAATACTGGAGAGATTAGAGACAGTACAGAGGTTGGTGAAGGCTAGATCAAGAGTGTTTCCCGCTGTATGGGTTGCTAAATTGGACCATTGCATAAGGCCAAAGGAGGATATTAATATTAATATAATATATTAATATTAAAATACACTTAGAATAATGGTTTATGTATGTTTATGTGCATATAAAGATACTTAGATCATATATATATATATATATATATATATATATATAAATATATATAGTACTTAGATCATATATATATATATATATATATATATATATATTCCAAGTACTTTTATTTACTTTATTAAACTTTTTATTAACTTTGTGTGTTTAGTACCCACTAAGTACAATAGTACACACTATGTTCAGGTTTTATCGATTGGTTATGTTGCCTTTAAGACCGTATTGCAGCCCAGGAATGAAAATTACCTATATCATGGCATACCATTTGCACAAGTAGACAACCCAAGGTATTTATAAGGGGGTATGTACAGTCTTTTTTTAAAGCCACTTAGTCACAAACACTGGCCAATGTTAGTGTTCATATTTGTTTTTTGCATTTGTTTACAAAAAAATTACCTTATCACTGATGGTATCATCAGCAAAATACATTTTACTGTTTTAAAACACTCAAATTTGTGTTCAGTGACAGATTTTATGGCGTCCTGAAAAATTACAGGTTTAAATATAAGGCTTGCAAATAATCTGGTGGTATGCCTGACAACTCGAGGGGGGGTGGAATCCGCTGGGCGTTCTATACAACCCTGCAGTAATAAAACCCACATTGGCATAAAACGCCTGACGCCATTAAGCGGTTAGATTTTGACTTATTTTTGCTTTTGCTTTTTGTTTATTGTTTGGTAATATTGGTAATACAATAATCAAATAATTATAGCCTGTGATGTAAGGATTCTGTATCAATAAATATAAATAAATAAAACTACAACTGCTATGTTGAGAAAATACAACTAAGGTTAAATAAATGTTATGAAAAATAACAGGAATTTGAAAAGTCTTATTCTCTTTAATATCTCTGCATGCAGTGAGGCAGAATAAGGCTGAGCCCTGTTCCCACTGTCATGTTTACATTTCTTCAATAAAACAGGGAACCAATTTTTATTTGTTAAAATGTGTGGGTTTTGCGTTCCGTTTTCTTTTCAAATGTGTTTTATTATTTTAAAGTGATAAGAAGAAATTGTTATTTTTTTGTCAACATTTCAACAATCAATAATAATGTATATACATTATAACATATGTATCTTGACATAGTAAGATAATTCTTGTTACAGAAAAAAACAGGGGGAGACAATGAATACATTTTGCATCCACATTATAACATGAAGTAATTGAGTTTGTTTTAAAAAAAAATTGTATATGATGGAAAATGAAAATTATTTATGTAAAATGCATTTGTGTAAGTGTCATATATTAAGGTATAAACATGGTAAATAATGAATCAAATGTAAGTGGTTAGATTACTGTATATTTCATAAGACACACAGATATTTCCCCTTACTTTTGAGGAGGAAAAAAGTGTGTCTTATGAAAAATACAGTAATCTAATTATGGAGCGAATGCATACTGAGATCGTGCGGCATGGAGGAGGAGAGGCTGTAGAGAGCCGATACCGAGCCCCTCCCGAGCAGAGAGTGCTGGGAGGAAGTGACTATCTATCTGTAACTTCCTCCCAGCTTACTGACTGCGCAGGCTGGGAGGACTGAAGGCACTCTGAAAGAGGAGGAGGGAGGACACAGAGCTCTGCAGGCAGACTCCCATCCCATCAGCCTCAGTCAGCTCCAGAAATTCACCTCCCTGCAGCAAAAGTTATGGAAACAAGGGGTGGTTTATAATGTCAACTGCAATTTGTGTGTCAGTGTGTATGTTTAGATATGTGTATATGTGTGTGTGTCAATGTGTGTATGTCAATGTGTATGTATGTGTGTCTGTATCTGTGTGGGTATGTGTATCTGTGTGTGTGTGTCAGTGTGTGTATGCCAGTGTGTATGTATGTGTGTCTGTATCTGTGTGCCAGTATATGTGTATCTGTGTGTGCCAGTGTGTGTAGTTGTGAGTGTCAGTATGTATCTCTGTGTGTGTGAGGTGTGTGTGTATCTGTGTGTAAACTGTACCAGTGTTCTTAATGCCATTGTTGACTGCTGTTCACTTTACATGGTTTAAATATTATTCTGATATAGCTTATGAAATAGTTTAGTACACTATTTGATTCAGAATATTTTTTTTTACTGTTTTCTTCCTCTAAAAACTAGGTGCGTCCTATTGTCAGGTGCGTCTTATAGAGCGAATAATACGGTATTTTCGATCAGGTGGAAATATTATCAAGCTTGTACTTACTCCTCATAGCTTTCTCTCATTCAGACCAGTCATGTCTGAGGAGTACATTGGTAGCTGATGGTATACGGAGAGCGAGTTCACAACATTTGTTCTCAAACAATAACAATAAAACATCTTTGACAGTGGGAATTGTAGCAGTATATTCCTTGCTTCAATAGTAGGTTTGGTCTTGAGAAACATGTCCGCCAACCTTGTGCGGTGAGAATTTGCTTGCCTCCATCTCAAGCCAAAGAGGACGGTCATGTTCTTGGTTGAATTTTAGCGCCATCGCTGCATTGGTAGCATAATAATAATGAATAAAGAGCTTTTGTAGTATGGATAATTTCATCCTGGTTGATTTTCTATTCCAGATAAGTTTCAAGAGGAAAAAGGATAAGGGAATTGAAAGGGGGATGACTCTGAGAAAACATAACATTTTAGGAAGGAGAGTCATTTTCACCGAATTAACACTACCTAACCATGAGATTTAGACTACACCACCTTTTGAGATCGTTCCTAAAATCTGACCAGACCTTACTCAGATTATAATAATGCATCTTGGACAGGTTCTTGCATAGGTTGATGCCCAAATTAGAGATATAAAAGTCTCTCCAATCGAAGTTAAACCGATCTTTCAGAATATCTAAATCATACCAAGGTATGAAGAAGGAGAAAGCTTGAGTATTAGCAGTATTTAGTTTGTAGAATTACATTTCACAGAATTCCTGCAGAATCAACATCAGTGGAGTAAGAGGATTTTTAAGCGATAACATGATGTCGTCTGCAAAAAGGCCTATTTTATCTTCCTTACCCCCTACTACAATATCTTTAATATCTGCGCTGCAGCGTATCATCTCAGCCAGGGGCTCCATTGCCAGCACAAACAGAAGTGGAGACAATGGACACCCTTGTCTTGTCCCATTAGACAATAAAACGTTTTTGCATTCTGTTTTCTGTTAACTCATATGGGATATAATTCCATTGTCCTAAATGATCAGGGAGTTTGGCTACATTTCAGAAACCTATCAGACTAATTATATTAATCGAGTGGTAAAAGATGGACTATATGTTAATGCATATTTTACTGTTACATTCAGCAGGTTTAGAAATACATCAATAGTTGAAGATTTGGAACATGTAATAAAATTGTATTTCATAAAACCAAATCAATTAATAAAACATAAAATATGTGTGAAATATATCTGAAATTTCCACTGTGTAGAGAATTATTTATTAAATTGATTTAAACAATAATTTTTTATAGATCTAAATAGCTATATTTTACACGTATTCTTACCATGTTTTGTGTCAAATTACACAGCATGGGAAAAATCCAAAGAACTTTCCCACGCTGTTTAAAATGACACAGGGCACTCTGATTGATTAGATTTCAAGCCAACCAATCAGATTGCTGTGACAGGTAAATGTAGAGCACTCTGATTGGTTGGCATACCGCGAGTAGGGGCATGCAGGGGGATTTAACCTCCCTTTTATTAATACAGGGGTCATAGTGACCCCCATACTGATTTAAAGTTAGTGTTAAATGACTCCCCTCCCAAATCAATTAATAAAACATAAAATATGTGTGAAATATATCTGAAATTTCCACTGTGTAGAGAATTATTTATTAAATTGATTTAAACAATAATTTTTTATAGATCTAAATAGCTATATTTTACACGTATTCTTACCATGTTTTGTGTCAAATTACACAGCATGGGAAAAATCCAAAGAACTTTCCCACGCTGTTTAAAATGACACAGGGCACTCTGATTGATTAGATTTCAAGCCAACCAATCAGATTGCTGTGACAGGTAAATGTAGAGCACTCTGATTGGTTGGCATACCGCGAGTAGGGGCATGCAGGGGGATTTAACCTCCCTTTTATTAATACAGGGGTCATAGTGACCCCCATACTGATTTAAAGTTAGTGTTAAATGACTCCCCTCCCTTTTATCAATATGGGGGTCATAGTTTGTAAATTTGTTTTATGGACTCTGAGAATCTATTCCACGACGTTTGAATTGATTACACGAAGATGGAACACATATGCATTCCACTGCAAACAGGAAGCATGTCTACCAACTCGGAAGGAGGAAGATGGAACTCAAGTGAGTTCCACAATGAAACCAGAAAGACGTTCTGAGAAGGCGATAATGAGGCTTGAAATGCAGACGGCAATCATCGATATGAGTTGGATTGCAATACAGGCTCTGCCTTCAATTGGCTGTAAGGCAATTCGGGAGGAGCAAGAAGAGACTGAGGGACTTTTAAAGGATCACTATAGGGTTAGGAACACAAACATGTATTCCAGACCCTATAGTGTTAAAACCACCATCTAGCCCCCCTGGGCCCCTCATGCCTCCATAAATATAGTAAAAATCTTCCTGTATTCAAGGCTAAAGCTGTAACTCTGCATGCTGTTAGACTCAGAAAAACAAACAGTCTGCTGACATCATTACAAGTGGTAGCCCGATCCAATCACAATGCTCCCCCATAGGATTGGCTGAGACTGACAATGAGGCAGATCAGGGGCAGAGCCAGTATAATTCAAACACAGCCATGGCCAATCAGCATCTCCTCATGGAGATGAATCAATGAATCTCTATGAGGAAAGTTCAGTGTCTGCATGCAGAGGGAGGAGATACTGAATGTTTGGATGCATTTTAGGCAGCCTTGACCCAGGAAGGATCTCCAACAGCCATTTAAGGAGTGGCCAGTGAAGTAACACTAGGCTGTAATGTAAACAATGCTTTTTCTCGGAAAAGTCAGTGTTTACAGCAAAAAGCTTGAAGGTAATGATTCTACTCAATAGAACAAATTCAATAAGCTGTAGTTGTTCTGGTGACGATATTGTCCCTTTAAACTTGAAAACAGCAGGACTGGATGTCCCTGAGGAAGTCTAAGTTTAGATGATGCACGTAGGGCGATTGAACACATCAATTCAATTTTTATCCATTGCTTTTGCATCATACTTCTGGTTCCTGGAGGTTGTATATCGGAATTTTCCTTTGGGGCAGAGGATTTTTGATGGACTACTGTTTTTTAACTCTCCTGTAAGTTCAATATCATAAAGAGCTCTTTGATGTTATTCACACATTCACTGCTGCTGCTGCCCAGGAGTAGTGGGAGTTTGAGCACAGGATTTTTTTGTGTATTAGTGTTTACACACAATTAGTGTTTTTTTGTATTTGTATTGTGCTAGTTTGGGACCCACCTAAGAGGTTTGCCTTGACGTGGCAGGTTGGCTTACACTTATTTAATGGCCATTGGAGTTACTAAATTACCTCCATTTGTTTAAATTTGCATAGGGATTTTGGTTAGTGCACAGGTTACTGTTTTTTTCGTTGGTTTTATTGTATGTATTGGGGCTGATATGTGCTATGGTCGTTGCTGCCGCCCAGGAGTGATGGGAGTTTGTGCGCAGGACGTTTTTTTGTGTATTAGTGTTTACATTACTGCCTAGAAACACCTCAGTGACCACTCTTCAGATGGCCACTAGAGGTGCTACATGGGTCAGTGCAGGGTCGGTGCAGGTTGGCTTACACTTATTTAATGGTAATTGGAGTTACTAAATTACCTCCATTTGTTTAAATTTGCATAGGGATTTTGGCTAGTGCACAGGTTACTGTTTTTTTCGTTAGTTTTATTGCATGTATTGGGGCTGATGTGTGCTATGGTTGTTGCTGTCGCCCAGGAGTGGTGGGAGTTTACATTACTGCCTAGAAACACCTCAGTGACCACTCTTCAGATGGCCACTAGAGGTGCTACCTGGGTCAGTGCTGCACAGTGTGCAGCAATTTCATTAAGTGTTTCCACGCTCTGCATAGAGATGCATTTCTATGCGAAGATGCTGATTGGCCAGTGTTGCGTTTGGCTCTGCCCTCCTTGGCTGAGATCATCAGAATTGAGATCCTGAGCCAATCCAATGTTTTTTTAAGGGAAAGTATTGTGATGGGCTGAAATAGTCAATTCTGAAAATGTCAGCCAAAGAGATGGCTCAGGAGCAGGGGCAGGGACATTGCCAGTGCTGACCCACCCATGTGGCGCTTGAAATAAGGTAAGTGTTCTTATTATTTAGGGGGCACAAAGAGGGGTCAGGGACCCTACATGTGTTTTTAACACTATAAGGTCAGATATATAGGTTTGTGTTCCTGACTCTATAGTGGTCCTTTAAATATTACTCAAGAAACATTTGCCACATGTAACAATCTCCCCTTTTTAAGGGAGTTTGCCATGAGTTTTTGGAGGGGCCTGCTTGTTAGCCTCTTACCCCCGACTATGGCCCCTGGTGTGTATTGCCATTTAAAAAGTCTAATTGGGCTTATTGGATTTTAAACCACTTTTGCTGCCCCTTTAAATCCATGGGAAAATGTGCCTCTTCCTCTCCCCCTTTTTCCTGTCCTATTGTTTCTCCAGCAGGGTGTTGTCCCAAGGACACTGCCAGACCAGTTCAAACTGGCTGCTTTGTCCCTCCTCAATCTCTCATCAGCCCTTGCTATTGTTTAACCCCATGGCGATCCAACTGTATTCATGAGATCTGAGCGCTTTTTGGACTTATTGAGCGCTCAGATCCAAGCTATCTGGGGATATGTTGGACATATAGGTTAAACATTGTATTATAAGAGTTATATATTTTTATGTGGTTTTTGTAACAATTTTTGACTTAGAGATATTTCCTGTTACTGGAGATAATTAAGTTACCACAGCCACTTAAGCCAATTATCTCCAGGATAGAAGAGAATATATACCGGCTGCACAGCCTAAATCTGTGGAACTGTTTTGGGCATGAAAGCATTGCTTGTGGTCGGTCAAATGTGACTTCCAAAACTTTTGAACCCCTGCTCTGATCTGGGTGATTTTTGGATATGTTGTTCACCCAGTTCAGGGCTATCCAGGGATTTATGGGGATATGTTGTTGTTATGGGGTGTTTCTGGACTTTGGGTAAAACTGGATATTTTCTGCCTGTGGTAATTGAGTTAGTCCATTGTGTTTGGTAATTGTATCACAGGCAGAGGGGAGGGTTTGTGGGCATTAGCTGGGAGTGTCTGACTGTACTGTACTGTGTTGACTGGCTGGTGTAACTTTGTGTCCTGTGTTCAACAAGGTGCACATGGGTGGTAACCTTGTGGGGAAATGTGTATAAAAGAAGCAGCTGTATCATTAAACCACCAGTTCTACTTCACCCTCAATTTAGAGTCCTGTCTCTTATTGGGGGAAACAGCCACGAGGGATTGCTATGCTCTTGATACTCACTTGGATAATCACTAAGCTCTTTTAAGAGCTTGTTCCTGCTTCACTCTCTGGGGAAAGAGAGGTTCACCCACTGGAACCTGGAGCCTTGTCGTAGGTCCAGGGTGGGTAGGAGACAGCGAGACCCCAACCAAGCTGCGGCGGTTTGAGGGGTCTGTGGGTGTAATGGTCTCTGGTGAAGTGCTTGGAGCCCTCAGGAAGCAGTAGGAGCGCCCTTCAACAGGGGTACCCAGTCAGGGTGCCAGGTGATCTGTTACACCACATTTCATTAATGCTATATTAATCCAGTCATTAATGCTATATCTTTAAGCTGGACAGAAGAGGAGAGTGGTATCCCGCATGGGTCTGTCAATCAGCATTTGCTAAAGCCTGTAAAGTATTGTCATATATAAAAATGGGCATTAATTTTTAGGATTAAAATATAATTTTGCCCTCTATAAATCAATGGTAAAACCACACCTTAAATATTATGTGCAATTGTGTGCACCTGTTCTAAAGAAGAATATTATGGTGCTAGAAAAAGTGTAGAGAGGTGCTACAAAATTAATAAAGGGAATGGAAGATTTTATTTATGAGGAAAGGCAAACACATTTAAACATGTTTAGTTTATAAACACAGTGCATCAGAGGAGATATGATAACATTTATACATATATATTTAGGGCCAATTGTCTGGAAATCTATTCATAATTAGCATTTTTTGCATTGGACACAAGGTCACCCATTTAGACTGGAAGAATGGAGATTTAGTTGAAGGGAAAGGAGAGGTTTTATTTTACAGTAATAACAATACAGATGTGAAATTATCTGCCTGAAGAGATGGTTTTATCAGAATCTATATAGATATTTAAACAGCAACTGGATACATTCCTGCAACAGCATAATATTCAGGGATATAATATTTAATATATTGGTGGATAGATATGTGATCCAAGGAGAGATCTGACTGTCATTCTGTGGTTGAGAATGGATTTTTTTTCCTAGCTTGTTGCAAAATATTTTTGCCTTCTTTGGGATAAGAAGCAGAAACAGATATATGTACGACTATGTAACTATAAATATACAAATAATGTTTGGCTTCTTCGGCTCTAAAATAAGTTGATAAATCCTATCACCAGGGATACTGAGGGAAATTTATCAAAGTTTTCTGTTCTAAAATGTAGTCTAAAGTAGGGAAATTGAGGCAATTACCATGTAAACCAGTAGCATGAGAAGGCACATACCATTAGTAACTACTCCTTTTTTTATTTTTGCACCGCTTTTTAGAAGAAATCCTTTTCACAAATATCCACCACTATTTTTACATCGTTACTTCAACATTGTGTAATTTGCTTTTTGTCTATCAGTCTGTCTATCTATCTTTCTATCTATCTGTCTTTCTGTCTATCTATTTTTCTGTCTGTGTATCTATCTATCAACTGTGTAGAATTCTGTCTATCACTCTTTCAAAAATACATATTTGTACATGTGTAAACAATTATACAGATACATTGAAATAATTGTTACTATATTTATAATTATTTCTCAGACTCATGAAACACGAATTACCTAAATATGTGGAATTTTAACAGGAACCCATGGTAGTTATAGCAATTACTATTACAGCTTATGGGTAAAATTGATGTATTATTTGACTTTTTCAGTTCCACGCATTTCCCCAGTACTCTAAGCCCACATTTTGGAGTGGTCATATAGAGGAGGCTTACTATCCATACAAAACATTTGTACATTGTGCAGAATCCTGTTCCTCCTGAATGTTTCATGAGGAATTCAAGTTTAGGGTTTTTAAATCATATTATCCACAGTCACACACTATACATAATACATACGCATGATACATAATACATAGTTCTCTATAATTGTGGGTAAGTAAACACACAAATCAGTCAGCAAATCCCCTACCATGAAATTGTTTGTGTTATATGGATCACATTACCCAGTCCATTGAGTTGGTAAATGTTATCCCTGTTGGCCAGTTGTGAAAAAAGATTTCCATACAAGCTCTTAGCAGTGATCTTCACACATAGTTAGACATCTACACCTCTGTTTTGATTTGGAATACTTAATATCCAGGTTTGCAAAAATATAATATTTTTCCACATTAAATGGAACCTAAATGGTGACTCCCAACTCCCTATGTTCTCTCTCTGTTAAACCGTTATATCGTTTGTCATGAAGTATGTAGGAAATTTTGTGCTGCTTTCTCCCTCGGAGTATTATTTTGTAACCTTTGCCGTTCTTTCAATTGCTATTAGGTTAGTTATTTACTGTATTCACAAGCTTGCATTAGATTGCACTGCAAATATATACATCTGCAACTATCTAATTTTATTGTACTCTAGTCAAACCTAGCCTTAATGAATTATCCATGCTACAACAGGAAGCAGAAAGTGTGATTTTTCATCTGAAAAAAAGTAATCCTTATGTCTTTCTATTAGGAAGCACACATTTTTTATTTTTCCGAGAATAAATTAGTCTAAGTCAAAGTACCAACCGCAAGACATTCTATGCTGAAAACATTGCTGCGCTGTCATCTTCTAACGTGTGACGGATGGCTTTTAATGCATTATTTAGGAAAAATGTGGAAAAGATGGAAAACAATGAAGATTGAAAATGTTGTTTCTGGCAGAGAAATGCTGACGATTAGCTCTGAATAATTTAATCATCTCCTTTGCTTTCTGTATAATAAATGCTTTCGGTATTTGCAATAGTTTTAAATTGATGTTTACTCTTGTGAAAGTTGCCCTGCCTCTCCCTGCGGATTTTACAGCATGCACAGATTATCTATATTTTATACTCTAAACTGCAACATCTCTTACTGAAACTAGCTCTCCTGATTCCTTACACCGTCTATGAAAAGAGATTGGTGTCAGCTTCAGTGTCTATCAAACTCTTAATATATTGTGGAAATGCAATGGAACATACAGATGGATTTTTTTTTTACATTTTTTTTTTTTACGTAAAAGCCTGGTGTGAATTTAAAATAAAATTACAGAGAACATCAACATCAATACAAATCTATAGTCATTTTCTAACAAATATTGCAGGTTTGAGGTGTATTTCATTTTTATATTTTTTTGCAGAGGTTTAGTGTTATATCATTGATCTAATTTTCTTCCCATCAATCATCACAATCCAGCACTGTAGTGTTTGCCAAATGCATTTTATTGTAACCAGGAATCACTATATTTTATGGAAAACATTTGATCATATGTAGATGATAATTCTATCAGTCAAGGCAGTAAAGAGTTAAAGGGGGGCAATAGTGATTGGTTCCAACCCTGTCGCTACTTTCACTGGCTGCTGCCAAGTTTATAGATTCACTATCTGATAATGCATGTGTAATCCCTCTGTTAGTAAAAGAGCAAAATAGATTTTCGAAATCCATTTGATGACCATAGGCTTGGTATGACATATCTAATAGTAGATAGTTTGAAGACTTTATGCCAGGATCTCATGGATCTTTTAAAATAAATACACAAGTAAATATTTTTTCTTGCTAATAGTGGTTTTACACCACCCAACTACACAAGGAATTTCCAGTCAAAAGACAAGCTATATCAAAAGATAAATTAAAAGATGACACTTGAGCTTAAAACAATGTAGGACAATTCTGTCACCTCCAACTCTATCAAAGTCACAAAATTTGGTTTGTGCGAGCCAAGTGCAAAACAAATAACAGATTATTTTCTTGCAATATCAGGGTGATCAGATACACCATGTTTTCAGGGACACATATCACCTATACATATTGATGGGCAGTAAATGGAAAGGTTAGCCCTGTAGTATGTAGAATTCTGAAAAAGGTGTATATGATTAAGCAATAAGACAATAATGAATCCTGCATAATATGCATTATACATACTGCAGGGAAACACCTTTTCATGCATTTGTATAAATATGACTAAATTATATGTGTCCCTGAAAACACAATGGATCTGGTCACTCTGTGCAATAGACACACATATAAAAAAAATATACAAACAGTGAATTGGACAAAATTAAAAACTGCATTTGTCACGAATGCACCCTACTCCAAGAGTGCACGTGACTTAGATCTGGAGGTGAAAGGGTTAAAGTTTGCAATTTGTCTCCACTAGACTGGAAATAATGATACAAATCCCCCTGAAAACCACCCACACTTAATCATAATAACACAAATATGAATATTTTTAACACCAAACACCAAGACAATTTATAAATGCCTTGGTTCCCTAGATAAATTAAAATAAAAACCCACCAAATACTATTTAACACAATATCTATGCCACTTAAAAAATACTAATAAATTGATTTAATCAGGTAAAGTATAGCCAGGTATTATGAGTTTTTACCAGACAAAGGTATATCTTAAAGGAACAATAAGTGACCTTCCCCTTGTGTTCCCGGACCAACATAAATCCTAACAGAACTAAAAATTGCAATTATGGCTTGATTGTAATTTTTCAATTCCATAGATATGTCATACTTCTTACTTTTGACCTAATACAATGGACTTCACAATTCCTTCCAAATGGCTTAAGCTGCGCCAGTCGTATTTATACTCTTTTAGTAGTAGTATATTTGAAATATGCACAAAGGGAGGCAGGACTATTCGTCTATGGGTTATTATTAATGTTTCTTTTGGATATGACACTGGAAGACAGTGGTTCTACTTAATGCCAATGGTCATTAGCATATAGACATATAATAAATTAGAGAGTTAGTTTACATTGAAGTAGACTCAGAGGCAACTCACACCTTGCAGAGGGGTTCTGGAATCACAGCTTCAAAGGTGGTGTAAACCTTCTGACATCTATCCTCTACAAATTTAAATTTGTCGTACCACCTCTAAATTTGCCGTACCACCTCTAACAAGTAGCCAATTCATGTATGCACTACTTTACTTTAAATAGCCATATTCTATAGAGCATCAATAAATTATGCACCCTAACATTTTCTTCAATAATCCAACAGCTATCTCCCCAAGTCAAGTATTTTTTTTTTTTAAATGCCAAGTATCTGTTGAGTGATGCTGATATGTTCCTGCTGACACGAAACTGTAATACTTCAGGTTTTAATCGATATGCACAAATGATATGTTACTTTATAAACAAGGGCAGTTCATCAGTCAATTTCAAAAGCTGCAAGCCAATATTCCACTAGTAGTTCAACCTGTCATTTCTCTTGATGTTATTCCCAGTAGAAGTATATTATTTCCTGGTCCATTATATAAATGAGCGTGAAATTGTTATTGATGGCAAAATGGGCTGTGCTCTGGGTAAGTTCTATGTACAGATTTATTTAACATTCTTCATTGATCTTCATATGGAAGTGCATGTTAGTTACAATACTATACATAGCCAAAGCAAATCTTTATATATACAATTAGTGGTTACTTTGTTACTTTGCTTTATGATAATGAGTAGAACTCCCTTTTGGCAAATGAATATCCTGATTTATTTTTATTAAGAAGAGCACATTGTAATTTTTGAGGCGGTCAACAAGAGTATTCTTGTTCAGGTGAATTTTTTTAGTTGCTTCATATTGATATCTTTATTTTATTTTGTTGGATGTTCATTTTACAGGACAGACTATATAGATAACTAAGATATAGTGAGGGGAAAAAGTATTTGATCCCCTCCTGATTTTAAACATTTGCCCACTGACAAAGAAATGATCAATCTATAATTTTAATGGTAGGTGTATTTTAGCAGTGAGGGACAGAATAACAAAAAAATAACATAAAAATGCATGTCAAAAAAGTTATAAAATAATTGCATGTCAATGAGTGAAAAAAATATTTGATCCCTATCAATCAGCAAGATCTCTGGCTCCCAGGTGTCTTTTATACAGGTAATGAGCTGAGATTAAGAGCCAGGGGCAGACTGACAGCATTCTGGGCCCCTGGGCAAAATCCCCTTTTGGGCCCCTTATACCAGTAATAATGAAGTGTTTCAAATAAGTGTGGATTTTTTTGTTATTTGTATATGGTGTGAGGGTATGTGTATGAAGGCATGTTTGCACTTTGTCCACGTCAATACATGTGCTTTTTTTTGTATATACATACTTTCAGTATGGTGTAAATGCAGCAGTGTATTTCAGCCAAATTTCAATAAAAGCAGTAATGTGTTTGGTTTGTTAGTGCGTGTGTAAATACAGGGGTGTATTTATATGGAGTGTTGATGTGTGCATAAATGCCGGGGTGGTGTTGTGGTTAATAAGATTGTATACTTGTTTGTACTTTGTTAATACAAAGGGCGTATGTGCATATGTATGTATGTGTGTATATATATATATATATATATATATATACACCTTTTTATATAAGTTTCTGGTTCTTACATACAAATGCATGCACAAATACAAGCTCACTACACACGAAATCTTACACTGACACACAACTGAGGGAGGAGAAAATTTGGACAGCAGCTTCCCAGGATATTCTGAGGGCACTTGCTTTGGTGTCCCCTCTTGGATCAGCCCCTGATGTAAGGTATGTTTGTAAATGCTGGTGTTTGAATAAAGGCTAGATTTGTATGGCATGTAAGTGTGTGTGAGATTGTGAATGTAGAGCAGTGTATCAGTTTGAGTGCATGTCTGATTGCATTTACGTGAAAGTTTGGTGAGTGTTTGGTAAGTCTACTTATTTCTCAATCCCCTTTTGTGTCTCTCATCATGCCCCCAATTCCTTTAAATTATCCTCCTCCTTCCAAGCCCTCCTCTGGTGCCTCTGGTGGCTTTTGACACTGTTATACATAGAAAGCTCATCAATAAACTGCAATCTTTAAGTTTGGATTCCAATATTGTTGAATGGGTTAGGCAGTGGCTAAATGACAGATAAGCCAAATGGCAAATGATTTAGGTAAACAAGCTGTGGCAACTGACATTTAATGTGGATAAGTGCAAGATAATGCACCTTGGACATAAAAACCCAAGGGCAGAGTATAGGATATTTGATACCCTACTAACCTCAACATCTGAGGAAAGGGATTTAGGAGTAATTAATTCAGATGACTTAAAGGTAGGAAGACAATGTAATAGAGCAGCTGGAAATGCTAGCAGAATGCTTGGTTGTATAGGGAGAGGTAACAAAGACTGTAACACAGTCACATATACAGTCACAGGCAGACAGTCACAGGCAGTCATACACACAGTTAGAGGCAGACAGTCACACACACACAGATAGAGGCAGACAGTCACACACACACACAGGCAGACAGTCTTACACACACAGTTACAGGCAGACGATCACACACACACACACACACACAGTTACAGGCAGACAGTCAGTCACACACACACAGTTACAGGGGGACAGTCCCACACACACACACACAGTTACAGGAAGTAACACACACACACACACACATAGTTCAAGGAAGACAATCAGACACACACAAAGTTACAGGCAGACAGACACACACACACACACACACTTACAGGCAGACAATCACACACACTCACATGGAAACAGTTACACACATAAAAACAGTTACAGGCAGACAGTCACACACACATACACACACTCACATGCAGACAGTCACGCATACAGTTACAGATAGTCACACACACAGTTACAGTGAGACACACACACACAGTTACAGGCAGACAGTCTCACACACACACACACATTCACATGCAGACAGTCACACATACACACAGTTACAGGCAGTCACACACACACACTCACATGCAGGCAGTAACACACACACACTGTTACAGGCAGACATTCACACACTCACATTACTGTTTTGAAACACAAATATTTGTGTTCAGGAAAGTCTCCCGAGTACAACAGTACCCCTCACGTACAGGTCTTATGGTGTTTTTAAAAGTTACAGTGTCAAATATAAGGCTTGTGTTTCATTTTTTTCACATTAAAATTAACCAGATTGGTTACGTTGCCTTTGAGACCCTATGGTAGCCCAAGAATGAAAATTACCCCTATGATGGCATACCATTTGCAATAGTAGACAACCCAAGGTATTGCAAATGGGGTATGTCCATTTTTTTTTAGTAGCCACTTAGTCACAACCACTGGCCAAAATTGGCGTTTTTTGCATTTTTCACACAAACAAATACTAACACTAACTTTGGCCATTGTTTGTGACCAAATGGCTACTAAAAAAGACAGGACATACCTCATTTGCAATACCTTGGGTTGTCTACTATTGCAAATGGTATGCCATTATGGGTGTAAATTTCATTCCCGGGCTACTATACAGTCTCAAATGCAACGTAACCAATCTGGCGAATTTCAATTTCAAATGTAACATGCTATATTTGACCCTGTAACTTCCCAAAACACCATAAAACCTGTACATAGGAGGTACTGTTTTACACGTGAGACTTTGCTGAATACAAATATGTGTATTTTATTGCAGTAAAAGCAAACAGTATTATGACATTGACAGTTAAAATGTCATGTAGAACTAAAAAGAAAACAACATTTCTCATTTTCTCCCATTTTTTTCATATTAAATTATGTTTCATAGCTAAATATTTGATATTAAATGAAAGCCCTGTTTCTCCTGAATAAAATGATATATAATAAGGGTGGGTGCATTTAATATGAAAGAGGTGAATTACGGTTGGACAGACATATAGCGCAAATGCCAGGTTTTGTTTACGTTTTGTTTTGTTCAGAACGTGTACATCTGGCTCAGTCCTTAAGGGGTTAAATCAGGTGTCGGCTACTGCTTCACTAAGACCTCTTAGCAGGTTAAAACGTTGATCATTTTTGGGAACTTCAATAAACTTTTAAAGTGCCATTTGTACCTACTGTGACATGCTGGACTATCTCTTCATCTACATTGTACGGAATGACAGAGAATGACGGAGTCCTGTGCATCCCAGTGAAGCCATGGTAAATACCGGTTATAGTGTGATGCTGGTTACTCCACTTCATTTTGTTTCACATGCTGTTACTAATGTCTTCGAGACCGACTGGAATTTCCAACCCCTCTATGACTGAGGAACTAATCTAGTCCACATTAGAGAAAGCAGCTTTTCCACTTGATAAAGATAGAGTCTAGAAGAAACAAAGTTTTAATGATCAGTGAAATCACTGAAGTGCTCATGGTGCTTGACGTATATGTGGCATATGATATGGGATTGAAGGAGGAAGTGTTAAAATTGAAATGGTTGTAAAGGCATTCCATTTTAATTAGTAGAATTAAATTAAAAAATGTTTGGTAACTTTTTTGCTGACTCTGAAAAATAAAACGTTTAATCTTTATTCCTCTTTTCTGGTGTCATATTTGACACATTTTGGTAAATCACATGAGACATTATCCATTATCATCAAAGTCAGTTTGTGTTTGACAAAAAGACTTTGTGCTGCACTATACTTTGCATAATTTGGGATTTAACACATAAGCAGTTTTGCAATAAAGCTCATTAACATGCTGTCTTTGATCTCTAAGTGTTCTTAAAAGTATAGTACTAAAGGGTTCTTTACACACTTGACGATATTTTTTTTCCTTGTTAAATAGGGTAACACGGAATTGAAGATGTTGGAGTTTAAGAAGTGTAATCGACTGCAGACGTTTATATTAAACGTTCAAAAACAGAACATATTTAGTCTTTAGACTAAATATCTCATTAAAATGTTAAACCAATCCATGACAATACAAGGTAACACAGAGTGATTTAAGATGACAAACAATCAATCAAGAATTTATATTAATGCTTCTATCTACAACAATCTTTATTCAGAGTGTACAAAATAAAATTCATAAACAACAATTAAAATTCCTATAGTACAATCCTTCAGCTCCCTTATATAATGGCTTAATATAAAAAAAGCTTTTGTGTATGGTAAGAAACGGTATAGACATCAATTTTCTAACACTAAAAGCTTTCAAATTTGGCATTGAAGCAAAGATATATCAAACATGCTATTTTTCTAACAGGCATGACTTTGTTGTAATTCCAATTAGTAAAGGTTCTAACTGGGGCAAAATTGTTCCATAGGAAACCATAGAAACCACAATTTTCTATCTAACTGACAGAATAGATTCACTTTTTGAGCAAATTCTATACCTAGTGACACCATGTAAAGTCATCCTCTTATTCATTGAAAGTGAAAATACAAAAAGGAATGCATGCTGGGATCTGTGAGATCCCAGCATGTATTTAGAGAGAGCCAATATTGACATATTAATATATAATAGATAAATATCTTTAACTGATATTGAAATAAAGCTGGGTCTGCATGGTTTTTAAATTACAAATTCCCTTAAAGCAGGACCATCATGCCAAACTTACCTTTCCCCTATTGTTTCCTCTTGTCTTCCTCTCTCAGAATCTGTTTTTCTTTTCTTTATTCCTGATCTAGTTTTCTTTAAAATGTAAGACAAACTAGGGATTATTTTGTCGTATGCATTTTCCCTACACCTGATATCTCTGACACAAGGAGGAGCTTATGTCAATTCCATGTCCTGTGTCAAGGAGAAGGGTGAGTACTTTCTCTGACACTGGAAATGGAGCTGACTTAAGCTCCTCCTTTGGTCAAAGAAAGTCAAGTGTAGGAAAAATACATAAGACAAAGTAGTCCCTACTTTGTCCTATGGTTTTAAGATAACTAGATCAGAAAAAAAACAGAAGAACAGATTCTGAGAGAGGAAGAGGAAACAATAGGAGAAAAGTAAGTTTGGTGTGGCAGTGCCGCTTTAAATATGTTAGTTATAAAATGTGGTACAAGGAAAAACTCCAGGCGCCGACTTCTACACCTCCATCTGATGTCACATGGGCTGTCCAATCACAGGTTTCTCTTAGTGAAGCCTGTGATTGAACTTGACTGCTGACCCAATAGGTCCCCCAACCAACAAACCCGTTGCCCCCCAAATAATACACGTGACACTTTCTTCTTGTGGATAAGGGCAGCGACCACAGCTTTATTTAACATAATAATTTTAACTTAGTCCAACTCTGCCAGCTGTTGGGTGTTTCCCAACAGGCAGTTCTCCCAACTTCTATACCATGAGCCTCGACAGCCGGCTCCTCGCCATCAGCTCCGTGCAGGCTGTCGTCTCCCCAAAGCTCCTTTTTTCTTCTGCGCTGTCCAGGGAAACCCGCCAAGCTGTGACAACACAAAACAAGAAAAACAAGACACCAGCCACAACACCAGAAACAGGGGGGGAGGGTGGGAAAACAGCCAGGAGCCCTCACTTAACCTGCTGACTGGTAAGTCCCCTCCCTCTCCCTTTCCTTAAGAACCACAAATGTATCCATTTTAACCCAGCCCCCAATCTTGGGCAGCAGTCATGCTCCCCCTTCCTTATTCTTCCAGGGGGAAACTGCTTCGCTGGCTCAGAGTGCATCAGCTTGCTCTGGGCTGGCCAGGGAGAGGAGAGGGAGAAAGGGACAGAGGGAGGAGTAGGATGTCTTCTCATTGCAGGTGCTCTGCCTGCCAGGAAGAAAATTATCATGTCAGTTATCAACTGATGCAAAATATGCACAAAATTGACATTAGTCAATTATGTCATTGCAACTGGCCCCCAGCACACAATTAACAATAAGTCAGTATGCGCCATGTTTCAAGCTAAAAACATTGCATAGACAAACTCCTACCACCATGAACACTTTAAATCATTGACGTGGTTATGGATGCTGGAGTAACCCTTTAATTATAACAGTAAGCACTGAGAAAAAAATATCCCTTTCACTTTTATGTTACTGAATTATCCAAACTTCACTTATTTTCTAAAACTGTTAACTTTATTTAACTTTCCTTTTTTTTAACCTTAACATCTGTTATGCCACAGGGGTATGTGGATCTAAGTTCTAATTCTGACAAGTCATCTGATATGTGAGTTTAGGACATGCCACACCATGTCCTTGATAAAAATTAGAAATATCCTTTTTATTTTTATTTTTTATTTTTTTTATTGATGGTTATTTGCTATGACAGCATTAATTTTGCTCTAATTATTTTTGATATTTTGTAACTGTTACAATACCACAACTCATACGTGTCTTAGGCAGCCTTTGGCTGTCTGATAACTTAATGAAACTGATGCTTTTATTCTCAAGTATTTAATGTCTTTGAGCTTTAGAGAAACGATATCATAATCATAATTGATAACACAGAAAGCAGTCTTTTAAATTATGTTCATAACAACCTAATTATACGCAGTAAATAGGTAGAGGCAATGCAAAGTACATTTCTTCTTTATTCTCTCTAGAAGGATCTCGGGACAAATAAGTGAACCAGAAGTTATTTATAGAATGAAAAAAGTGCATTTTTAAATCAATATTTTTTTGTTCTTTAATCTGGTTTTATCAATTAAAGAACTGAAAGTTGTATGTAACACCATGAAGTCAAACGGTAGACTTGTCCATTTAGTTTCAAATGAATTGCGATGGACATTTTCCAAACATACAGAATGGCCAATGGATAATCCAATAAGTAAGTTTCATTATTCAGTGTTCCATCTGTGGTCCCAGAAAAAGGGGGAGGGAATGGAGAATAAGCTGATTTTTTTATTTGGGCAAAAAATCCACTTAGTTTGCCATGATGGATCAGAGATTTTACCAGTGATTTGGGTTGTTTGTCCTGTCCAATGAAAAGGTGGAAAAAAGATGATTGATGGTAAGGGGCCATCAACTATATGGTAAAGATAGAGTGAGAAGTAACCAATAAAAGTATAAGCAGTAGAACATATATATATTTTACAGCAGGATTCTTCTAGATACTTTGAGGGAAAGAGAGACCAGCAGTGATTTTGTGTTTTACCATTGCTGTGCCTGTATGGGTGTTAGAGCCTATGTCATTATACTTGGTGAGCAGATTTAGAAAACATTTAGAAAAGACACACAGAAATTTAGATTTAGAACACTTTCCTGGGTAAAAAAAAATCAGTTTGTAGAAAATCATAACAAGCAGTAAATTGTGTAGTACATGCAATCCAACATAAAACACATTTTTTGAGGAAGATCAAACTTGAAATCAAAATTACATGAGAACTTTTCACCATAGGATTTTTTTTTTTTATCTCAAAAAATAAACTTTTTATTGATTGCTTTCAAATTTCTTTTTTAAAACAAAACAAAAAAGGGTTTTGGACGAACAGGTGAAATTCAAACGAAAATTAACTTGGCGCATCTCAAGACACAATTCATTTTCGAGCATTGCTGGGTCAGACTTGTAGATACAGGTGGACAATATGGTGAGGATTGGGCTTCGGAAATCAGTTGGCACGAAATTTGCTTGCTCGTTTTTACAAACAAAACATATGACAGTCACTGCTCACTGTCTATATTTTCTATCAGAGTATAGCAGCATGCAGCTGCAGGTCCCGTCATCTGCCTCCTTCACCACTGCTGACAATGTCGATGATAATAAAATTCCTGGCCTGCTGGAGCTGTAAGATAGCAGCACGTATCAGTCATTCATAAATTAATTAAGCATCACAAAAGGTCTAACATTTATTTAACCTATTAAAAATATTTTGTAAAAAACAAAAAGGCCAAATTTAGGAGAGCATATATATATATATAATGCATTTAGCATGTTTAACCTGTCCAAGTCACTTTAAACCTGCAGAACTGTAGGAGGTAATTAATCAGCACAGATGGTTTAAAGTGACAGCAGCAGCTAAAATCTGTGCACCTTGTTTTCATTGAAAATGTTTTATGAGGGGGATTGTCTGCTGACAATGGTTCTAATATTGTGACAGCTTTGAAATAAGATAATATTGTGCAAAACGTCAGTTTTCACCTTGTTATTGATCTTGTTTTTATTAATTTACAACATTCCTCTCGGAATTGCAATACGTGAAAGAAATGTCAATTAGTATCCACAAAATGTATTTACATTTTATTAGATCATACAGTGTGCGCAATAAGACGCATTGCTAAGTTTCAGTCTCTGTAACTTTTGATTTGGGAGGAGAAAAAAGTAAGAGAAGAGAGAGAAATAAAATAAATTATGTATGTATATATGTATATATATATATATATATATATATATATGAAACCAGGGGGATGCACTTACCTGAACATGCATAAATGGGGTGCTGCCGGGGGCCAAATTATACAATACACAAGATCCAGCACACTCACTTATCCACTAAACAGCAACTTCAATGTTGACAGGTTTTATTAGTTTTTTTCAAAAACATCTAATCTAGGCGAAAATAATGGTGGTTTAGTTACATTATATGATCATACATTGCATAAGCCTGCTACAACGTCAATGTACCCCATTCTTGGCAGGTCCTACTCTAACAGCCTAATGGCTGCTCTTATGAGATTAACCCACTTACTTGGGGAAAAAAAATCCATCTGGGGCTCTCTGCAGTGCAAGGCCAAATAGGGCCCTGGAATGAGGCACCTGTTACAGGGAGGGGTGCAAAACCAAGGAGTTGGCTAGACTACCGTAAGCCTCGTGGATACACTGTACATATGCTCTCCACTAAGGTTAATCCACTAAGATCTGCAGTTGCTAGAGAAACTCTTTGCAAACAGAACTGTCAATCATCCATTTTTTTAATTTTAATTTTAAATTTGAATATAAATATATGAAACTAGCAGCAATAGCTTACATAAATAGCGAACCCAGTCACCATCTAATGAAGGAGATGGAAACATTAATGAAATGGGCTCACAAACATATACAGGGCATATCGACTTTTCATCTGCCAGAGAAACAGAATCAAGTGGCTGAACTCTCCAGTTGATTGACCGTCCCATGTGGGAAAAATATATAGAATGGTATCACAATTATGAAGATTTCATAGTCACTCACTTCACATTCATTCTGGATGTTTCCATTGGAGTTACTATACCCCACTATAATTATTATATTTGCAGTATATTTTGATGGAAGAAAAAGAAGCATTGTTGAGAGATTAACAAAGCTGCAGCAGTAATGTATTTTATGTATATCACACACACAGGATGAAAGGGGTGTATTTTTGTATTGTTCTGAAATTAAAATACTGACATTACTCATATGTAGCCGTGTTAATGATAATGGTGACCAGTATTAGCAACTTTGCAATTTCTAATTACACTTTTCAGGTAAGGTAGGGATTTAAGGTAATTTACTAATTAACTTCTAATTATAGTCTGGGGGCCTTCAGGAAATAATTAAGGGGTGTTTAGACGTAGAGAGAACCTAGGGTTAGGAAATATCTGGCTGCTTTGAAGATATGGTGCTGAACTGTAGCTCCTATAACTCTTAACTTGCCTGAGAATCTGTGATTTACAGACTGTGATTTGCAGTCCACAGATCAATCAACATCATTATATGCAGATACCCCTTAACCCAAAACAGTAACACCTTCTAATAAGAGGAATATACAATACTAACATTTGAACAAGCCCTTATTTCTTGTTCTTTAAGCCTGTAGTTTGATAATCAAACATATTTCATTAATAAACATTTTTATACAAATGTCAAACAAACAGAATTTCTGAAATAAGTGATTCATACAACCTGGAATTTTCTAGCACATACAGGTTTACAATATAGTACGTTTCTTAAAGTATTTTTTTTTTTTTTTTTTACAACAAATGCAAGCATTATGCTCTAATTTACTGCTAGAAATGAGGAAATGGCTTGGGAAATGAAGTGGAAATAATAACAGTGCAAAAATAATCAAATCCTGTCTTAGAAAATTGGCAAATCTAAAAAACACATTGAATTATTAGTTGTATTAGTCTAGATAGCAGACATTCTGCAGCATAACATTGTGTTGCAAGAATATTGTATTTTACAATAGTCAAACTATGTATACCATATAAGAACTGATAAATAAGTTGATGTGAGTCTTAAAATTACATTTACAATATTTACAATATTAACACACCTAAAACAAATTGACTGCGGACTTTGTATTACCCAGAGTTTTAGGGAAGATGGGAAGTTGGACTAGATGTTTTAGTTAATAAAGCACACAAACGGAAACTAGAGTCAAATGAAAACAGTAAAAAAAAATAAACATTTCTTTTTTTGTAAATTAAGCTTTTGGGGTTTGATTTTGGTATCAGTAATCTGTACTCCTATGATGATGGATTTCAAGTATTTGGTTGGACTGGGTTAACCCCTTAAGGACACAACTTTTGGAATTAAAGGGAATCATGATGGAATATTTCCGTCATGTGTCATTAAAGGGGTTAAATTAGATTGAGACTCGTTCAGATTTCTTTCATAGATGGCAGCTTGCTGTGTATAATGTGTTACTGGCAAGTCGGGTTGTGGGGATGGAAGTATCTGAAATAGTGTTATTGGTAAGGCATTGGAGGAGAGCTTCTAAGATTGTGTCATCTATGTTAGTTACAGAGAGAAGATGCCCCTTACCACGCCAGAGTCCACGAACCCTACCTGGGTAATGTGAGGTAAAAGTGGTAAGCATGGGCTCATGGTCTGACCATGTAATAAGGCCAATATAGGCATGACTTAATGTTTGCAGGGTTGTAGTATTGACCACGCGTAGACCGATCCTTGAATATTGATATAATATTGTTGAGCTCATAATGTTGTAGAAGTTCTGATGATTGATGACTGAGCCTTCTCGCAGTTGTAGTGGTTGGTCGTTGCTAAGTACCATTAGTATCGTAGTTTGAAGTCACTACAGAGGAACAGAAGACCTTTCATGATGCTATGAAGTTAAAGCATTTAGCTGGAATGAAATTTGATTCTCATCCGGAGCGTACAATGATGCCGCTGTAATTTGTTAATTCTTCAATAAGCCTTAAACTACAAGAAATCTCCCTTTGGGGTCAGCATATTTGCAGTTGAGATGAAATTACCAATCTTTATGGAAAATTATTTTATACCTTTTGATTGATATTCCTTTTGCCTTTGTAGATGGGGAAACCTGATATCCAGTTTGATGTAAATAGGATGAAAACAGTGGGAGACCGCCTTAATTGCTTTGACATCACATAGGTCTTGTTGCCATTAGTTAGGGCTGTTGAGGTCTTTGGCATCTAGAGAGTAGATTATAAATGTATTAGTCAATATCAGATCTGGCTGATTAACCTAGTTTTGAATTATGTGTTTCTTTCACATTTTTCTGTTTAAGCAGAAAGATGCCATTGTTATTCTGCCATGGTAAGAGGGAGGAAAGGAGAGAGTATATCTCTTTATTGAGAGCCCACCATCACTCATGAGACCAATAACAAGTGTTGCAAGAAACGAGATCAAATAAATGCTACCAGTGAATTTGCCTTGTGGCTTTGTGACAGAATCGTCATGTCAGGAATTGACAAACAGTGCTAACTTGACAAATGACTGAGTATGTTGGCAGAATATGGCTTGACCTAACTGAAATAAGTATTTGACTGTCAGAAATAGACTATAATCAAACCCATAATTAAAACAAAAAGGAGTTACCTTTGTACTATTCCAAATCTCTATGCACATTTAAATAGCTTGGGGGGAGGGGGGGTAGTATCACTCCAATGACCATTAAAGTGTAAGCTTGTTATGGGCCACGTCAATGTAAAACCTTAGGTGAGTCCTACACTAACAACTCACCTTGCTTTTTTGAGCCTAAATGCAAAATCTCTAAACCAGTATATACATATAAACTCTTAATAGGGCACACATATAATCAAAATTAGACTTCACTGTACTTCAACAGATTGGATATATGGATAGAAAGTTAACATTAATTTGACAATAATTAACTGGACTTGACAAAACTTAAACAGTTTAGGCACTAAAATAGGTTCATCAAAATGAAGTTGTTATGGTGCCATGATGTTCCTTGCACTGTCTTACCTTAAGTGATTAAACTGTTCTTGATTGGTTTAACCCAAAAAAACTTTGTTCCAGCACCATATCTTGCTGCTCTGCCCTTCTGTTTTCTAAAAATCTCTTAACAAGAAGGCTTATGCAAAATCGGGTGCCGCTAACTGGCTGAGAGTGGTCAGCTGATGCTCTCAGTATATCAATGAATCCCCATTTATAAATCTGCCTTGAAAAAGGTATGTTAGAACACAATTATAACAAAGAAGTTATGGTGCCTGGAGTGTTCCTCTAATAACAGAAATGTTATAGAACATACCATGTTGCCACCCAATATATGAATCATTCATTGTCCCTACAAACATTAGATTGAGAAGCGGTGTTACTTGCTTTGCACCCTGGTTACTATTATTGCTTGCATGCTTTTAGGTTAAGAGATGCTGTATAAACCTACATCTTTTATAGACATTCCTGGACACCACTTCACATTTTGTGTGGGCCAATCACAGATCCAGTCTGAAAAGATGAATGAAGTTGAAACCTCATCACTGTTGATACTGTTATTGTACTGCCTTACTTGTGTACTTTTTGTGTAATGCAATCTTATGATCTCATACTGCCATTCTTGGCAGCTATCTCAAACAACAGCTGGTGCTTTCAACACCACATATTGCCAAAAATCATATAGACCCTAAGACAAAGTTCTAAATACTAAAGTGAAATTGCCACAATAACATCTTTCTGTTTGGGGGTGCATCTTTTTTTGTGTGTTTTTTGTTTGTTTTGCAGGTAAAGATTGAGTTAGAATCAAGAGGGACACAATTCTCTTCATCCAGAAAATAACCAAATAAGAATAAAGGAAGGGTCTTATGAATTAGATTTTATTTCATATACTATACAAACATCTATAATAAAGAAATCTATACATATTTTACTACCCTGAAGAAATAGCAATGTAAATATTTATAAATGTACATGATTACTTTGTCAATTGTATTTTTGCTTGTTTAATTGTATCATATATTTTTTTACTTTTGTTAAAAATATATAAAAATATTCATGTTCATTCCAACCCTGCAATTGCAAACATGGGTTATTGAGGGTTTGTTTCAACATATTGGAAGATGTGTACATGGAGGAAGTCATTAAGTGTTGTAAACTGCTTTCCTGTGAACATTAATAACCCACCCCAGTCAATAATAACATGCTTGATGTACTGTGGTTCTATAATCACTTTATCACATAATAGATTAATAATTTAGCATAGTACATGTGTGACTGCCTCCTAAAACAAGACATTTCATTTAGAAGATTAAAGCGTTAGCAATCTCATAAGATGTAAGCCTTATATTAAAAATAGTAATTTTACATACAGTATGCAGAATAAATATTGAGTGTGCCTAAATGTGACTATATACTATACCAATGGTCAGGGTCCAAAATTAGGTTCAGATTCACTAGTCCCCAGTGGTTGGAGAAGGTTCATCATAGTTATCAAGCTCCATCTTACTGCCCTCAAATGTTGCCCTAGAGCAGGCATAGGCAGCCTTCGGCACTCCAGATGTTTTGAACTACACCTCCCATGATGCCAGCATAATGGGTGTAAGAGCATTATGGGAGGATGTAGTCCACAACATCTGGAGTGCCGAAGTTTGCCTATTCCTGCCCTAAGGCAACATTTGCATTCGTAATTGCAATTGAGAATTTTCTAACACTTAAAAGTTTATTTACTAATGTGAGAATTCAGATTCAATGTTATTGTCATAGTACCATGTATAAACAAGGGCAATGAAGCACAGTTGGCCTCTGAACCGATATGCAGCACTAATTTAAAATACTATTTAAAAAATAAATACTTCCAGTGTAAGCTTTACAGTAATACTCGATAGTACAATTTCCTAATATTTAAGAATACAATCCTACTACATTGCTACCAATTTTAAGCCTAAGAATACCTTCGACATTGTAATAGTGCCACCATATAATATCCAAAACACAATTTATACCTCAATCTAAGTAAACATTAAGTGTACCAAGTGCCATTCAGTTAATGCACTAGTGCTAAAAAAATATACCCAATCCTTAATAATGTATCTTAGTCATGTGACTTGTGAATTAGAAGTCAATTCAAAGTGAATTTCAAATTTAAGGACAAAGTAGCCAAATTGGAAGCATAGCTGACTTGGAGAATTTTTCTTGACCTTAACTTTGAAATTAACTTTAAACTTTGAATTCTCACATTAGTGAAAAATGCTGTTGGAAGATTAATGTGAAGGATTTTTGCAAATGTAATTTTGTTACATATACCATTGAAGTTGATTAATTGTTCTTAATTCTAATACCAGCGTGTACTTGTACTTAGTGAAGAAAACATTCAGATTTTTCATGATGTTTATTTTTTTCAAGTAGCTAGTTACAGGGACGTATTAGCCGCGAGGCAAACAAGGCATTTGCCTTGGGCGGCATTTTTCAGGGGGCGGCAAAAAACGCTGCCCCCCAAATGCCCAGGGCAAATGCCTTGTTTGCCTCGCGGCTAACAGACATGCCGGGCTGGGCGGGCGGCGCTGGCTGCTGTGCGGGTGGCTAGCGAGGGAGCACTTCCTCTGAGCACTCTGCTCAGCTCACTCGCACGCCGCCTGCAGAGTGAGGCTGGGAGCCGGAAGATGACGTCATCTTCCGGCTCCCAGCCTCACTATTCGGTGCGCGAGGGAGCTGAGAAGAGTGCTCAGAGGAAGTGCTCCCTTGCCAGCTGCCCGCACAGCAGCCAGCGCCGCACGCCCAGCCCGGCCGTCAGCCACTGGACCACCAGGGAGAAAGAGACCCCCCCCCCAGCATTCCCAAAGGTAAGGAGGTTGGGGGAGAGGATGGTTTAAATAAAACAAAAGTGTTAATGTGAGTGATTGTGTGTGTGTGTGTGTGTCTGACTGTGTGTGTGTGTGTGTGTTTGTGTCTGACTGTGTATGTGTTTGTGTTTGACTGTGTGTGTGTTTGTGTCTTACTGTGTGTGTGTTTGTGTCTGACTGTGTGTGTGTGACTGTGTGTGTTTGTGTTTGACTGTGTGTGTGTGTGTTTGTGTTTGACTGTGTGTGTGTGTGTGTGTGTGTGTGTTTGTGTGTGTGTGTGTGTGTTTGTGTCTGACTGTGTGTGTCTGACTGTGTGTGTGTGACTGTGTGTGTGTGTTTGTGTGTTGACTGTGTGTGTGTGTGTGTGTTTGTGTCTGACTGTGTGTGTGTGTGTGTGTGTGTTTGTGTGTGTGTGTGTTTGTGACTGTGTGTGTGTGTGTGTGTGTGTGTGTGACTGTGTGTGTGTGTGTTTGTATTTAGAAGGTGGGGCGGGGGGGAAGGGTTGGGTGGGGGTGGCGCGGGGGGAGGGGGGTTTTGCCCGGCCTAGGGCAGCACAAAACCAGGATACACCACTGACATACATACTAAAACAAAAACAGAAAATATGAGAACTCTGAGAACAAGCAAAAGCTCAGAGATACTCAGTAACTTGCCCTTTGCTAAATCCCTGCTCAGGTCTCAAAATAGTTTTTGCTCACTTGTGCCATTAGAGAGTGAACCTATATACCATTTGCATATCAGTCTGATCCCACCCATTAGGGGCAGTTCAGAACTAAAATGCCAGCAAGTTTACTCTGCATGAGAGAGACAGTGATCCTGGACGATTGTTTTAGCCCTCTATGGGCCTAGTCAGCAAGGTGTACTTGTTACCCCACTAGGCATAGTGACCACAGGGTCCACGTCTGGATTACCCTTTATGACACAGTTGTGCTCAAAAGTTTGCATACCATGGCAGATATTGTGAAATTTTTGGCATTGATTTTGAAAATATGACTGATCATGCACAAAAATGTTTTTTATTTAAGAATAGTGATCATATGAAGCCATTTATTATCACTTAGTTGTTTGGCTCCTTTTTAAATCATAGTGATAACAGAAATCAGCCAAATAGCCCTGATCAAAAGTTTACATACCCTTCATTGTTTGGCCTTGTTACAGACACACACGGTGATACACACAGGTTGAAATGGCAATTAAAGGTTAATTTCCCACACCTATGGCTTTTTAAATTGCAATTAGTGTCTGTGTATAAATAGTCAATGAGTTTGTTACCTCTCACATGGATGCACTGAGCAGGCTAGATACTGAGCTATTCGAAGCAGAAAAGAACTGTCAAAAGACCTGTGTAACAAGGTAATGAAACTTTATAAAGAATAGAAAGGATATAAAAACATATCCAAAGCCTTGAAAATGCCAGTCAGTACTGTTTAAGCACTTATTAAGAAGTGAAAATTTCAGGGATCTCTTGATACCAAGCCAAGGTCAGGTAGACCAAGAAAGATTTCAGCCACAACTGCCAGAAGAATTGTTCAGGATACAAAGAAAAACCCACAGGTAACCTCAGGAGAAACACATGCTGTTCTGGAAAAAGATGGTGTGGTTGTTTCAAGGAGAACAAAAATTATCTGCATGGTCAAATTGCCAGAAAGAAGCCTTTATTGCACAAATGCCACACAAAAAGGCAGGTTACAATATGCCTGACAACGCTGACACCTTGACATGCTTCTGGCACACTGTAATTTGGAGTGATGAGACCAAAGTAGAGCTTTATGGTCACAACCATAAGCACTATGTTTGGAGAGGGATCAACAAGGCCTATAGTCAATAGAATACCATCCCCACTGTGAAGCATGATGGTGGTTCACTGATATTTAGGGCTCTAAAGGCATGGGGAATTCTGTGAAAATTATTATGGCAAGATGAATGCAGCATGTTATAAAAAAATACTGGTAGACAATTTGCATTCTTATGCACGAAGGCTGCGCATAGGACGCTCTTGGACTTTCCAGCATAACAGTGACCCAAAGCACAAGGCCAAGTTGACCCTCCTGTGGTTACAGCAGAAAAATGTGAAGTTTCTGGAGTGGCCATAATAGTCTCCTGACCTTAATATCATCGAGCCACTCTCGGAAGATCTCAAACGTGCGGTTCATACAAAACGACCAAAGACTTTGCATGACCTGGAGGCATTTTGCCAAGATGAATGGACAGCTATACCACCTGCAAGAATTAGGGGCCTCATAGACAACTATTACAAAAGACTGCACGCTGTCATCGATGCTAAAGGGGACAATAAACAATATCAAGAACTAGACTTTCGAACAGGGTCATTTATTTTTTTTCTTTATTGCCATGTTTTGTTTTATGATTGTGCCATTCTGTTATAACCTGTCACTGAATATGAATCCCATGAGAAATAAAAGAAATGTGTTTTTCTGGCTCACTCATGCTTTCTTTAAAAATTGTACATTTATTACCAATTCACAAGGCTATGAAAACTTTTGAACACAACTGTATATATATATATAATATATTTTATGTATTTTTATAATGTGAAAATATGAGAAACATTTAAATTGTGTAAATATACATAATTCTAATTCCCTATGCATCCCTGGTGTTTAGTCATGTGTTTATATGCAATCATTGCATTGCATGTTCAAATCATATTTTATATTTAGATGAAATGATCTCAGTAGGGTGTGATTAAAACTCAATGGTTCTACTCTCCATCTGTGCCTTCAGTTATCAGTACATTTACTATGGAATCTATTCATTAAATGTCAATCTGCAATGACTTTGAAAATGATATGTACATGCAGTCTTTTTGTTTTTAAGGATAAGTACTGTTTGAAAGATAGGCATTGGCTTCCAATAGATGCTTTGAACAAAGCTGATTAGATTGTTCAGTGATTTTAGGTTACATTCCCATTATGTATGTGGGCAACCTGGCTTTTAGATGAGATCACACAAACAAGTAAAAACAAATCAAAGTAGAAACAAAAAAAGCACAACAAAGGTCATCGAACCCATGTCCAACTGGGATAAAACAGAGCAACTGATACATGACTGATAGGTCTTTCCGAAGTGTAGCAAATGGAAATATCAACAACTACTTTTGATGTCCATTGACAGCTGTTTAAAGAACTAATTCTGAACTATGAAGATGGTTCTAGTTTCAAGTTTTCTCTTCAATCCCCTAGACAGCAACACACGTAAACTTACTGCTGGTTTACAAGATGTAAGAGAAAAACAAATGGAAAACACAAAATTTAGCCATGGTGAGAAAATGCATTAGTCCATTTTTTTTGGCTATTTGTACTATTCGACGTGTAATTTCATTTACTCTAAATCTACATTTAAATCAGCTTGCTAATTAAATAGAAATTGTTGAGTTGGATGTGCTCATTGAAATAGTTCTGGAAAGTGCATAGCATGCGCTTTTTCATTTTGAGGCAATTTAAAGATTAATGAGAAGGTAGTGTACGCAGCTAATACATTTTCCACTAAATTTAAAAAGAGAGGAGTAACATTTTTTAAAACTGCCGATATCACATTTTCTGCAAACTTAAAGAAATAAAAAAAAATACTTAACTTAGTATAAATATATAAAAAATTGCACACTAACACATTGTATTAAAAATATGCATCTAATATTAAAGGGACACTGCTGATAGCAACACAACTTTCATGCATTTTTTGGCCCCAATATGCTTTTTGCATGCTTAAATCTTTCTAGCTTTGTTTTTAAAAATGCAGTATGCTGCCCCACATGTCACCAGAACAACTATCTCTCCAGCTAACAAACTCTAATGTTCATCGAACTCAGCAATGCTAAGTCTTTAGCCCATAACACTGAGCTTTATGTATGTTGGAGGTAAGCTAGGTATCAGGAACACATGGAAAAGTTTCCCTTAAAATGGCAGACATAATATATAATTCAATGAATTATTCAATGAAGTTGAATGATAAAATAAAAAATGGAATAGCAAAGCAGATCACCTAAGAGGTTATACTAAGCACCAAAGCAACTTTAGATTAAAATGGCTCAGTCACAAAGTAACTTTTTTTATCTCCCCTCCTCGCTGATTATTTGCTAACTTTACCCTTTTAATATTTTTTTACTTAATAAATCGCACCCTTTCACCTCAAATTTCACTCCTCATGTGCACCAATAGAATGTTTCTAGTTAACAAGCACTAAATGTAATTTATCTCAATAAAAAGTATTGTCTTCAGCTTTGTGCAAGCATCCACCCAGATGTCTGCTTGACAGCCAAGAGGGTGCTACTTAGGACATTTATAAAATTCCAGATTTCTGTGGGTCATTCATTTACTAATCAGAAAAAATATCAACTCAGGCTTTGCAACATGGCAGGGATTATATAAGAAAAGAGTTCAGAGGGAGCTGGAAAATGCAAATTTGAGGTCAGGACCATAAACAATTAAATATGTGTACAGAGGTTTTGTTACACTTGAAACATGAATCAGAGATTAATGAATGAAAGATGCATTAAGCATGCCTTTCAGGGATATCTCTTGGCGGGTTGCTGCTTATAGTATTTTCATTAAGGTGCAATGTTCTTCTATGAGTGTCACTATATCTTGGATTTAGAAGGGTCCATAAAATCATGTATTAAGTGATGTGTTTAGAAGGAGTATGTTTAAAGGGATGAAGAAGAGAGACTATAATATCGAAGTTGTAAGTAAGCAAAGGATGGAAGTGGCAGGTGCCGAAAGGTTTGTTTTACGACGGTGTTAGTTTAAAATCGATTCATCTGTGAAATTCAGAAATAGGTAAATTGTTGTGTCCTTCTAAAGGCCTTTATGTCAGTGGATAAGGCAATTGACCATTTTGAAATAAAGTAGTTTAAGAGGAAGGAGAGAAAATGCAATTAGATGAACAAATATTCCGTCTTGTCCTCTTGGGTCATTGAGTTTGAAAAATTGTTAATGGGAGAAAAGGTTTTGCATGTAAAATTGCTTGTAAAGGATGTAAAATTGCTGTAGAGAAAAGGAGAAACGGAAGCAAGAATCAAGATTGGTGTCTGTGAATGTTTTACCCAATCTATTGCAAGTATCACTATATACAGTGCAATAATGTTATAGTCTCATACATGAGCTTTATTAAAGGAACACTATAGTCATCTAAATTACTTTAGCTAAATAAAGCAGTTTTAGTGTATAGATCATTCCCCTGCAATTTCACTGCTCAATTCACTGTCATTTAGGAATTAAATCACTTTGTTTCTGTTTATGCAGCCCTAGCCACACCTCCCCGGCTATGATTGACAGAGCCTGCATGAAAAAAAAACTGGTTTCACTTTCAAACAGATGTAATTTACCTTAAATAATTGTATCTCAATCTCTAAATTACACTTTAATCACATACAGGAGGCTCTTGCAGGGTCTAGCAAGCTACCAACATAGCAGGGGATAAGAATATCTTAATTAAACAGAACTTGCAATAAAGAAAGCCTAAATAAGACTCTCTTTACAGGAAGTGTTTATGGAAGGCTGTGCAAGTCACATGCAGGGAGGTGTGACTAGGGTTCATAAACAAAGGGATTTAACTCCTAAATGGCAGAGGATTGAGCAGTGAGGCTGCAGGGGCATGTTCTATACACCAAAACTGCTTCATTAAGTTAAAGTTGTTCAGGTGACTATAGTGTCCCTTTAAGGTATCTTTGATATGTAGGCTTACATAATTTAAAGAATAATTCTTTGAGTGGATGAATGCATAAACATTTTTGTAGATGACTATTTAGAGAATCCCCAGATACCTTCTTAGAAGTAAATAAAAGCTGTGGTTGATATCATTGGAATGTAATACCTTTAAAAAGATTAGCTTCTAACCAAAATGTAGATGGAAATGGAATGCCAATGGCCATATTGTATGAAAGAATAAGTTAATAAAAGGTGGATATTATCATTGTATGGTCAATTAATTTTGGTAATTTTGCAGGGAGAAGGGGAGACATGTGTCAGAGAGAAGGACAGATTTGGTGAGATGAATAAAAAAAATCTGAGAATATCATGGAAATCTTCAGACTGAATGCAAAAGTGAAAGGTGGCTATTACATGTTGCACTAAAAACCAATAGCAACATTTAGGTAAAAATTGCACATTTAGGACATAAAAGTGTCAGAATTGTGCTATTTTTGCCTAAATTTTGAAGTATTTTTTTAAGGCTGCTGCTATCCATTTTTGCACTTTAAAAAAAAAAATGATTATTATTATTTGTAAAAATACAAGAACATATCGTCAAAAGCAAATTAACTAGTTAGTACATACACCATACATGACAGAAGAAGAAAGCCCTGTGTTAAAGGCTTTACATCAGAAAGTAGCTCAGAGATAAAAGAAACCAAAAAGGAGAATGTTAACAAATGTTACCAATTCCAAATGAGTAGAGTATAATGTTAGAGTATAATATCAGAGGCAATTCCCCTAACATGTACTTTAACTTTTGTTCAACTCCCCCATCAGCAAGATAGAATATTGGTTGGATATGGCACCCAAAATCCTTAAAGAGGAAATGTCTAAAACTTATCTATGGGCTGCAATATTTCTTTATTTAAAATATTATCAACAGTCTTTTTTTTTAGACTCCTGTATATCAGATAGTCTAGCAGAACACTCATTGGTATAATTTTTAAACAATGAAAATGCCTTGTTATGGGCATTGCATGTCCCTGAATTTCATCTGCAATACTAACTGAGCAGGAACCTGATTGCAATCAGATAGGACACATAAAAATTGAATTTTCTGTGCATTACCATTTTGATGAAATTCATATTTGTCCAGAAATGTATGTTTTTATAATGTGGTATTGCAAATATTTTTTATTTCAGATTTATGTACGAGAGCTAAATTTCGTGTAAAGCTCCACTCATTTTTTTATTCTGGATGAAGTTTGGTCCTTAAAAAAAACAGCCATATATGCCTTAGATCATGCACAGATATTGTTCCTCAGCTCTGAAAACGTCATCAAATAAATATGTTATATGAAAGTGTTAAAAACGTAAATATGTAAAATCAGTGAACATTCCAAAATAGAAATGTCAGTTGTAATAAATAAAGTAATAAATCAAGGACTACGAAATGTAACAGAAAATAAATAAAACAGGGCAGGTACAGCAATCCATGGGAAAGTCGTGAATAATGGAATCAAACTATTTCAGCTAGGCAAGTCAAACCCCCAGAGTTTCTTAGCAGGATTGGATACTTCACTCGTATGAGCTATGGAAAATATAGTCAGTAAATTGCAATTTAAGCACTTGCCGGTCTTTTGTTGAAAACCTTTAAAATGTTAATGTATTTCTTTTATTAAGAAACAAAAAATATATCCTCTCTTTCCCTTGGTAGTGATGTTCTCATTCATTGTAACACTATGGCCATTATTGTTTGCGTGGTTAAACACAGGTAAAAATAGTGCACATTGGCTTTGTACACATATCTTAAAGAATATAACTACTACAAAGTTGCAGAGGATTTAGCATAATAAATGAAGAAAACTCAATCTTCATAAAATATGCAGAACACAAAGTCAACCTTGGTTAGAATCAGACATATCTATGAATACAGCTAAATATAGGCTCATAATCTTATAGTAATCTTATAAAACTAAAAGGGCACTGACATTAGAGCATGCGGTTCTTAATCTTTTTTGACAGGGACTTAAATGATATGCACGTTATTAGCTTAGCGACCAATTCTTCAAGTGGGAAATTAGTTCAGTGACCAATTTCTTCAATTTTAACGTAATTTATACTAAATTTAGAACCACCTACATTAAACATCTTCCAATATTTAAAAGGGCCTGCATTCCCCTTAATAAGAATAGAAACAAAGATAAAGGTTGCGCCAAAATAGACCAATAAAATATAATAAAATGTAATTTAAATATAAAAGTCTTAGCTTCACAGATCTTCTTTAGATCAGATAGTCTATAAAGTGTTTGTTCAGGAACAATGTCCTTGCTGTCCTTCCCCAGGGGGATCCATTATTATGAAAAGATAAAACAGATAAAAAACCAAATAGTGTAGTATGTCCAATATGGTACAACAAATAATAAAAGAAGATGGTAGTGCACTCACATGTATTAGAGCTAAAGCTAGCTCTAGTATGGAAAGCGTACAGTGGTATAATCCCCGTTTATGGGATATGGCGCAGGCTTCTTCTTTCAAAGGTATGTTCAACACTCAAGTAGCCCTCAATAAAGCAGTGTTGCTATAGGAAACAAACTATTGTGGGCATGTTGAGGGGAACTGATGGGTATAATATGTTCCATTAAGAGAGAAGAGACTGGAATGGGTTAACTACCAAAGTGCTCCCAAAAGCAGTCTCTATACCCTTAATGTAACTGCTCCACCAGTATGAAGCAACACATTGCTAATCATAGAGCATTAATGGAACTAAAAAAATAAATGTTTATTGACCCCTCTTAGATGAAAAAATATATATAACCAACGTGAAAAGTGTATATACCGTGATAATGACAAAAACTAAATAATAAAATAAAGTAAAATAGGTTCATCTGCTAATCTGCGATATAAGCAGTAATTACACACCGTATCTGATGGCCACTAAAAATAACTATTTGTCAGCAGCTTCTTGATTACAAAGTGTCTGTGGGCCGGCAACATAGGATACCAAGTGTGACCGAAAAGAAGTATAATGTATCCTGTTGGGATAGCAAATACCAGTGAAACTCTTGATAATGTAACGTGCATATGATTGCACATATAAATATTGTCTAATGAGGATAGCCCCAGCTGATAGATTGACAGTACTTGCTATTATTAGGGGAGATCCAGAATCGATTGTGCGCAAAGGTGGTAAAGGAGCCTTTGGGGAGATAAACGGCAGTATTGAGCCAAACTAATAGTAAAAGTCGGGTACTGACCGTCAAAAGAATAATAAGCCCCGTTTATAACGCTCCATTAATACCCCAATACTAAGCACGACTGAAAATACCTTGCTGTGAAAGAGAGACGAGTAGTATGATTGGTCCGGCTGGACACTAACTTTATGGGTGAGGAAAAGTTGGTGGTGTAGCTCAGTTGGAAAATTACCTGACTACGGAGCATTTTAACAAATGCAAGGTTACAGGTTCAAATCCTGGCAGGGGCCAACTCAGCCTTTCATCCTTCTGAGGTCAATAAAATGAGTATTATGAAATGGGTAATAATAATATCTATTATTATTCAGCTGCCGATTTGGATAGTTCCGAGAGCGTGCACTGAAAAGCACTTTGAGTCCCACTGGGAGAAAGGCGCTATACAAATACTAGTTATTATTACAGCTCCCACTTTAAAATATATAAAGTAGAAAAAATATACAATCCAAGATATATATAAGGAGTACATGTTTCAAAGATATATAGAAACATATAATGAAAATTGTTTATAGTTATTTAAAATTGATTAAAAAGTAAATGGGGGAAATGGTTAAACAAGCGTAATTAACACTGTTAATAGAAAATTATACAAATCAAACTATGTTTGATCATTTTATTGCTACAGTTTTTAGATAGACATTCCTCTTTTCTGTATGTATTATCAAATGTGCTAACAGAATTTATTGGTAAATGGTCAGGGAATAGTACATTTTACTACAAAACAATAGCTGGGCTGTGGAAATAGTTCAGTTGTAGAATTCTTTCCACATTGTCCTAAAATTTACAGAACGTTTGGCTTATTTTTGTTTTAAGAAAAATGTCCCTCAAAAAACTACCAACTATCTATGGTTTATCCCTGGAATGATAAATATGCAGCCTGCATGCCAGATTCTTTCTGTTTGATTTACAGCGGATGTTGTTGTGATATGAGTGGTATCATAGTGGTAAAGAGGTAATGGCCCATCCACCCTAATTGTGCCAAAGAGAAAGATGGATAGCTCCTAGTTGAAATGTGTTTTTAAAACCCTCTTTGGACAATCAAGTACCCATGCTTACATCATTAGTTAATGCATATTGTAGTGAAAATCCTGTATAATTCACAGGCGCTAACTGGAATAATTGATGGCAGTTAAACTTGTCTGTCCTGTGCAAGCTTCCAACATTAGCCAAATACTTGCTACGGGACACAGCAAGCAAGGTAGAAAGCACACATGGTTTCCCCAGAAAAGCATGACTCTAAAAGTGAGAAAACGACCCACATGACTAGGTGTCAACATGAAACCACTCACAGTTAACAGAAAATAAATTCCAGGCCACTGTGCTCAAATAAAAATACATCACATGAGTGAAAACTGTAAAGGGAGGCATCATGAAAAAGGTGTGGCTTTCTTTAAAAGAACACTATAGGGTCAGGAACACAAACATGTATTCCTGACCCTATAGTGTTAAATACACCATTTAGGTGGCTTGCCCCCCCTTAGCCCCACGAGAAAAGAATCACCTCTTTTCCAGCGCTGCACGGATCTGCCAACGCTGGTCCCATCCCCGATCCGCCTCCTTGGTATTTTTAGCCAATACAATGCTTTCCCTATGGGGAAAGCATTGGATTGACTAAAATCAGCAAGGAGGCGGCATGGTGGCAGGGCCAAACGCCATTTTAGCCAATCAGCACCTTCTCATAGAGATGCACTGAATCAATGCATCTCTATGAGGCAAATTCAGAGTCCCCATGCAGAGCGTGGAAACACTGAACTGCAGTGCTGCCTACTGTGCAGCACAGCCCCAGGAAGCACCGCCAGTGACCATCTGAGGAGTGGCCATTTGGAGATGTCCCTAGGGGGCAATGTAAACATAATCTTTTCTTTGAAAAGGCAGTGTTTGCATTAAAATGCCTTAAGGCAATGATTATACTCACCAGAAAAACTACATTAAGCTATAATTTTTCTGGTGACTATAGTGTCCTTTTACCATACTGATATTGACCTACTGGGGAGATACAGGACCACTGTAACTGGAGATCAGGCAACCATAAAAGAATATTCAATTATATAACTGATACGTATGTGAACAGGTTGTTGATCCAAGGAGAAATCTGATTGCTATTATGGAGTAAAGAAGGAATTTTTCCATTTTTGTGGCATAATGGTAAATGACTACAATTCATTTTTTTGGCCTTCTTTTGCATCAACTTCCTAAGCGAATAGGTTCCAAGGTTGAACTTGATGGACTTTAGTCTTTTGTAAACCTAGATTACTATGTAACTAATCAAGGGTTATCACTTTTACCTAAATTTAAAGACGGTATGGGAGAAGAGCTGTTCTAAAATCTGAAACCCCTTACAGGTTGATTTATGACCATTGGTCCATGAATGCTTACAATAGATGTATTTCTAGCATAAGTACACTGTATATATATATATATATTTATATATATATATATATAGAATATTTTACATGTACTGTAAATATTTGATCGGTCATTAAGGAGAAGTAAAATACAATTTTGCACTTATTTCAAGAGTGTAGCGTTCTATTCTTTCGATTTATTCTAAAACTATTATGTGTTCATGAAGGTATTGGCAATAAATCTAGAGTGGTTTAGGTTTATTTTTTTTTGCCATTGCTTCTACTCTGCTATTACAGCGCAGAGATAATCCATGTAGAATTAAATATAAACAGACTTAAAGATCCCCATATATTTTTCTTGACAGCAAGCGTTTAATCTCATGCCATTTTTAACACGCTCATAAGAGAATTAACTGTAAAAAGCTTTATCTCATTTTTGGGGGGGTTGGTAGGAACATGAAAGTTTTGCTATAAATGCTATTTTTAATGACACATTTAAATTATATCAATAAAGACACATCTAATGTATATTGGTCTTATAGAACTCAAGGATTAAACCTAATACCTCTGGGCATAATGACAAATCTAATGTCAATGACACTGTAGGAAGATGTATTTAGAAATTGCATTTATATATTGGAATAGTTTTATTTAACATGCAGTATGTTATGGTTTTATTTTATATATTTTATTTTATATGTTTAACTTACAGAAAATGGTGCTTTAGCGAGAAATACTTTGGATTTTTTATAATGTAGCCCATAATATTTAGTTAAAAAAAATTAAAATATCTGTTTGCAGGTTCCGGTATATGCACTGTAGTATGCACAAACAATATATACATCAATATATTGGAAAATTCAGTTTACATTTTGTGAATGCTTGTCATCTTTTTTTATCTATATTTAACCAAGATGTAATATACAAAAGGGTGAAAACACAAATAGTGCAGTATGTTTGCAAATGTGAAAAAAATATGAAATACAGACATATGCAGGGCTAAAAATGTTGGTTTTCCAAATGAAAAATGTTTATTATGTACCTCTGATGCTCAGGGATGTGTTTGGATCAGCTTAAAGTTTTTGAAAACTAAATATCGACATCTCTGTGGTGCAAGGGTTAATCACGTGGTGGATGCCCAGCCCTTGCTAGCCAACTGACACATTAAAAAAAGAACACTACAGTATAGTGTTAGGGTTAGCAGGTCCCTGCTGTAAGAGTTTAAAAATAGGTAGTTTATTTACTTTTTCTCCTCACAGTGCTGGTCTCATCGGTGAAACTCCACCTCTTTGATGGAGATGGCACTGAGACTTAAGATTCAAACTGAACATGTTCATGCGTTGGATCCCCTGATATTCTAGCACATAGTTGCTTGGAAATTGGTATTTTGTCTGAATACACGATCTACCCAAACTTGCCCAAATTGTAGTTCAGCCCAAAATGATGTTGATGTTGATTTTGTCTTAATACCCTCCTTTTGTAAAATAGAGTGTTGGGCCAACCTATCCTGACATAATGTACTATGATGTTGTCCCACCATTTTTATACTTTTTACTTATTAATACTTCTTTGTTGAGGTAAAATGGTAACAAGAATAGATGGGGCCCTCAGTACTCTCTTACAGCTTATTGAAATGATAAAAGATTTGAGATTATGTGTTTTAAAGGAATTTAGGCTCTTACAATCTCTGAGATTGCACATTAACACAAAATCTACTTTAAAAAATCCATAATTTGGACATTTCTAATATTGCCTAATATGTATCTTGTACATCTCAGACCTCTCATCTGATCAGGTTGAAGCCAAGTAACTGCCAAGGTATTTTTCTTAAAGGACCACTCTAGGCACCCAGACCACTTCAGCTTAATGAAGTGGTCTGGGTGCCAGGTCCAGCTAGGGTTAACCCTTTTTTTAATAAACATAGCAGTTTCAGAGAAACTGCTATGTTTATGTTAGGGTTAATCCAGCCTCCAAATCCTCTAGTGCCTGTCTCATTGACAGCCGTTAGAGGCGTTTGCGTGCTTCTCACTGTGAAAATCACAGTGAGAACACGCAAGCGTCCATAGGAAAGCATTATGAATGCTTTCCTATGAGACCGGCTGAATGCGCGCGCAGCTCTTGCCGCGCGTGCGCATTCAGCCGAAAGGGAGGAGAGGAGGCGGAGAGGAGGAGGAGAGATCCACACCCAGCGCTGGAAAAAAGGTAAGTTTTAACCCCTTCCTCTCCCCAGAGCCGGGCGGGAGGGGGACCCTGAGGGTGGGGGCACCCTCAGGGCACTATAGTGCCAGGAAAACGAGTATGTTTTCCTGGCACTATAGTGGTCCTTTAAAGAACCTTGCTAGTTCCTGAGTTTAACCAGAAGTTTTCTAAATATAATACCAGCAGACATTCTACAGGTGATGCAACCAGTGTGTGCATCTGATTGTTTCAGTGTGCATGTGCATCTGTGTATGTGTTAGTGTGACGATGTATGTGTATATGTCAATACATTCTAGCATTCAAACGCCAACACTATGCACAAATACACCACTGCACCAATGACAACAGTACATACAAATGCACTCCTACCTTTACATACATGTGGGGCCTTCTCTGCATTAGTTCCACCACTGATGATAGCTTTAGGTATACTATATGTTTGGTATATATTAACTTACTTTTTTACTTTCTATACTACATCTTCTCTGCCCATTTACAGACCACAATTTTCTTCACCACCAAATTATATTTGTTTTAAAAATAACACAGCATTTTGATTCAGAGATAGGGATCAAAGGATACATGAAGATAAATTGTGACTAAGTAAAAAAATATATAATGACAGTTCTGTTTTATTGGTTTGCTTTTTTGCAAATATTTCTTCATTTCTAAAGAATGGTTGTCTTATATGGATGGATGAGTGCATAGAAAACTCCTGGTGATTTGGCAACAATATATCCTCCTGCTAGCAACCCAATGATTTATAATGAGTTATTTTTATTTTTTTTCATTTGTAATGTGTGGAAGCTATCTCTTCTACGCATTGCAAATTAATATTATTTTACATTTCTTACTATAGATGGTAGATTATTTTTATTAATTGTTATTTTAGTGTAAATGAATTATGTTTAATTAAAACTGAATTACTTTTTTTTAAATTTGTAATTTACATGCATATGGGCTCTGACCAACCATAGTAAATTAAGTAATTGCCTAATTAAGAATATTGTCATTCCAATTAGAATGTTACTGATGCATAATTATTAATAATACTTGTTGGTGCATTTAGAGCAATAAAAGTACAAATGCACTGTAATATTTTATAGATTTTAGTTTCACAAATCTTTGACTAATTGTTCTATTAAATATTTTGTAAATAAACTGTGTCATTTTTTTCTCATTTATAAAAAATAAATAAAAAGTCTTTGATGCCCAATAATACGGTCTCAGCTGCATCATTTGCTAGCATGACAAGTCACTTTGCATCACAAAATAACTTGATAAATGAGATGAAGTATTAGCACCACACTATCAATTATACAAATTTAAGCATGTTGATCATAAAAGTAAATTTTATAGCACAGATGTTACTCCCGTGGCTTAAACGGTTATCCACTAAAATTGGAATTGTTCAGAATTTACAAGAACATTGCAACTGTTAGGCCAAAATAGGTAAGTAGGAAAAAACACTTAGATGGAGAATATTTCTAAACATTTTCATAATACCTGGCTTACTTAGTAAAAACACAGAACCTCACACAGGGGCAGATAGTTGTATATGGAAATTAGAGTCTATGAATGTAAGGTTAATGATATCGAAGAGACCCTCATGAATTAAACCATTGAACTTGAAATGTATGTACAGTCCCTATTTCTAATGAAAGAAGTGTTCTGTGAAATTATTTGGAAATAAATAGATCATCATTTTAAAAATGAATATTTGTAATGAAAAAAAGTAAATGAACTAGCTGCCTCCATTTTTATTTTACATATGTAGCCTCATCATTGAGTGCACATTGATAGCAAAACATAATGACTCTAGTTATGCTTTTTTTAGTCAATTAAATTCTTCAATTTGCTATAAACTCCTGTAAGAAAAAAATAATAATTTAAGCTTAAGGTATAAATCAAAGTTATAAAAGGTTAATTCTGCTTAGTGGTTTCCAAACCGCATTTACAGTTGCTATTTAACCTAATTTTCCATAATCCCCTAACATTTATTGGCCAAAAAATATACTTTATGTTAAGGGAAGTTCTCTAAAGTTTGCACCAAGCTAGATTAGAGAAAATGGCTCAGTATTAAGAATGAAAATTCAAAAACCACAAGAAATACTCTCTAATATCCCTCTTGTTAGTTTTCACTCCATGTGTTTTTAACTTGTCTAAGCTCAATCTGTAACTTGTGGCTGAATAATATTTATCTTACAGTGATAAAGGTTTCACAAGTGATTGTGAAGAGTATGTTAGGAAAAGGAGTAGGTCATTGGCATGTGCAGTTACTTTGTAAGTATGTTTGTGTTGTAAGCCCTTGATAGATAGATCCAATCATATGGCTTGAAGCAGTGGTTCTAAGGAGAGAGTGAACTAGAGTGGTAACTCTGTTGCAAGCCATTGTATATGTGAAAGGTTGACAGGTTAGTGTTAGAGAGCAGTAGGTTTACCTTGGACGAGGAATACAATTTGTGGAGTTTATCAGTGCATTTGTCTGGAAAGTCATGATACTCTAGCACATCAAACAGGAAGTCAAAATTCTTCTCCACATCTAAGGAGACAAAAGAGTAAGCATTTGTTTATGAGTAGCAAGCAAACTTAAGTCAAAGCAGTGTCTTGTGTTATCTCTGGCCTGTCTCAGATTAATGAAGCCCAACTTGATCTGGATGGGCAAGTTTGGCTATTAGAGGATTCTGTTGGAAAGTATAGTTTAGTGACGAGCTTCATGTCACCATTCAGCAATGATATAGGTTGAAAGTGGTTGGGGTCTAAATGTGATCTACGCAATTTCAGGATCAGGTCTAAGTTTGCCTGGAACATGTCTTAGATGAGCTGTTTAACTTCCAAAATAGGATTTAAGGTTTTTTTAATGTGTGGCCCTAGAGTTGACTGGAATGTTTTTGTCGGGATCCCGCGGGCGGCTGCAAGGGGAGGCTGCACTCCGCTCGCGGTACTCACCCTCCAGCCGTCCGTGGTCCCCTCCTCCTCGTGGGTCCGGCGAGCGGCATCCTTCCAGCCTCGGATGCCGCCCTCCATTTCCTCCACGTCCCCCAGCGGCAGCATACATGACGCTGCACGCTGGGAGACCGCCCAGGTTTGTACACGCCGGGGTCGGTCACCTGACCCGGCATTAAAGGCACAGTGCCTTAATCACAGTGGGAGGTCTAGATATCTCCCACGTGTGATTGTTAATTCTGATTGGAAATTATCCAATCAGAATTAACCTTATGATTTAAATACTTACCTTTCCTGTTCCTCCCTGCCCTGTTGTGGTCTTTGCTTTCTAGTATTACTACTTACCTTGTGTTTCTGGTTACGTACTCTCTGGCTTGTTTATCCGACTTTGTGACTTTCTCCTACCCTTTGACCTCGGCTTGTTTCACGTTATTCTGTCTTCTGGTTCCCCTTACTTGGCTTGTCTCCTGACTATTCTGTGTGTGCTTAGCCCGGCCACTCTAAGGTCCGGTACGGCACCTTTTGTGTGTGTGTGTGTGTCAGCGTGTTGGGTTCCCCGAATCGTGACAGTTTTAAGGTAAAGCCCTGTGAAACTGTTAGCTTTTGTTTAGCTTCAACAACTTAAATGGCCAAGGAAATCTCTTCCCCTGAGATTCTCTATTAAAGTATTGAACCAACTGAGATGTCAATTCAGGTAGAGTAATATTAGCTAAAGAATCTGCAATACAAGTATTAAGGATATTGGGTTCATGTGGTGAGACAGGGAATGGTCATATAATTAACTGAAGTATGAAATGACTCATCAGTGTTCATTAATGGAGCCTGGGGGAGTGTTAACATGGGTTATCTTTCAAGCATGGAACTTCAGCCTTATTCAATATCTCTTAAGAGCTGTTTACTTCACTTAAGTGCTTTATTTTCTTGTGGTTTGGGATGTTCTTAAGCTTTTGACTTATGGGATAAAGGTGTGTATTTATTTCAGGGTTAGGAACCTGTGTTTTAATTATAGCTTGCATATGCTTGTCAGCATGGCACTTATATCTTAAAGCTTTAGTTTCTTACAGTGCAAGACAATGTTAGTAAGCTCGCCCCCTATCACTTTCTTGTGGCCACTATGGGACTAGGGACACTTCTAGGTATCATGTAGTCAAATTATTTTGCAATTTCCTTTTGTTGCTAACTGCAAACTTAACTAACATGGCTGACATATTATTTATCATTCAGCAAGGTGTAATTTAGCTTCCAAAAGTCTTTACCTTTGAAATTGAATTGATCTTGCAAGCTCATGGTCTGACCAATTAATTTGTCATATGTTACACTCAAATACTTGGGTGAGGTCTTTTGATCAGAGATAAGATTTGTTGATGCGTGTGCAGGAGTTGTGTACTGGTGAAGAGAAAGAGTAATCTCTTTCATTATAAAACAGTCTCCACACATCTACCAGGTCATGGAAATCTAGTAGTTTGAGAATAAATTTACAGGAACTGTGTAGAGTTCTCATTTGTTTAGCAGTGAGACATCCTGAGGAGCCACCTTTTGGGTCTGTGATGAAGTTAAAATCCACACAGAACACCAGGGGACCCTGACATACACCGACCACCCAGTTACATAACATATCAAAAATGATATTAGGTCCGAGTTAGGGAAATACTTGTTTACTCACGTGTATAGGACTGAGTAAATTACACAAATTAGTATTAAATATCTGCCCCTGGAATCAGACACTTTATATAACAGTTGAAAGGACTAATTATTTCTAATTAAAATTGGCACATCCCTGGATTTAGTATTGGCCAGTGAATGTAATTGGATTGGATAAGTAGAGGCCAGAAACATGGAGGGTGTGGTAACCTTAAATGGGTTTCTAAAAGGCAAATTATATCACAGTCCAACTTTTTAAGTGAGCAAATAACAAATTACATTTGTGTTGGGTGTTTAATCCTTTTAAATTGTTCGTGACAATTATCATAGTGTTTAGAGTGATTAAAGTGTGGGTGTAGCAAACATTGTATCTTGATTATAAAAACGAATAAATAAATAAATAAATAAATAAATAAAACCAACATTTAACAAAAGTATATACATATGCTATAGCCCAAAGTAGTTCCCATATGGAGAGTGGTTCTCCCTGGATATGGCAATGGGGAACCAAGGGCGACATTGTATGTCTAACTGTGCCACGTTCCCAGAGCAAAGAGAGTATGGGACTCAAACTGAATGACTAATGCTAACTGTGTTAGAGAGCAGTGTAATAACTGTTAGTTATCATGAAGTACATTATTCCTATATTAAATTGAGAGATAATATAAATGAGATACTAAAGGAATAAGCAAATAAATGTTATGAGAAAATAAAAATATACTACAGCATAATTCAGTTGTCTCACCACCTTACGCCCAGCTGACACACATGTGCACACAAACTTAACATTGCAAGTAGATATCAGCTGTTGGTCACTGTGCAGGACTCAGTGACCTCTTCTACTATGGATTTAAACTGTGTGTAGCTGACATTGGGCCCATCATGCTATTGAGGTGTTGATATTCCACTTGGCTAGTGCGGCTTTCCCTTCCTGCAGTGACTTGATGGCCATCATAGAGCCCTCTCGGAGCACCAAGATCCTCGTGGTGAAGCTCCATCTATAAGAAATATTATTGTGTCAGAGTACATAGGTGATAGGAGACAACAGCTTGCTTATTGAATTGTGGCTGTGGAGAGGTTCATATACATTTAGAGGTCCATGTAGGCGGACAGGCCTGGTGCTCTGCACATAAATCATAGAATCTGTTCCTTCATGTGGGAATAATGAGTTTGAAGGAGAACATGACTAGGAGCGGATTTAGGTGTTGGGGTCAACCCACCATGTGAATCCGATCCACAAGCAAGTGATCGAGGGAAAAGGGCTGTGAAGCAATCCAGTATATAGGCCATAAGTGCTTTGGGCTCCACAGACTCTGGAACACCTCGATCCTTGAAATTGGTGAGTTTGTCCGTCACATCTTTTAATTGTTTTTCAATGTCAGATACCACCTCCACCATGTTATTATATGCCTCTGTCTAGTCAGACATTTTGTTTTTAATATGGGATCTGTGTTCTCCCAGATCTATTATATCCATTCTAAGCTCAAAGAACATTGATTTAAATTATTTGGTGCTGGACCTCACATTTACCATCTATCTGAGAGAGATGGGTCCATCTTGGTATTTCTCTGGAGAGCACCTAGTTTTTGCCTGAGACTTAACTAAGAAGAAAGAAGCCTTATTTTGCTTCAGTTTCACCCTCAAGGACATGATGCAGTTGTAGGATGGAGTAAGAAAGATGTTCAGTATGTTATAGATCAAATAGTGATCGGTTTGAGGCTTTTAAATCGTTGCTAGCATAACACCCTTGCAGGAGCTTTCACTCATATAGAAAGTGAAAGGAATGGTACAAAAACCAAATCCAATCTGTAAGTGGAGCGCTCCAAGTGAATAAACTCACCCCACTCTTGGTCTATATAAAATGACCTGTATGTGGGGATAGAATGAACAATAATATAGTGTAGTATATTGTAAATATTATTGAAAATAATAGTGGAGAATATGAAACCACTCACATGGTTCTGAGCCTTAACGGGACAGGCTCAGATCTCTCAAGCAGGCGTGTTTTAGGATCACACAAAACCTGGTTCAGAGCCTAAATCCTGGCTCTGAATGTATAGCTTTATGTGTCAGAAAGGGGACACAAAACCCTTTTGGATAAATAGCAGGAACACAGGATACTGGAATCAACAGTGGATTGTAGGAAAAATAATTAATTATAAAATATAGACTAGCTATAACAAAAATTAAAATAGAAATTAAAAACTATATAAAAATACAGTATAAATATAGGAGAGTCCTTTATCTTGTTGATCCTCCGAGACGCGTTTCGCCCAGCGGCTTTTTCAATCGGTGTTTTCATCTGTGTTCCGGTTTTCTTTTTATATCCTCAAAAGAGCCTTCTTTAATTGCGGATGATCGGCGGCTGTGTTGCGTGACGTCATTTCTGCATGTGTCATCATCTAGAGCGGTCGCATTTCAATTAGTTCGTACACCTATGAGTCTTTGATCGCCATCTTGTTTGAGGGCAAAATGCGATCACTATATAAACGTCAAGAGTCTCTCACATAGAGACATCGTAAAGGGTAAAGACAGATAGATAAAAAGATTACTTACATGAGATATTCACATGGTAATATTTAAATAAACTTATTGCCTTTAATACTATCATTTGTGTGTTTCTTTTTCTTTACCTATACCCCTAAAGACACAACACTCCAATATTTATAAGGCATATACAAGCCACCTTTAAGGTTATAATTTTAACATAATATGTATATAGGCCTATGGCAGGATTTAAATATATATAGATTGTAACAAGATAATATTCAATCTATATGTCGTAGATAAAGTGGACTATCTAAGATCTAATGTCAATATATATCCATATCTCAGAGTAATGATTGCCTTGAATCACAGGCTGTCATCGCCTGCCTCTTAAAGGGATAGGATTCATTAAGTGAGAAACTGGAAAGGAACAATTTGTACATCGGTACATATATATATATCAATCTATGTGTCTTTATAGATAGTATTATTGATACAGCACATACCTGTCTCTCCACACTTAAAGTGCCATTATGTTAACGAATAAATAATGAAATATATAGACTTATATATTAGGGAATGGACTGTGGTAGCATATATTATATATTAACAAGCAAGTTCCATCACAAAAAATGACACAATTCGAAGTCATTGTTCAATCCGTGAGGTAGCATGGTGTTTAAATTAAAAATCCACCTCATTTCCATTTGGCCCAAAGATTGTATTACATCTCCACCTCTCCAATTTTGGGTGAGTTTTTGTATCCCCATAAATTGGACTAATTCGGAATTCTTCTGATGGAATTTTAAAAAATGGAGAGAGAGGCTGTGTTTTTCGAAACCATTTTTAATGTTTCTAATGTGTTCCTGTATACGTACATGGAGGGGACGGATAGTCCATCCTACGTATACAAGGCCACAAGGGCATATAATGGTATAAATGACTTTCTTAGAGTAGCATGTAATTAATTCGTTTATTTTAAACTTCTGTTCTGGATTCTTTGGATGTGTAAAAGATGTTATATGTCTTTTTTTATTTTTAGTGTTTTTGCAAGCTGTGCAATTACCACAGCCAAAGAAACCTTTCTTGTCATTCAAAAAGTTGAGCTCCTTTTTTGTTTTAACTTTCACTCATATGTCTATCTCGTTTGGTGGTTGGCCATTTTTAATTTTAGGAGTGTGAGTGGGGATGTGGCCAGGGCTCTTCTAATAAATTTTAGGTGAGCTAATACCAACTTATGAAACTAAAATGTAGTTTAGAACAAGAACAATGTATCGTATTTACACAGACTGATTTCTAAACACATTTATAGTAGTTTAAAGACACATTACTAAGTATTATTGTTGTGGTGCTCTGTTATACACTCAAAAACACCAACAATATGGAGCTCCTAGAAAAAATTGACATCAGGATAGAAAATAGAGACAGAGGAATTTGGGTTCAAAATAGGGACTGTCCCTCTTTAATAGGAACACTTGGGAAGCATGTAATTGTTTACAACATATGACAAGGTAACATTAATGCACTGAAAATTTGCCACTTATTTTGAGCTCTGAGGATAGCAGAAAACATTGTACTACAGTTTGCCGGAGTCCCCATCAGATCTAGACAGATTTTCCTGTTGTCAGCCATTTTCTGCTGTAGAATTGTGCTGTAGAATTTTTTTAGCATATATAATTTATTTATTTATTTATTGATAAAATATTTTACAAGGATGGATACATTGAGATTTCTCTTGTTTTCAAGTATGTCCTGGGTTTCAAGTATGTCCTGGGTATATATTAAGGGTTATCATCAAACTACAAGTTTTAAAAACCCAAGCTTCTGATACAGAATACAGAAAATTCTTTTAGCACAGTTACTTCAAATATTAAGCAATTTATTGTAATATATATTCACCCTGACTACAAGTTCTTTTGACTTAAAACAAAAAGAATGAAATGCAGATGATCAATAATCTGGAAAATATATATATTATAAACATGATATGCTGACAATTTCAGTGTTAAATGAAAACTAAAGTTTCTCTGCATCAAGAAGAAGCCACATTGTTGAGTTGATTAGCAACGGTTCTGGCTTCTGGGTCATCTGTTCTGTCAGATTAATTACCTCTGTAGTGATGATGCATTCTTCAAATCCTGCGTTGATTATGATTTATGGCACACAGAGGGAGTATTCATGGTAAGTGATAGCAACAATTTCTGGTCTAATGAAACTGTTGTCTATATCATAATAAACTTGTGGAAATAAACAGTAAGATTGCATAGCATCACAGTATGTATTCACTTTACCTCCTGTGGAATGCAAAATTATCTTTCTACGCTACATAAAAGCATAGATCTTTTTAATAGTGGGTAACTTTTTTTTCTAATCTTTTTTTATTTATAACACATATTTCAATGCTCATTAACAAAACGTTCATACATAACTTATATATAAATATTTCCAGTTTACGGTAATGTACATGTAGCATGAAATAAATAAAGAACATATATAAAAAATAACTGCAATCATTGGGACTCGGTAGTCGGCATGAGGATTTATATATCCAAGGGAATCTTATTTGACCTGATTAGAAAGTGGAACACCCCTGGTTTATCTGTCCCAATGTCCCATTCCTATGACAAGCTAGTTTGTATTGTTTCTATGTTCTGCCCAAGGGTGCCAATATTCACGATAGGAAGTACATTTTCCCGAAGTAGGAATAAAGTTACATTCCATTGTGTACTGATAGTCTATCTGGTTTATAATTTCTTGGCAGGATGGAGAAAAACTAGATTTCCAGTAACGAGCTATAGATAAAAGTAAAGTATCACTATAGTGTCAGGAAAACAAACTTGTTTTCTTGACACTATATCATCCTTGGGGGACCTTCACCATCAGGGCCCTCCTCCCTTGGTTCTGAAGCAGCTTACCTTAATTCAGAGCCGGGCTCCCTGGTGAACTCTCCTCCCTGCCGACGTCAGCTCCCGAGTGGAGCGGAATATGTGCATGCACGGCAATGCTTATCTATGAACGTTATTCACGTTGGATGCGAATTTCGCATCCAACGTCACAGAAGCACCTTTAGCGGCTGTCAGGAAGACAGCCACTAGAGGCTGGATTAACCCTGCAATGTAAACATAGCAGCTATGTTTACATGTGAAGGGATAAAACCTGAGGGACCTTGCACCCAGACCACTTCATTGAGCTGAAGTGGTCTGGGTGACTATAGTGTCCCTTTAACCCCTTAAGGACCAAACTTCTGGAATAAAATGGAATCATGACATGTCACACGTCATGTGTCATTAAGGGGTTAAAGGCATTAAGTGTATGTGTGATTAGGTATTTCTGTTTTTTCTCCATTAGTGGGAAATCTAAATTAAATAATAAAAGGGAAGGTGTAAGTATAATGGTTTCATGAATTGAGTCAGCTATCAGGGATACAATAAATGTATTGGTGTCGTTTAGTATCGGACATGAATACCATATATGAAATATTGTGCCAATCTCTTTCTGACATAGCCAATATAAAGGCGAATAGGCTTAATAGATTTTATGTCATTTTGAAGGGACCTGATACCATCTATACAGGATCTTTAGATTAATTTCTAGCAGAGATATACAATGTATATATTTTTTTAGTTTGATAGTGGTTTGGTACCATTCATGAGGGGTGTAGATTACATTGAGATCCTTTTCCCATTTTTCTTTATCTAAATATCTGAAGATAGGATGTTCAAAAATGTATATATTTTTTATTAAGATAGTGTTTAATGCTTAAATATATAGAAGTATCACTAAAGGGTACATTGTATTTAGTTTGCAAGCACGGAAAGCTTTCTTCAAAAAGATCAATATTTGTATTTATCCCCAATAGCCTCCGGTGCACACAACACTGACTGCCGAGGGGTCATGCACCTCACCACAAGGTTTCCAGCAGAGGAAAACAGGAGCTCCCCCTGACACTACACCTGCGAAATCCAAGCTACAGCAGGGTGCCCCCTCGAGACCTCATCCGAGCTACAGGGTGAACAACAGCAGACCGGGGTCTGGGGCCCGGAAGACAACTAAGAGAAGTCCTCCACAACACCCTCATCAGTGACTTAAGCACTGGAGGGGCAAGACCAGCCGGACCTGACAGGTGATCCTGAGGGGTGAAAGACCTAGAGAGGCAACCACATCAAGATGGTGAACAAGGCACTGCCCCAGCCTAAGACAGGTGACCTCAGCGCAGCACTAGGCCAGGAGGGCACTATACTTACCGACAACCATACCGCTACACGGCACAGGAGCTCAGACCTCCCACACCCCGGGGAAACGGCACGGGCTGCGACAAACAGCACTGAGAGGAAGCAACCAACCCCAACAAGGCATCGGCTGACCCTACAGTGACTGAGACTTGATACCAGGCAAAATGCCCATTATCAACCGTACTTTATATGCCTCCATTGAACTCACATAATTACCTTAGCTGTAGACTCTTAATTTCTCTTCTTTAAGTTATGTTCTCACGTTGACTCACAAAGGGGATCACAGGGGGGTCCCACTCGTAGTTTAAATAGTTTAAATGCTGACAGTAACTATACTCAAACACATATGCAAGCAAGATAAGGATTTAACTAGTTACCAATTCTCATGTCTGTCGTATCTCACTTACAATAGGCTCAGCAAAACTCTCAGAACACACAGCATGCCACCCTAATACCTATCTTAAGCCAGTTAGCTGTACAGCATTAACCAGACAAGTCATGCAATCAACGATATATCATAGTCACTCTCACAATGCCCACTATGATATGCATACTGTTACAGCCTGTCACTCTGGTGACTTACAATTCGATGTATGTACCTAGCTTGATCATCTTCATACAAAAACAAAAATTTGCCTATAACTCAATGCCATATATGTGAAAATCCTGCATTACTGAGCTTGTACCATGCAGTTGTGGCATCGTCAGCTGTTATGTTACCTCATGCACAAAAAAAAAAAAATAAAGAATAAAAAAAAAAGATATATTAATACCCAGATACTCAATAGACTCCGGGTTCTAATTAAACCGAAATTTAGATTTAAGTATAGGTAGTTCAGCCTCTGGCACATTTAAATCCATAATCTGAGTTGTCTTTATGTTAATTCTGTAGTTTGAGACAGTTCCATAAATTTTGGTTATTTTTAAAACTTCTGGAATAGAGATTGCGGGCCTCACCAGGGACAGAAGCACATCATCCGCGAATAGAGAAATGTTATATTTCCGATCGGCTGATTTTATCCCATGTACTTCTTTGTTATCTCTAATCATAATAGCCAAACTCAATAGATAAGATATATAGTAATGGGGCCAATGGGCAGCCTTGCCTCGTGCCATTTTTTATTGGAAAAGAAGATGATTCGAAAAATGTATTTATAATTTTCGCAGATGGCTCTATATATAATGACATGATTTTATATTTAAAGGGGACTCGGAATCCAAATTTCTTTAATACTCTATCTGAAAACTTCCAATTAACCCTGTCAAATGCCTTTTCTGCGTCAATTGCCAAAATGGCCAATTCTGAATTCATAAGATTGATTTTAATAATCAAATTGAGTATTCTACAGATATTATCTGTTGTATCTCTGTCCCTGATGAAACCAGACTGGTCTACCGCAACTATATCAGAAATAACTGCTTTCAATCTGTTTGCTAAAATGTGAGAATACATTTTTAAATCTAGATTTATTAAAGAAATCAGTCTATAATTTATTGTATTCATGGGATCTTTTCCTGTTTTGGGAATTGGAATAATAGTGTCACGTATTCTACCTCACCTTGTGGTGTTGACAATAGGAATTGCCTTCCTGGCATGAAAGGAGTCTGCGGTCTGGTGCTGATATACCTGACTACTACAGCATATCTGTGGATGCCGGCCACTGCGGATCCACACCATATTATAGCCCCACATCCGTCCACAGTAATGACAGAGTTGACGTGTGACATCACGTAATAGACACGCGCATGTTTAGGGGTCAAAGGTTGGTTACGGCCAATCGGATCTGCAAGAGGGTTATTTAAACTCATTTCTTCCTTTCACTTATTGCCCTGTAGTGGTTTCCCTTAGCGGTTGTCCAAGAGTGTGTTCCTAAGTGTTTATTTCTGGTTATTGACTCTGGCTTTGCTTTGACTCCCCTGTATTCTGGTATCCCTGACTTTTGGCTCTCTCTTATCATTGTGTCCCATTTTGTGTCCCCGACCTCGGCAAGTATTCCATCTATTCTCTGGTACGTTAAGTCCGGCCATTATAAGGCCCGGTAAGACGTTACCTTTTACTCCTAGGTGTGATACAGTTCTACGTGCTGGAGCAACCAATAATCCTGACAAATAGATGCTTACAGCATCTCTTTAGGGAAAGGATTGGTAGTTGAGACATCAAGAAAAACTTTCAATAGTACAGGGGCCAAAATATCAACAAAGGTTTTATAAAATAACCTGGAAAAGCTGTCTGGTCCAAGGGCTTTATTGGCTTTAATTTTTTTTTATAGAATTAAGTATTTATAAAATAGTAATACGAGCATTTAGATCTCTGAGTTTTTCCGGAGAAATTTCTTTTTAGCAAGTTTATATAAAAATCTATCTATTTCCAATGGTAATACCTTAGGATCTGGTTGATTGTATAAAGCGTAATAAGAGTCTACAAAGGCCTGAGATATTTCCTTAGGGTTTAACCCCTTAAAGACCAAACTTCTGGAATAAAAGGTAATCATGACATGTCACACATGGGTCAATAAGATGATCATGAATGGGGAAAAAGCTGTGCTATAGCATATGAATGAAACAAAAGTAGCTATTGAGCTTGGCTATTACCTTTAAATATAAATGAGCATGTAATTTTCACTAGGGAACCCTAACACGCACACAGGACAGAGTAGAGAGAATTGCAATATCGATCCTTAGAATGGTCGGGTTATGCAAGAAGGGATAGTCAAAATACAAGCCGAGGTTAAGGGAAACAGAGAGATGGAATAATGAGAGTCAAAGCCAAATATCAGTAACCAGGAAATCCAAATAACAAGTGCAACACTCAATGGTAAACCACAGACCACATAGAGCACTGAGGCAAGGGAGAGGTTAGCCAATCTCCCATTAGTGTTAACCACAACCCGTGGGAGGAGTTTCTTCCCTCCCTTGTGGTCTCTGAGGTCATCACTGTGTGCCGGGTCACATGACCGGGTGTAGCACACATATAAGGAAGCTGCTCTGGAGCCTGCAGCGTCAGACACACTGCCATGCTGGAGACAGAGACCAGATGAAGCCGCTCACTGTGATGAGGTAAGCAAAGTCGCCGCAAGCAAGGTGGGGGCACGGGACCTGACAGGTGTTCACCCCAGTGTTTACTCCAGCACTCTGGCATTCACTCCGTCAACGACCCGAGACATCCTCGGCACCTCACACCCAGCAACATGCATGCTATGTCATGCTACATCCCCTGATTATAAATAGTGGATAACTTAACATGTAGCACAGAGTAATACATGATAAACAAATGTTTCTACTGAATATAATCTCGTACACTTTATTTAGTTTAGCATATCAATAACATCTTGAAATGTGCAATATATTTTACTGCAGCACAACTCTAGCTTATTTCATTTGGACAAGAACAACACAGTTTAATTATTTTAGAATTTATAAAACAATGTCTTAGCCGTTAAGGTAACCAATATTTGAGAATACGGCAAAAAATTGTTAATCATTTTTTGTAACAACTACCAAGAGAAACGTTTTCTGATAGGAAATACAAATGCATACTGTAAATGTTCATTTTTCAAAAAATGTACATGCTTATGTACAAATACAAAGAAACTAGTCCTGGGCTCAAACTCCCATTACTCCTGGGCAGCAGCAATGACCAAAGTACACATCAGCCAAAATACATACAGTAAAAACCAAAGGGAAAAAAGTTACCTGCGCTCTTTCCACAACCCTAGGTATTTTTAAACAAATGGAGGTTTTTAGTTACCTCCAATGGCCATGAGAGGATATGCCCACCTGCCACATCAAGGCAGAACTCTAACCATTCGCCTTGCTTCCTTGAGCTTCTGGCAAAGATATCTCTAATCAGACAGAAAGGGGTATTTTTTATGTACATCCCTACATGCTTATTAACCCTTAATAGGGAACACATGGGATGCTTATGTGTTCTTGGACGTCAGTGCAGTATACAAAATTTATAAAAACCACTCTAGTAGCCTATAACCCACTCTAGTAGCATATGAGTGCAATTAATTTTCACTGGTCAAGCACTAGTGGTTACAATACTATACTGTAATATTTTATGTTCCTCTAAAGTTTGCTGTACCTCAATTTTGGGGGAAAATCCTGAGAGAAGCTACAGTTTTATGCTAAATATATTTTATAATTTAAGCACAGGGGTGTCAAATGATCATTATTTTCTTATTATTTAAGCACTGTGGGGGTCATTTTTAATTAAGGCTGCTTGCTGAGCACAATTTTTGTATTTTGTATCTTTTTGGATATGTGCACTTCTTCACGTGTATATCTACAGAAAAAATAAATAATAAATTAATCTGTACACAAATAAAAATAAGTATTTATAGTCAATATAGACAATGAAATATGAGATATTACAATTTTACAGTTATTGTATTTAAAATACAGATTAAGGAAAAAAATACTGTTTTAAAATTTTACAAGGCTATTTAAAGTCTTAGGAAACAAATATGGGGATTCAGCTAGACCAGGGGTTCCCAATTAATTTTTCCCGTGGAACCATTTGACATAGTGTATCAACATCGTGGAAACCTCCCCCCTCTTTCCAAAAAACAAACAAACTATTTTTCGTCGTTGCCTAAACCTTTAAATTAGCAGAGCATAATATTTTGTTTTTTTTGCAAATTAGTTTTTTTTTTTACTATATATACACACACTAATTTCTACAGATAGTAAACAGATTGCAGTACTTAGGAGCAGGTGTATTTTTTTGTGTAGAGTTGGTGTTTGTATGTAATTGTATCATTTTAATACAGGGATGTGTTTGTATGGAATATTAGCATTTGCGAGCAGAGGTGTATTTGGATGTAGTGTTGGATTTTAAATGCGGATGTACATTTGTGTGCAGTATTAGTGTTTGAGTGTTTGTATATAATTTTGGAGTTAGAGTTCAGGGGTGTCTTTTTATGTCATGTTTGTGTTTGTTGGTGTTTAGATTCACACACTGACAGATACACACTGACATAAACACACAGGCACACAGATACACACAAAAATACACACACCTTGACCAGTGTGTATCTGTGTTGTGTGTCAGGGTGTGTGTATCTGTGTGCCTGTGTGTATCTTCCAGTGTGTATCTGTGTGTATGCCAGTGTGTCTCTGTGTGTCAAGTGGTGTATATCTGTGTGTATGTGCCGGTGTGTATCTGTGTTTGTATGTGCTGGTGTGTGTGTCAATAAGTGTATCATTGTGCTAGTGTGTGTGTATCTGTGTGCCAAGGTGTGTGTATCTGTCAGTATGTGTATCTGTGTGTTAGTGTTTTTGTCAGTGTGTGTATCTGTGTGCCACTATGTGCCAGTGTGTTTATCTGTGTGTCAGATACATACACACTGACACACAGATACACATACTGGCACATACAAACACAGATACACACATGCACATAGTGGCATACAGATACACACACTGACAAAACACTAACACAGAGATACACATACTGACAGAAACACACACACTGGCACGCAGATACACACACTGGCACAATGATACACACATTGGCACATACACACACACACAAACTGACACATACACTGACACATACATACACACACATACACACACTGACAGCTACTCTGACATTGAAACACACACAGACACAAACACACACACTGACACACACAAATACACACACACATTGACACACAGATACACAAACTGGCACATACATACACAGATTCACACACATTGGCAGATACACATACTGAAACAGGTACACACACATATATGTGCAAATTTGCTGTTCACGTACCTTTTTCCTGCAGGAGGGTCTTCAGTGCTGCTGGCTGAGCGTGGTGTGCTGCTCAGTCCCCGCTGCTCCCTCTCTCACTTCAGCCGGTGCTCTCTGTCTGGGAGGAAGTGCTGTCAATTCGTTCCAGCATCCCATACAACAGGGGTCCGGTCGCGGTCTTAGACAGCCACAGCGCCGGACTGGACCCCTGTTTAGTGATACCCAAATTCTCAATGAGCTGCATTAGGAGGCCTGTGATTGGACAGCAACAACAAGTTTGGGCTGGGGAAGAAGGGGTGGGCTTGCAGACCAGCTACATTCAGGTATACCTTTAATGAAAAAAAAATAATGCATGTGTTTTTCATTGGAGTAATCTACTAAATAATTTTATAACATGACAGGAGGCTTCATATTTGCTTAAGTCTCTCTTTACTCGAACTCCACAGAAAAACAACCAATCAGAAAAAAGTTAGGTACTATAAAACTCCCCTCCCCATGCATCATTCCCTCTTTCTTTGCTGCTCCGCAGTCAGTACAGGTCAGAGTGCCACTGCCTCCTGCCAGTATTAGTTGGTGGCTTTGAGGTTGATTTATTTATATTTACAATGCTACGTTTATCTGTCTGGGAACTTCGTATATTGTTCTGTAGCTGTATGCCTCATTGTTTGCTTAAATGTTGGATTCTAGGGGGTCTTGGTGGGCTTTTACTGCCCTTACTATATCCTAGGTTTTTTCTTCCCCCTCTACCTATCTCCCAGAATGTTAAGACCATTAGGTGCATGTTTTAGTATTATCACAGCCTTGTGATACACATATACTATCCTTCAAATCTGATATCTATTCTGCATATTACTGGACAATGTGCTATGTGTTTACTCCTTCTCTATTTAGCAATGCTCCGTTTTTTATTTCACCTCTGCCCGTTTTTGGAGGGCTGTATGTGCGCCGCCCGGGGGTTTACTGGTGGCGGACTGTCTATCAGGTCGCCTCTAATCCCTTGGCTCCGGACCGCGGAGTCGGCTCCGGACCGCGGAGTCGGCTCCGGAGGTCCCATGCTTTCTGCGGCTTCCCGGGGTTCTCGTGATCGAGTACCCAGCAGCTGGTTTTTCTCTTACACGTGGCCGTCTACCGCGTCCGGCTCCGGCTCCAGACCGCGTGTGTCCAACCGGGTGGAGGAGGGGGCTTATTGATCGCGGACCCTCCCCCGGCTGTACATTCCTCTATGGCGGCCTGTTTATGGGGTGAGATCCTCATGGGGTGCCAAAGCCTATAAAGCACAGCTAAGCTGTGACATGTCTTCGGCCACAAAGTCATAAAATACCCTGAAAGGTTTCATGAATGATTGTTAGAGTGCTATTCGTAGAAATCTCACTCTGTATTTGCTTTCTCAATTCTCTTCCTGTAGCTATTTTGTTTAATAGGAAAAGGTGTATTCATTACTTAAGTGAAACTGTGTTCTTCTCTAAACATTACATTTGGTGTCTGAGACTATACAAATAGTAAGACACCATTAATCAAACGTGGCCATGCTGTTTTTTAGACCCTATTTTGTTTTAAGAAACTATACATCCCCATAACTTCCCAAATATTACTGGTATAAACAACACTGGTTTTTGTCACACTTGGCTGTCATAACTTAACAGATTGGTCTTTCTAGTTTATGGATTGTTTTGTTTTTGTGTACATGTTTTTCCCTTTTGTGTTTTAAACAAGCTATAACAGATGTCACCATTTTTTTACACTGATCAGGTTTACATGCAAACATGTTGTGACAGTTTTTTTCAGGTGACCATAGCAGACGTTATATATTTTTCGTGATCCTGCATCGATTTTAACCAACCAGTCACTATAACACCCCTTTCTGAGGTATATGCTGAAGAAGCTAGGTTGGGATGCAGTTTGGGTTCTATTTTATCTGTTCTACACTGAGATTTTTACAACATGGATGCCCCAGTGATCAGTGGCTGCAGGGCATTTGGGGGACTACCAAAATTCCTATTTTAGTGCCCTTAGCGCACTTTCTCACTACATGAGGGTTTACTATATTGAGTGGCTTGTGCATCTATTACCCCAAGATTCTCTATGGATATAAAGGGGGCTCTGCACACACAGATTGGACCCCTGCTGCTGGCAGAACACAACACCTGTGAGGGGCTGACTCTGTCGGTGCCCTCTGTCTGGCCTGCTATGTCTGTGCCCCCTTGACTGGCATGCTATGTCTGTGCCCCATTGACTGGCCTGCTATGTCTGTGCCCCATTGATTGGCCTGCTATGTCTGTGCCCCATTGATCGGCCTGCTATGTCTGTGCCCCATTATTTGGCCTGCCATGTCTGTGCCCCATTGATTGGCCTGCTATGTCTGTGCCCCAATGATTGGCCTGCTAGGTCTGTGCCCCATTGGTTGGCCTGCTAGGTCTGTGCCCTTCTCACTGGCCTGCTTTATCTGTTCCCTTCATTTGGCCTGAGCTATCTAAGCCCGAAATCCCTTTTGGCCGGATATCACCGAGAAAAGCCCAGTACCTACTATTGACATGGAGATAGGTGGGTGTCCAGGCGAGCACTGCTGCCTTACTATCCAAGAGGACACCAGTATACGTGCACCTCAATATGATTGGAAGGGTGAAGGCCCTAAACCTCATACCCTGAGGGGCAAGCCACCACGGTTTACACCAACCCGCGGCGGTACATCTCCTAAGAGAATTTCGCACAAGCAGGGAACAGTGCTCAGACGCCAACAGGCGAGCACGGTTGCCTTGCCTTCATCAACTAACCATTTAGCTGCCTTCCCAGTATCCATCTTAGTTATTGGTAGTTAGTCCTACGTCAATGTTTAGCTCCTGACCTTTTCAGTTGGATCTACTTGACTTGCTGTTCCGATCTGCTATTTTCCTGCTCTCCGAGGTACGTATCTACCGTTATTTACATTATTTGTTGTTTCTTGGCTTTTTTTTTGAGCCTTCCAATTGTCCTATCGCTCAGGTCGTCGAGAGGCCTGACTTGACCTCCTCCGACCTCTCGGGCTCTCGTGGATTGCAGAGAACGTCTCCAGCTTTCCTCAGGCTACTGACGGTCACCCTGGACCTCGCTTGAAAGAGGAACTTATGTATGGGGAGGGGAGTTTTATAGTACATAACTTTTTTTTGATTGGTTGTTTTTCTGTGCTGCTGTGGAGTTCTAGTAAAGAGAGACTTAAGCAAATACTCGCCTCCTGTCATTGATAAAATTAAGATTATAGGTACACTAAAGCTAGCATAATCTACAATTATTTATAATAATTTATTGGAAAAAAACATCTCAAGCTCCGCAATAGTCACATCTTGACTATTCTAGTTTAAAGTTTGTAATTCTATTTTCAATATATTACAAAGCAGTGTTTAGAAAAAATAAAAATCCATTTACCTTGACAAAGAGCTGGTCTCAATGGTAGTAAGATGTGGAGAGTAATTTTGATCAAAACTGCTCTTCATCCAAATTTGAGCCAATCAAGTAACCATACAAATTATCAAACTCCAGACCACAATGTCACCAAATCATGAACCAAACAAATTGTGCAATGCGTGAGCATGTTCTTTTGATTTGTTATTTGGAGTTCTGACCATAAAAATAGATGATTGATGTGAAAAAAAGATAATTGATGACTGTGGGGCAGTCACTGAGCAAGTGAGAAATTCTGCATGGGGAAAAAAGGGGGGGTAGTAAATATCTATTTTTTATTTAAAGGCACACTATAATCACCAGAGCAACTACAGCTTAATGTAGTTGATTTGGTGAGTACAGCATGTCCCTGCAAGCATTTTTCTGTAAACACTGTCTTTTCACAGAAAATGCAGTGTTTTCATTACTGGCCATCCCACTGAAAAGCTACTAGAGGTGCTTCCTGGGTCAATGCTGCACAGCGTGCATGGCTGACATTCTGTGTCTGCACCTTCTGCATGGGGACACTGAACTTTCCTCATAGATATCATCATAATTCTCAATCCCAGCCAATCCAATGCATTCCTATGGGAGTGTGTTTTAATTGGCTGAGATCACCACTTATGATGATGTCAGCCAAGGAGGCAGATTAGGGGTAGAACCAGCAACAGCAGACTGAAATAATAGTAACATGTTACTATATTTAGAGGGCAAGGGGGGCCACAGGGCTAGATAGTGTTTTTAACACCATAGGGTCAGTAGTCCATACTGTTTCTGAAGCTATAGTGTTCTTTAAATATATGAATAGAGATTTTTTTTCCTCTACTGGTCATTTTATTTTACTTTATCTGTGAACCACATGGTGGGAAAATGTGTATACAATTAATTATATAGTAAATTATATACATAATATTTATATTAGGACTTCAACACCCTCTGTTCATGTGTGTCCAAATGATCTTGTTGCAAATACTTGTCTGTTAGCCCACCCATTATAAAGCTCTTTGCAATTTGTTGGTACTTTAAAAATAATAAAATAATCATAAAAATGTATATATATATTGCAGTACACCTTGATTGGCCTATTTTAACCCCTTTTGGTTCATCTGATTAATTTTCCTAAATCTTCTTTCATAAACGAAATTTGGAAGTGCCATACTGCCATATTGTTTAAATTCTGTCATCCCAAAAATGTTTTTACTTTCAAAGTGTTTCGGCTGACTGAAAGGAATTTGTTGGCACAATTCTACAAGTTGCAGTTCACTGATAAAGTTTTTCTATTTGTTTGCTTTTTTTTTTTATTATTCATTTTTTTATACCACAAAACCACTAGAGATTTATTCCTTTTTTCCTGACCATGATAATTAGATAAAGAAGAAATTTTAAGCTTCTGAAATTGCCTTTAAATTTGCATAGACCCAAAACGATGTTACATTCACTGTCTGATGAATGGAAAACTGAAAAAAAAATGTTGCTAGTTAATATATATATAGAGAAATATTTGCCTTCAAAAAATCCAGTGTGTTTGAACTTCATTATACAGGTGAGTTCCTTTCCATTTTACTCTGAATTTGAATTTACTTTCTTACTCTGCACTTGATGGTCGTTTCAGCTTTTGGAAACAGAAGAAACATAAACACAATACATAACTGGTAATGCAGCAGCACAATTGTTTTATTCAGCAACTTCTTTTCACTTTTTCTTTAGACAATAACTGAATTTACATAGCATTGTTTATTTCAGGTCTCTACAAATGTCAAATTTAATATTCCATTCAATGGATGACAAGAAAAATTGCTTTACAGTACTTGGAATAATAATTATTTACACAATTGTTCTAATCTTTTTTGAGCAGCCTGTAACATGTTATGAATAAGGTTATACAAGTGGTGGGAATATATATATATGGAAATGCCCAGAATTCTTAGTACTGTAGTCTATTTTAGCTTTCTTATCCTGTCATGCAGTGGAAAAGAATGTGTTTTCTCATATCTCTTCATTACTTAGTCTTCTTTACTTTTCAACCACCATGTCATTACCTCTTCTACATCCCTGTCCATCCTCTTCTCTAATTCCCAATCACACCCACATCCTCCATGTGGTTAGCAATTTGTCACAACAACTCAACAGTCAACATAATGATTCACATCATCTTGCACGTCTTTACCTTTTTCACCAGTAGATGGCGGTCCATAACATGACAGTTTCTTCTGACAGACGTAGATGGATCTATTTCCCCTGCTAAGTCTCTGGAGTCTGATAATAAAATATGATACAGCATGACACGAAGGAAAAAGGTCCAGCTAGCAAAAATAGAACAGACAAAAATGAACTGCCAGTTGCTAAAGGCGGGCATGTTGACAAGATGATTTCATTCTTTTCCTCATATACTCAGCTTTATCAAAATTTGGGCCTGCAGAGAATTATTAGTATCTCACTGTACACACAATGGCCTCATCTCTGATTCTGCCACAAGGATCATCATTTATAGGTATAAAACATATCACATATATCTCGGAAACTTACGTTTACATATATATCAAAGCAGATACAAATCTCAATATCATGAGGGTTTTTTACATTTTGTTCAATGCATCTATCTCTCCCTTTGAACTTTTTTTTTTTATTATTTTCTTACAGAGACAGCATTAAAAAATATCAATTTTAATTTCCTAAATAGAACATTGATTTTGGAAGGTGGAAAACATATTTAATATGGGCTCATAGCCCAAAATTTATCAATTTTCAGGATATTCAAAATATATATATTTGTAAAGGAGTCTTTCAATAGTGTATTATCTTTAAAACGTGTGTGAATATTATACATTGATAAACAAATGTGCTCCGTTCATTTACCTAGAGCATTGGTTAATGCATGAGCAACTTGCAATGTTTCCACTAAAATAACTGAACTGGGAAATATCGAAAACTTGACTACTTAGGACTTGATTTAACAGCTCATTGTTAATGATGCTCTCAGCCAATGATCTAGCCCTGGATTGCTGGGATTAGCTCAGGAAAGCTAACAGAACGTTCTGCTTAGGAAATGTCATCTTTCCAGCATTGGTAGTGAAGGTAGGGAGTGAGCTGTAGTGGTCATGGTGCTTAGAGTGTTCCTTTTAATGGACTATACCGTTATCACCTTTATGAACGCTGCTGCTAGACTGATTTTCCTCTCTAGTCGGTTCTCCCACACCTCACCCCTCTGCCAGTCCTTACATTGGCTTCCTGTGTGCTAAAGGAGTCAATTCAAGGCACTAACTCACACCTATAAAGCACTGAACAACTCTAGCCCCTCTTATATCTCCTCACAGATCCATAGGTATGTCCCTTCTCGGTCTCTCCGCTCTGCCCGTGACCACCTCCTGTCCGTTGTCCGCACCCGTACGGCCAACTCGCGCTTGCAGGACTTCTCGCGGGCGGCTCCCTTCCTATGGAATAGCCTGCCTCCCGCCATCAGACTCTCCCCTAGTCTTGCATCTTTTAAGAAGTGCCTTAAAACCCATCTCTTTAGGAAAGCTTATGGCCTCCAAGACTAACCCCTACCTCACATACCTGTCTCTTGCCCTCTCCTAAAGGGCAGCCCACCTTATTTGATTGCAAATTCCTGTCCTACTGTGTTTTACACCCCACCTCCTATAGAATGTAAGCTCGATTGAGCAGGGTCCTCTTCAACCTATTGTTCCTGTAAGTTTATTTGTAATTGTCCTATTTATAGTTAAATCCCCTCTCATAATATTGTAAAGCGCTACGGAATCTGTTGGCGCTATATAAATGGCAATAATAATAATAATAATAATCTCACTTCACATCTCTCCAGTTGTAACTCTTCCACCATCTCACTCCACACTAATGTATTTACCTCTATCTACCCCTTATTTTCATCTCTCTTCTTCACTTGTCTTTCTTGTCATTCTTCCCCTACTTGTACATATTGAGATAATGTATATGTGAGAGTATTTTGATAATGTATATGTGAGAAGCAGTGGTGGAATTAGAGGGGGTTCTGGTACAAGAATGTTTGGGGGGGGGGGAAGGTGATCCTATATCAAAGATGGAAAAAAAAAAAGTAGATCCCTGTCTGTTGTACAACCCCCATAATTCTTTGCTGGTTGGGTATCGGTAAGCAGAGTTTATATGTAAGCATGTTTTTTTATGCAGTATTTATGTGTGTGTCATCTGGTGTATATTTGTGTGTACTGTTGTGTGTTTTTATGTACTGAAAGCACTGGTTTACTTGTGTGTAGAGTTTTTATATGAAAAGTTTTCTCTGTATGTAGTGTTGATGTGTGTGTATTTGCATGTAGTGATGAAGTTTGAATGCTGACATGTATGGACATATACATATACCTATATACACACACATATACACACACACATTAACATACATCCAGATGCACAGATACACACTTACAAAGACTGACACACATACAGATACACAAGTACAGAGAGAGAGACATACACAGACACACAGGTACACATTCAGTCACACAGATACATATTCAGACACACAGATACACATATAGATTCACAGACACACAGATACACATACAGGCACACAGATACTGACACACAGATACACATGCAGGCACACAGATAGATAAACAGACACACATACAGACACAAATAGATACAGTGACACACATACAGACACACAGATAGATCCACAGAAACACAGATACATTTATGGACACACAAATAGATACACATGCATGCAAAATTTTCACATTTTAATTTACCCTCCTGTTTCATACCGTTAGGATGCAGGAGGGTGGCTTCCTTGAGGTCCAGTCGACTGGCTGAGGCTGTTGGGACTCAGAGGTTCTCCAACCCAATGCCCCCTCTTCTCTGCATGACTCTGTGTTAGCTGGGAGGAAGTGCCCATCGCTGCCATCGTTGACGGGGCCCGGCTGCACAATTGAAGGACCACAGTGCAAGACCAGGCCCCTGAAAATACTTTTGGGTGATCCTAAGTGCATGGGTCATCCTATGGTCCCACTGAGTGTGTGTGATGCTTTTGTGTAGTACCTCTTTAATTGGAACTCAACTGCAGAATATTCTGAGGGCAGGAACAGTAAGTTTCACCTCCTATTATATTGGAGTGAAATCAGTGGACTGTATCTTTAAATAATAATCAGGAAAATGCCAAGTTAGTTCCAACTTGAATTTTAATAATGAAGTTTTAGCCTTAGCAGCAATCCTTATTTGTCAACAGAGAGTTTAAAGAAATTGAATACTATAATTAATTGATAAGACTTGCTTTCCTTGACAAAAGATTTACTTAACTTAGAAGCACTCTGGCACTGGAAGGGTTAATTCACCCAATGGAGGAAGAGGAAGGAGTCTCTTTTAACAAACTGCAGTTTAGTAGTGAGAGAAAGGAAGTCCGTTTATCCAAGCCGAGGTCTGAGAGAGGAGAAGGTAGAAATCCGTTTACAAGCCGAGGTCTGGGAGAGGAGAAGGTAGAATTCCGTTTATAAGCCGAGGTCTGAGAGATGAGAAGGTATCCGTTTACAAGCCGAGGTCTGAGAGATGAGAAGGTAGAAATCCGTTTACAAGCCGAGGTCTGAGAAGTGGAGCCGGTAGCATCGAGTAGAGCAGCTGATCTCACTGCCGCACCTGAGTGAATAATCCAGCACTTTGAATCTGGCGCGGTCTTCCTAAGTATTGTGGAAAGACCGCGTCAGAAAAAAGGGGCGGAGCTAAGCGCCGTGAACCCGGAAGTGGGTTCCGGCGGCAGCATGAATGTTAGGTATACCTGACAGTGTGGAGGCCCCAGTGCAGCGGCATTGGCTGCAGCGGCATTGGCTGCAGCGGCGATAGCTCTGCCGCCTTGGAAAAGATAATAGAATATGTGGAGAAAATCTCAATGCAACATAATCAGAAATGGTATTTGTTTACAATGCTATTTTTTTTTTATCTGTTACATTATCATTTGGTAAATTATTTTTAAACTTTTTCGTCTTTTACCAAAATTTTTGTTTTTGTCTCCATTAAATAATATGTCATCTATGTGTAACAATGAGAAAAATAAATGTAAACATTACTTTCCAGGATACACAAAATACTCGGTTTGTAGTGGTGTTTTTTCACAGACAACTTGGTAGTGAATAGTGAAGGGGTTAAGTAAAATGCACGTTATTGAGTATACTTCTGCCAATACGTGTAAATTCAGAGTCAAAATGTCAGAATGTAATGAGCCTCTCAACACTTTATATTGTCATGGTATAATAATATGTTTGACTTAATTATATTCTCAACCTAACTAGAAGGTTATTTGGCTATGAATCTGCTTCAGTGGAGAGGCCCTACTTTCATACAATCTTGATAGGTAAACTGATTGGTAAATTGATTTCTTACTAATGTCACGCAGCTGAGCAAGAGATGTGCGTTAATATGTTTCATAATCCATGTAGCTCTCACTTCACACATACTACTTCATCAGTGATTGGCCAGAAGTTATGTGAGTGGCAATCACTGAGTGCAATCCTTAAAAATGATACAAAGTGAGTCTCACTCACTGCACTGATAAAAAACAGTGATATAATATATAGTTTATTCACATAGGTATTAAACGCATAGCATTCCGACAGCAGTCCTCCGGATGTTTTTCAGTGACACATTAAAATGCAAGATCTTTCTTTTCAGGTGACAGGAGAAAATAATTTTCTTAGAAGGCACAGACCGAGCTAAACAAATCATTCCTTTACATTTATTGTGACTCTAATTTCATGGCAAAAAAAAATTAATGAAAACAAATGAGAACAAAAATCAAATCACTGAACTGCAGCTCAGGTTTGAAATTGGCATTCTAAAACAAAATGAGATTCGATTTTTAAAATCATTACAGCAGAAGACAGAAATATCTGTGATGGGACAAGAGGTAAATACCCGGCTTCCCAACAGTCAAACAATATGGAATTCAAGCTTCATTTGCCCTTAAGCTTGTGCACACATTCGGATTATTTCTTCTTTTGTAATAAATGTGAAGTATAAACTTGCACTTGTTATTTATCATTGCTGGGCTCTTATGAATATGTAATTCCAAACTTTATTTCAAGTCACAATGAGTTGTTGTTCTGAATTTCCTCCTAGCTTTATTGCTCAAGAAATGAGAACGTTGTCGGTGAGATATAATTTCAGAGTAAGAAACCCACATTAACATAATTTAACTCTAAATATAAGTGTGACTTTATGTGCCAGACAAAAGGGCAATGTGTATTTAAATTCCAGAGGCCTTTGCTGCTTTATATTTAATTGATCAAACAGGAGACACCCAGGATGAATAGTTAACATTAGTAGCAACATCACGTCTGTAGCATAATGCGCAGCCACAAGGCCAACAAAGAGATTGCCACCTAAAGAGACACCGTCAAAGTAAGCCTCATTTCCAAAACCAAATACTCTGTCATTTAATTAATTCGGAAATCACGTCAAATAATTCACAAACCAAGTCAATTATCACAGAATTAACCTTTACGCTCTACCTGAGGTTATTATTTTCCCATAATTCCTGCGGCACCTTAATGTATCATAGGACCTTTTTATTTTTATTATTTTTATTTTCAATTCATTTTGGTCTTTGGCCACTCAATAAAATATTGATATATAGATGCTCACATGAATTTAGGATATACGATATATATTTAGGAAATAGGATAAACATCTAGAGTAATGTTTAGGGGACTGGGCATCCATGGCTCTTCGGGTGGGTTTATTCCTGAGTGATTTAATTGAGAGAAGATCGTCACTACTGGAATAGTGCTTTTATGTTGAAGTTTTATTAGACCCTAATTATAACCATTAATAACCCGCTTAATGGGCATGGGGGGAGGATTAAGGATGGAGGATCACTGGCCATTTATCCTTTATTTATCTCATTTCCCTGTAGGTGATATAATGAAAGGATGGGCAAATACCCACAAGTTCCCCTTCCCCAATCACTGCCATGGCTCATCTATTTATTTAAATACTTTCAGTTTAGCTTTTCTGGCCTTAAATTTGAATATTGAGTTCACCTTGAATTCTCACTTTAGTACCGTATATACGCGTCTATAAGTCGATCTTGTGTATAAGTCGAGTGCAGTTTTTTGACCAACAATTGTGAAATATGCTATGACTCATGGATAAGTCGAGGGTATGTTATTCGAATGGAATTTTACGGCTTCTGTTCAGTTACCAAACAGACTCTGTGTGGTCCCCTTTGTTAACACCTCATAACCACCGACCACCCATGGCTGTTAACCACAAACAAGCATTCCCTGGCTGCTATTTGTACATACGAATGCACGTGTTGTTTCCCGGACGCAGGCAGCGGTACATGGTCGTCAACGGCATGGATCTCTGAGTCAGCTACGCAAGCCCGTGAACCCTGCTGAAACTTGTACCCCTGCCAGTTCGACTTCCCGAACAGCTAGGAAAACTGCGTTCGGGAGTTGACAATGCCCCGCATTCAACTCCTGAACGCCGTTCAATTTCTGAACGCCGTACAAAATTCTATTGAAACTAGCACTGACCCGTGGATGAGTCGACTCTGCGTTTTAAAATGAAGTTTAAGACTAAAATTTCTTGACTTATATACTAGTATATACAGTAAGTAACCCTGTCAAAAGGTAAAAAGGAGACTTTTTTTAAGTTCCTTATTTTCCTGTTAATTCTCACCTACTGTCCCTTTAACTCATGTATTTGTTCAAAATACCTACTTAAAATATACTTAAAATCTTTCAGCTCATTATCTTCCATTTTCATTATATATTTGCTGGTATTATTTAAACAACTGGCCAACCACCATCACAACTCCCTATATTCATAGTTTAAAGAGCCACAGCATATATAGAAATAGTTGTTATATGTTTCCTTTCGCTATATTTTATTGTTAATTTTATTTTTCTTACATGTAACTGCTACTACTGCCTAAGTTAACCACCCGATAGAGACAGGGCACCATTCAGCCCCCCGAGGTTATACCTCCACGATTGCTTAACTAAGGCATATCTTGCAATAATAATTAGGCTCCCCCCGTACATCTCCCCCCCCACCTATGTACCAGCTTGCTCCTAACACTGCTGCAGTAGCTGAATCACTTGAGCTGGCATCAAAGCACTGAGAGGTTATCTCTCCACCACATGATTTATTCTGACATATCACCTACTATTTGTTCATGCCTGTGCAAGATACACTTACTTATCTTATCTTTGTTACTTCTAAAAATGTGGATGTTGATTGCCCAAGTATTTCGCCTTTCGATGATGGATGCTTAATTCCACAACAAAAATATAAAAACTAAAAAAAAAAAAACTGGCAACTTAAAATTCTTCTTACTTATTTGTTGTTTTCCAATCAATTTATTGATATTTTATTTCCATTTTCAAAACAGTTTATTGGCATTTCATTTTGATATACTTCAAATGGGCTCCTAATTTGAACACATATACTATTATATAATGTTACTAAACTACAAAAAAGCCATAGTACATTAGTCTCCATTACCTAATGGCAACTGGTCTCAAAGTAATTTACTAGCATTAATTGAGAGATCAAAAAGGCAAATAAATCCATTAGCAATGAAATCAATGTGTGACAGTTTCATTAGGCTGCTATAACCCTCACCTGGAATGCCTTTATCTAACCTAAAACAATTACTCCGAAATTGACAGCTTATAAAATATATAAAACAACAACACATTCTATTTTCAAACTAGTGATCATTTTATATAAAGGTTGTATATTATTTTAAAAACATTTAATCAAATGTCCATTCGATAATTAGATATTCTGTCCATTCTATAATTAGATAGATAGATAGATAGATAGATAGATAGATAGAAAAATAGAAAGATAGACAGACAGACAGACAGACAGACAGACAGATAGATAGATAGATAGATAGATAGATAGAGCTTCCCAGTTGCTTTAGATTCTTGGTCCCCCTTTAGAAAGTTAAAAATAAAGTAAAAATTGCCTCTCATTCAGTGGCATCCTGGTCTTGTGGCAGTCACTGCATTGACTTTTTTCTGAGATCATACAAATGGATGGTCGGAACTAATCAAATGCTTCTCTATAGAAATACCCTACTGTGCATTCGTGGCAACCGTCGTGTTGAGTCAATAGAATTCTTCTCATGTGAGGAGACTTAAGTGTGTTCAGCAATGTCCTGACACTAAATCTGCAGACTTTATGTTTTTTAAAGTCTTCACTAGGAATTTCCTCTGGAGGCCGATTGACAGTCATTAGAAGAACAATGACTGACAAGAGGAGTTCAAACTCCAATGCTTACATTTGTCAGCCTGCAGGGAAAGCATTTATTCTCCTGGTGCTACGACATCTCAAAATAAGAAACAAGTAAAAAAAAAAATTCTCTTATATTTGTTGTTTCATTTAACATTGTCATAGGTTTTCAGATAGTAATTAGTAGACTTGAAGATTCATTTTGGAACAAACTGCAATTGGACCAAACTGGTGATTGGATGAAATTCCCATTTCTGAGCTGCCACATGCCAGAACTCAGGAGAACCAACTCACACAAGACCAAAAATTTCAAAACAAGACCAGTTCAGCTTTTGATTTGGAGTGCTTTTTGATGGGGGCTTAGTTTCCCATGACGTACAAGAGATCTGCACAAATCATGTGGACTGGATCTCCTAATAAAAAAATAAAAAAAAGATGACTGATGGTTAGGGGACAGCCACTAACTGTTGATTTTATTCATAGATAAAGTAAAAAGACCAAGAGAGGGGGAAAAATAACTGTAATTCCAAGTAGGATTCTTCAAGACACTTTGACTTCAGCTACTAATGGAGACAGTCCAGCAGTAACCCTTTGTGTCAATCTTGGCTGTTCCTGTATTATAATGAGTTATATCCTGGGTCATTGATTGTAGTGTGAGACTACGTTTAGTTTTATGCTGTCTGTGACGAAATGCCTTTTGCCCCTGGATTGTTAGGTGACAAGCTGCCCTTTGCCCCCGGCTTTTGGAGGAGCCTGATTGCCAGCCTCCTTCCTGTCGGCGGAAGGTACCCGGTCGGGGTGCCAGCGGTTCCGTTACATTGGTGGCAAGCGGTGGGATGGCGTCCTAGTGCGAGGAGAAGCAGCGCAGAGGCACCAGTAACATTTGGAATTACAATTTGAGGGCAACGCTAGTATTCGTACAGCGCCCCTGTTCACAGCAAACATGACCTATCGCTTTATAGGGCGACGCTTACAGGGAGGAGGTCAAGAGGCAGTTAACCAGATATGGCCCGAATCTTTCGACAGAGGCGATTCTGGCAACCATGCGCAAGTTGGATGAGGAGAATCGAGCAGCATGGGAATTTGAGCTCCGATTGCAGAGATTGGGGCTGTGGCCAATTGATCTCTCTAGCCAGCGGCAGACAGCATCCCAGGGCGAGGAGATTGTCGGTCCCTCGTCCCTGCAACAACCATCATCACTGGGAGTTGAGACAGTCGCTCTGACTCCCCAGCGGCAGTGTGTTGTCAAGGGAGAAGAGACAACCGGTCTCTCTCCCCAGCGGCAGACAGCATCCCAGGGAGAGGAGATTGTCGGTCCCTCGTCCCTGCAGCAACCATCATCACTGGGAGTTGAGACAGTCGCTCTGACTCCCCAGCGGCAGTGGGTTGTCAAGGGAGAGGAGACAACCGGTCTCTCTCCCCAGCGGCAGACAGCATCCCAGGGAGAGGAGATTGTTGGTCCCTCGTCCCTGCAGCAACCATCATCACTGGGAGTCGAGACAGTCGGTCTGACTCCCCAGCGGCAGTGTGTTGACAAGGGAGAAGAGACAACCGGTCTCTCTCCCCAGCGGCAGTGCAAGTTACAGGGAGCCGAAGGTGTCGTCCTTCCTCCCCAGCGGCAGTGTGAATTACAGGGAGCCGAAGGTGTCGTCCTTCCTCCCCAGCAGCAGTGTGAATTACAGGGAGCCGAAGGTGTCGCCCTTCCTCCCCAGCGGCAGTGTGAATTCCAGGGGGCCGAAGGTGTTGTCCTGCCCCCCCAGCAACAGTGTGTCCTACCGGGAGCAGAGACAGTTGGTCTCTCTCTCCAGCAGCAGGACAATGTTATGGGAGTGGAGACAGGCGGTCTCCCTCTCCAGCGGCAGACTGTGTTTCAGGGAGAGGAGCACAGCATCCTATCTCCCCAGCGGCAGCTGACCCTACCAAGGGGAGACACCATTCTCCCAGATGGCGCAGAGGGGACCGTGGTCTCTGTGCCCGACCTACAGGGATGCTGGACAGCCTGTCCAGATCCCCAACTACCCTCACAGGGACAACAGGAGGAGGGGGTAAGTACGAATTCCCCTCCCCAGCTAACTCCTAACTTGGCCCCAGGGTTAACAGAGGAGATGTTAACCCCCACTGACTCCCATGTTCCCCTGACTCCCATGTTCCCCTGGCTACTGAGCCGGACTATGTTCCCAGCACCCCAGCAGAAGAGCTGGCAGCTGGGCAGAGTGCAGTTGGCCTCTGCCCTCCCTTTGACCCTTGTACAGAGCTTGACATTCTGCCGGCTATCCCAGCGCAAGAGCTGACATCAGGGCAGAGCGCCGCTGGCCTTTGCCCCCCAAGTACCACCAGCTATTTGCCCAGCTGCACCAGGAAGGCCGAGGATGCTGCATTTTTATCCTACAACCTGGAACCTACCGGCCAGTACTGTTTATTGTGGGGGGGCTACTTTGCCACTTGTTATTTGTGGGTGGGCTACTCATGTACTTGTTCACTGTGGGTGGGTTTATCGACTAACTCAGGCACTGACCGACAGGTCAGGTACCTGGTTAGTCTCCCCCCCAAAGGGGAGATGTGTGACGAAATGCCTTTTGCCCCTGGATTGTTAGGTGACAAGCTGCCCTTTGCCCCCGGCTTTTGGAGGAGCCTGATTGCCAGCCTCCTTCCTCATGACTATGGCCCTGGGGTGTATTGCCATTTAAAAAGACTATTTGGGGCTTATTGGCTTCTAAAGACAGTTTCTTCCCATTTGAATCCATGGGAAGGTGTGTTTCTTCCCCTCCCCCGTTTCCTGTCTATTGTTCTCCAGCAGGGCGTTGTCCCAGGCACACTGCCAAACCAGTTGGAACTGACTGCTTTTGTCCCTCCTTGGTTTCTCAACAGACCTTGCTATGCTTTACCCCGTGGAAAATCTACTCTGTTCATGGGATCTGAGCGCTGTTCACCTAGATTGGGCACTCAGATCCGAGCTATCTGGGGATAGGTTAAATGTGGGGGTTCTGTGTAATAAAATAAGAATTATGTATTTTTATGTACTTTTACGTATTTTGCTGTTAGTGTTAAATGTAGATATTTTCTGTACCTGGAGATAATTGAGTTTACTGCAGTGCCTTAAGCCAATTATCTCCAGGATGGAGAGGAGGGATTTCATTGTGTATGTGAGAGTGTTATCATGTTAATTAGTGTTCCCATTGGTTTGTGTCCCTTTTGTCACAGTTTACCACCAGGTCCAGGGGTGTGCCTCTGACCTGAAAACTTGTATATAAGGAGTAATAAACGCTCATTGGAGTCAGATCATCTTGTACCTTCATGAAGTTTCGGCTCATGTTTGGGGGATTGGAGAAACTACACTCTGGGGATTGCTATAATCACTATACTCCCCAGGGTATAATCACTAAGCTCTGCTAAGAGCTTGTTCCTGTTCCTGCTCTCTGGAATTCGGAGAGAGGTCGACCTGCTGGAAGCTGGACCCTGGTCCTGGGTCCAGAGTGGGTGGAGACGGCGAGATCCCAACCAAGCTGCGGCGGTTCGTGGGGTCTGCAGTGGTTATGGTGTCAGGCAGAGTGCTTGGAGTCCTCGGAAAGCACTAGGAGCATCCGTCGGCGGAAGGTACCCGGTCGGGGTGCCAGCGGTTCCGTTACACTGTCTTTATTATTGCTACTGCCAGGAGCAATAGAAAAAAACTTGATTGACTCTTGCCAGGCATTTTGCCATTGATCCTATCAATATACAGTTGTTAAACAAGTTTTTTTTGGCAAATAGATAAAGAAAATCCTATTTTTTTTCTGAGTATGCAGTCCATTTTGTGCTGTTTAAGTGTACATTTTCTGCTGCATATAGCTAACAGCTACTTACAAAGGTATTTCAATATGACCAACTCAAAAATGCACTAACTAGAAGGTAGATGGTAATATCGCATTGAAAGTGGGTCGTGGATGGGTATTCCAGCAAGACAATGACCCAAAACATACAGCCGAAGCAACAAAGAAGTGGCTCAAGAAGAAGCACATTAAGGTCCTGGAGTGGCCTAGCCAATCTCCAGACCTTAATCCCATAAAAAAATCTGTGGAGGGAGCTGAAGGTTCAAGTTGTCAAACATCAGTCTCGAAACCTTAATGACGTGGAGAGGATCTGCAAAGAGGAGTGTGACAAAATCCCTCCTGAGATGTGTGCAAACCTGGTGGCCAACTACAAGAAACATCTGACCCCTGTGATTGCCAACAAGGGTTTTGCCACCAAGTACTAAGTCGAAGGGGTCAAATACTTATTTTACTCATTGAAATGCAAATCAATTTTATAACTTTTTTGACATGCTTTTTGGGAATTTTTTTTGTTATTCTGTCTCTCACTGTTAAAATACACCTACCATTAAAATTATAGACTTATCATTTCTTTGTCAGTGGACAAACGTTCAAAATCAGCAGGGGGTTAAATGCTTTTTTTCCCTCGCTGTAGATATTTATTTGTACATAATAAACATATACATAATAAAGGTGATTAAAAACAACTAATAGATAAAAGTGGGTGGCCCTACGCATTTGGTCCCTAAGTGGGACTTCTTCAGGTACCCAAATAATAGAGCAATTAAAATCAAATACAATAACAGCAATTTCCCAAAAGGAAAAAAGCAGAAAAAATATAAGAGCATAGAGGCAGAGACAGAAAAAGCATATAACGAGTCCCTCTCTCCTTTTTAAACTTAGGAGACAATAAAGAAAAAAAGATTAAAATGTAAAGTGCATCTTGTGCAAAAACATGTACAGTGATAAAAAGATGTGAGATAAATGCCCAAAACGAATTTCGGTGCAATTTACATGCACCTTCATCAGGGTAGAGATACTATTGTGAGCACTCTCATTTAAATAGGTAACCCCACATGAGAGATTGGCATTGACAGCCCAATCATGAGGGCAAGTTGTGTTGAGAATATGGACTCATCCAATGAAGCTATTGCCATCTCACCTGGGACTCATCCTATCATATTGGCATTGTGAAGACCCTGCTCCATTGGAACACCCACAATCCCATGATTGGCCAATATCCTCTAGTGGGTGTCCCCTATTATTCCCCCTGTGTGACAATCATCAGGGGGGTGGGGTTTACCACTAACAACCAATGTAAGTTCAGGTTTACAATACAGAGGAGAGTGCCTCCCCTTCAGCGATGTTCGTATCAGCCTTCACTATACACTATACATAGGGGTAGTCAGTATAAGATAATGTACGTATAAGGGGAGGATAAAGAGGATAAATAAATTAAACTGCCGAGACAGCTCACAGTGGTCAAAATTATTCTCCCTTTTATTAATTCGAAATATCTTTATAATTAATACACTGTGGAATATAAGGGGATTGTAATGGAGCTACAATATTGAGCATATCCTTTGAGAAGTACTCCCTATTCCTGTAGAGTGAAAGTGTTTATTGCTCCCAAACCAAACATCAGCCTAGATTTGAGAAAGGGTGAAAAGTAGTGTGTCTTTATTGGGAACAGCACAGGATTATATACACAGGCACCCTGCATTGGGTCTCTATTCAACATGCAGTAAGCCCACCCAGGCACCTAGGTGTCTGGGAGATAATTGAGTCAGCTCTTGTTTAAACTAATTATCTCCTGGATACTGGGGGGGCCAAGGACCGCTTCCTAGCTGGAACCGGGGAAAACCTCAGCACTTCTCGGCCTGGGAGATAATTGCGTTAAAGACCGGAAAGCTAATTATCTCCCAGGAACAGAGAGCCAAACACAAAAATATAAAACCATAAAAGCACCCCAAAACATTATAAAAACATAAAATAACTCCACAAATATTACATCCCTAAATAGCCCTAACCTGAGCGCCCAAATTCTCCAAATAGCGTTCAGATCAATGCAGTGTAGGGGAAACGCCACTGTGTTAAAGTTCAGACTAGCCGCACACATGGCAGGTTTCAGTGGTTCAAAACCTTGAACCAAGTTGTCCAGGAACCGCATGGTCACCTCATGCTGAAAACCGTTCCATAACATTCGCGACTAAGTACCGCTGAGGACTGTTCGTGGGTTTGGTTCATGCAAATAGCCGCCAGAGAGCCAGCATTCAGTTCCATTCGCATGAAGGGAAAGTTTTGAACCCGGGGCCTCCAGGGAAAGCTACTAATGGCGGCTGGGCAGGGTAACTCCCAAATGGTGTCCTAGACCTGGACCATCGGTCGGTGGGCAGGAGGCCAGCTTCCACACTCCTCCAGGCATCTGTGGCAAACATACTTGGGAAGAAGCATTTGTCACATCGCATATTGGTCTTTTACTAGGAGTTCCTGCTACTCGGGATAGGGGAGCTCCCTACTACTCAAAGGGAGCAATTGGTCACTGAGAGGGGTAGTAACTTCCCTCCAAAAAGTGCCTTCATAGACCATTGGGAAAGGGTTGAAAACACAGAGTTAATATGTCCGGGTTGAGGTGCTGAGAGAAGGGGAAATATCAGTAGCTCTGTAGTGGGCAAACAGGCAAGGGAAAGAGGTTGCTAGTTGGGAGGCATGCAACTGAGTGGAGCCAGGAGGGGAAAGATAGTTTCTGGCAGTCATTATGATCTTTTGGGACACAGTTCTTTACAGGGATGTTATAAATATAAGCCAAGCATCTCAGTCTCAGCTAGCCCAATTAAAAACCAAACTGGAAAAAACCTACAAAAAACCTACAAAGTACAGATAAGACATAGGGATGGATGTCATGTACATATAAAAAATAAGTTCTGAGAAAGAACAGAATGATTTGAGAAGAGTTGGCTCAGGTGGGGGCTATCTGCTCCCGGAACTAGACATATATGGTCTTAAGTGTTGTTTTAAGCATCAAGCATTTCCTGAGTCCAAGTTAGCCAATTTTAATATAGGATATCAAAATACGACACCTAGAAGCTTGAGCCTTGGAATCAAGATAAATTCTATCACAATATTAAAATTCTACGTGTTTATTTAAGTAATCTTTTAACATAATTATGTGATTTAGTTAATTAAAATTTGATTGGCGTGCCTGACAACCCATGCAGAAAGTGCAGAGAATTTAATTCACAAGCACTATATTTAACCCTGTAACTTTCCAAGACACCATAAAACCTGTACATGGGTGGTACTGTTGTGCTCTGGAGACTGCGCTGAACACAAATATTAGTGTTTCAAAATGATAAATTGTATTACAACAATGATTTTTTCAGTAAAAGGGAAGTTTTTTGCATTTTTCACACACGGATGGCACTTTTACTGACGATATTGTTGTAATATGTTTTCCTGCTTTGAAACACGTATGTTTGTGCTTAGTGAAGTCTCCCAAGTATAACAGTATCCCCCATGTACAGGTTTTCTGGTGTTTTGGAAAGTTAAAGAGTCAAATATAAGGCTTGCTTTTAATTTTTTTCACATTGAAATTTGCCAGTTTGGTAATGTTGCCTTTGAGACCATATGGTAGCCCAGGAATGAGAATTACCCCCATGATGACATACCATTTGCAAAAGTAGACAACCCAAGGTATTGCAAATGGGGTATGTTCAGTCATTTTTAGTAGCCACTGAGTCACATACACTGGCCAAATATTTGTTTTTTGCTTTTTTCACACAAAAACAAATATGAACGCTAACTTTGGCCTGTATTTGTGACTAAGTGGCTACTAAGGAAGACTGTACATACCTCACTTGCAATACCTTGGGTTGTGTACTTTTGCAAATGGATTCTCATTCCTGGGCTACCACACGGTCTCAAAGGTACGAGTAAATGTGAAAAAAATCGAATGTGCTATATTTGACCCTGTAACTTTCCAAAACTGTTGTACTGTTGAATACAAATATGTGCATTTTATTGCAGTAACAGCTAACAGTATTATGACATTTACAGCTAAAATGTCAGGTGGAAATACACTTTTTTTATTTTTTTAAATCTTAATTTCTCTGTTTTTTTTTTATTTTATTCATAATAAATTATGTTTCATATAAGAATAGTTCATGGGAAATTAAAACCCTGTTTCTCCTGAACAAAACGATATATAATAAGTGTGGGTGCACTTAATATGAAAGAGGTGAAATACGGTTGAGCAGACATATAGCGCAAATTCCAGTTTTTGTTTACGTTTTGTTTTGATCAGAACGTGTACTATTGACTCCATCCTGAAGGGGTTAAAGTACATGTCATTAGAAAACAAAGTTTTTGAAATGAGTATAAAGCATTTGATTTCTATTCCCTGAATACTTTTACTTAATATTTTCTCACAATTTTATTTCTATTTCATGTTTTTCAAACACTACTTGTGATCTGCCTCATCCTTACCTTAAGTAGTCTGAATTCTCACCTTTAAAATGCAAAAAAATTGGAGCCCTTTGAAGTATTTCAGCACGCACCTTTGAAGTAATATCATCTTTAGAATTCTTAATAAAACTTATTTAATTTAAAACGAAAACATGGTAATGTATATATATATATATATATATGTATATATATATATTATATGTAGTATATAGGTAGTATGAATACACACAAACGCGCACACACACACGCACGCACACACACACACATACACAAACACACTAACAAGGAAAATAATGAATAAATAAAATAGCATAGCATACTGATGTCTGACAGACAAGCGATATATTTAAAGCACACCAGTGCCACCTGGTGAATTCCTGTGTTCTAATTTCTCAAACTATTGAAGGGAAACATTGCTTGTATGTATTCATAATTTTGTTAAAATAATTTTCTTTGTAGACTATTTTTATATTTGGACAGAAATATCATCATCCCCGTCAAGGTGTTTTTTTACCTTTATGTGCCATGTTAGAAGTTTAAAATAACTGCAGAATGTCATGATTTTTCAACACTCATCATATTTAAAATACTAGGTTGCGATATTCATTTGTCTGCTTAAATGCCCTTGTACTTGACTTGGTAAAGGAATGAGTAGTTTGCAAAATCTGTTTCACAACATTAAAAAATTGTCTACATATACAGGCATAGTGTGTGTGACATTATGCTGTGTGGTTACCAATACTCAATGCAGAGCCGTCACTAAATAATAATAATTATAATAAATGTCTGAAATGTTTTAAATTTTAAATATTATATACACGCAATAAGCTGTAAATTGCTTATATTTTTTAAATGTTATTCTAAGCAGGCTTGCCATATAAAATACACTAAATATGAATAAAACAATGATATTCAAAAATAGCCAAGTCATGACTTTAAAAAATGTGGATCATATTTATAGACTAGCTAAATTTGCCTAAATTTAGCTATTCAGATTTCAAGTTGATATAATTGGGAGTTAAGTAAACAAACCACTGCAGCATCTTACTGACCAAAGGCATGGCTAAGGGGAGGCTTTGGGGGCTGAACCTCTGGATGTGGAGCTCTTTAGCTACATATCTCTGCAATTGATGGAAGAGAATATTGGTGTTTTTTTTAATTTCATTTTTTTATTTTACATAAGGCAGGCCCTTCCCAAAGTCTCCACCTCTTAAAAAGAAAGATCTGTAGTATAGTGCTCTGCTAGGCTACATAGGTGACTGTCGGCAGGGGGTGTTAGGGAACCGAATTTTATTGCACATCCTTCTATTAGTTAGGTAAGTAGATCGCATTACATATCTAGCTGTACCAATCTAGCTGTTTAGCCAGTGCTTATTTAAGGTGATGTTTTTATTGAGATCCAGGAGAGCATCAGAAATACACTGTTTATGAGCACTGTGGACAGAATATGACATAAAAATGTGGTTAAGCATATCCCCATCTCTCTGTTAGTGTACTGGTAATTGAGTTTTAAGCTCAAGCCCCAGTTGGTTTTGGAACCTAGAGAGGCCCCTGTTACTGGCTATCACACGTTTCCTTCTACAAATGCTAATTACAACATATGTAGTCTCATTAGTTCACTTAACCCCTTAAGGACATATGACATGTGTGACATGTCATGATTCCCTTTTATTCCAGAAGTTTGGTCCTTAAGGGGTTAATGAAACCACAAAAGCATTCAGTGGAAAATAATTTGAATTATTTATACCGAAAATACTTTTAAAATGCTTGGCTTGTAAAGACTTGAATTATTTAGAAATCAGCCAGTAAGTATTTTGAAATAGAACAAAATATAACATGATATAGAAAAATTAAATATATAATCAACTTTTTAATTTATTTGAGAATGTATACTTTTTATCATATTAATCTTAATTTTTTTATATGTACTGTTAACATATTGCTTAAGAGGGTATAGTAACACAGTCTCTTCTAACTATTTATATACAGGCAGAGTGTTTGTAAGTAATCAATAAAGTTTTGGCCACCGGGAGGAATTGTTTGAGCGACTATCAAGGACATATTTACTTCAATTGCTCACGAACATCTGTAAGTTATTAACCTGTTACTTGTTCCATGAAAATGCCTTTGTTTAAAACTCTGAAATATAAATTATATTCAGTTTTTAATCAACTAAACTTTTTTTTTAATAAATAAAATATAAATTATATTCAGTTTTTAATAAACTAAACTTTTTTTTCTTTAACCTCTGGCAGTTTACTGCTTAAATTTATAACATTTCAGATTATTCACTGGACTTGAACTGCCAAATGTTAATAAAAACTAGAGAAATGGAAGTGTTCTAAAACTTCTGGTCAGTGGTGCATAAATGTATGTATTGGGTATCACACAAAAGTAATGTCAATCTTTTAAATAAAATTATGTGCAATATTGATGGAATCACTAATAAGAGGATACTAAGATAAATACTAAGAACATTACAGTGGATTAAACATATCAACATTATAGCAAGGTTATTCAGTAAAGTGAGAATTTAAAGTGAATTTCAATTTTAAGGTAATATAGCTAAACTGAAAAAAAATCTATAAGTCAGTTATGTTTTTTGTTTGGCTACACTGGCCTTAAAGTTAAAATCCAGTTTGAGTTCACTTTGAATTTTTCACCTGAAAGTTATGTTTTAAAGCTAGACAATGGTACCCAGGTAAAAAAAACAAAACATCTCCTTAATAAGTTTAAAAACAATCATAGCAAGATATAAACAAACAAAATGCTATTTGATGTACATAGACTATAACAGATCACAGAGTCATGTTTAAGGTAATTAATTTGAATTGTGTATCAATGAATTTTCAATGAACCCTTAGTGACCAGACTGTTTTTCAATTTTCTTACCGGTAAGGACCAGGGCTATTTTTAAATTTCTGCGGTGTTTGTGTTTAGCTGTATTTTTCCTCTTACTCATTTACTGTACACACACATATTATATACCGTTTTCTCGCCATTAAATGGTCTTTCTAAGGATACCATTATTTTCATCATATCATATAACTTACTATAAAAAATTTTTAAAATATGATGAAAAAATTTAAAAAACACTTTATCTAACTTTGACCCTCAAAATCTGTTACACATCTACAACCACCAAAAAACACCCATGCTCAATAGTTTCTAAATTTTGTCCTGAGTTTAGAAATACCCAATGTTCTTTGCTATTTTGGAAAGTTATAGTGCTATGAGTACAAGTAGCACTTTGCTATTTCTAAGCATTGTTTTATCTGTCAGCAATCCCTGAATAACCCTTCACATGTATATATTTTTTTTAAAGAAGACAACCTAAGGTATTAAAGTTGGGGTATCTTTTCATGCAACCATTTTACCACCAATCTATGCCAAATTTAAAAACAAAATAATAATTGATGATTTTTTTTTTGACACACATAGCATATTTAAGTTTAAAGGACTACTATAGTGCCAGGAAAACATACTTGTTTTCCTGGCACTATAGTGCCCTGAGGGTGCCTCCACGCTCAGGGTAACACTCCCGCCGGGCTGGATGGAGAGGAAGGGGTTAAACACTTACCTTTCTCCAGCGCCGGGCTCCCTTGGTGCTGGAGACTCTCCTCCTCCTTTCCCCAAAATCGGCTGAATGTGCATGCGTGGCAAGAACCGCGTGCGCATTCAGCCAGTCTCATAGGAAAGCATTCTCAATGCTTTCTTATGGACGCTGGTGTCTTCTCATTGTGAAAATCACAGTGGGAAGCACGGAAGCACCTCTAGCGGCTGTCAATGAGACAGCCACTAGAGGTTGGATTAACCCATTTGTAAACATAGCAGTTTCTCTGAAACTGCTATGTTTACAGCAGAAAGGGTTAATCCTAGGTGAACCTGGCACCCAGACCACTTCATTAAGCTGAAGTGGTCTGGGTGCCTATAGTTAAGCAACTTTAAGGGTTACTGCCAAAAAAACACCCCAATATGTGTTCAGCAACATCTCCTGAGTACAGTGATACCACCAATAAGCGGGGATTGTACCGCTGTACGCTGTCCATACTAGAGCTAGCTATAGCTCTTACTCATGTGAGTGCACTACCGTTTAACTTTTTATCTTCTATTTTACCCTATTGGATATATTGCACTATTTTGGTTCTATCTTTTGTCTTTGCATATTATTGGATCCTTCCAGGGAAGGCCCACGTGGACACTATCCCTGACCAAGCACGTTACAGACCATTTGACCTAAAGAAAGAACTGTCAAGTTAAGACTTTTTATTGGGATATACTATTGTTATCCTATTATATTTATTTTGTGTGGCACAGCCTTTTTTCTTTGTTTTCTCTCTTGTTGTGTTTTAAGTGTACTTTGAAGGATTCCCTTTGTGGTTGCTGCCTTATCCATTACTTAGTGCTGACTCTCTATTTTGATTTTAAATATAGGGCTTGCCAATTAAATTCAATGGACTGTCTGCCTGGGTTGTCAGGCAGGTACCTCAAATTATAATTAATAAAATCAATTCATTATGTAGTTAATAGTTAAGTAAATATGTAAAATGTGTGTGTATATCGATATACAAAAATTGCATTGAGATAGCACTCCCAGGACCAGGGTCGGCCTTAAGCCTATAGGCTCCCTGTGCGAAAAATCTTCACAGCGCCCCCTCCCCCTCTCCCCCTTGTCATCCATGTATAGTGTGTGTGTTTAGGAGTGTATTAATTGTTTAAATTGATTAAATTAATAATGATTTAAAAACAAATATTCATTCCTCCTTTCCTGTTGTTACCTAGTTGGGAGAGGGGCATGCTGATCTGAATCTGGTCTGCCCCTCCACTGGGCAAAGACCATGCGTAACTGTCTCGCAAGCTCAGGGACTTTCAGTGTCATGTGGTAATCTGCGGCAGCACTCTGATTATCCCGAGCTAGGAAGACAGCTACTTATGGTCTGCAGCCAACAGAAGTGCAAGTGCCAGACTGCATCCCCTACATTACAGAGGAGCAGACATACATACAGTCTTACACACACACACTTACATGCAGACAGTGTCACACACACACACACGCACATATAAATGCATATGCATATATATGATTACATTATAAGTGTATTTTGAAATATATGTGTATATATCTCAAAGTACACGTATAATGAAATCATATATATGCATTATATATGTATAATATATTATAACATGCTTTATTTATTTCATAATATATTATACATATATAATATATATATAATATATTTATTTATTTTTACTTTTTAGGTGTTAGGGGGGCTTCCTGACAGCTCAGACAGTCCCCCTGCTGGCAGCTCCATAGACTCCTATTGCAGCCATGTGATCATGGTGATCACATGGTCCTGGAGGTCCGCAGTGGCCAGAGCTGCTGCAGGGGGACTGCTAGGGTCTCGGGCAGTCCCCCATGACTGGAATCGCTGTGGATCGCCAGCCCAGGTAAGTCCACGGCTCCTGTTTTCCTCGGACGTACCAGGTACGTCCTAGGTCGTTAATGACCGTTTTTTGTCGGACATACCTGGTACGTCCACGGTCGGGAAAGGGTTAAATAAACTTTCATTAAGAATATTGTATACCATGTATTAAAAATATGAAAATAACAATTTATAGACAAAAAATAATACAACTATATCTACTATTTCTCAACCTTTGTGTATTTGTGCATGGGTAGATACAGTATAAAAAAAAACAAATACTTTATTTAGAAATTCAATTTATTGGTGTAAATATTACTTTAAAAAAGCACGTAATAAATTGTTGATTGCAAAAATGAGGTTTAGCATAGAAGGTTCCATTCAGCTTATACAGTGCAGCTTTTACATCGCTGAAGTCCATTCTCATTACATGCGGTACATTTCAAAGCTTTAAAAGAGTCTGTGAAGCAGTTCCGGAACACTGACATTTTGCTTCCATGGCACACAAGACAAGGAAGGAAGCCAAATCCCCCGCAGGAGGCACAAGCATGTGGGTGCTGAACTCTCTGTTAAAAAGAAAAATGGGATAAATAAAATGTAAAAAATTAAATTAAATTAAAAAATATATTTAAAAAAAAAAAAAAAAACAGGATAATGTCAAGGAATAAGGGAATGTGTGGAAAAAGTAAGATTTTTTTTGTTGAAAGAAGAAATTAAGTGGACATACCATACCCAAATTCACTCAATTTAAATTTTAAAATTACTTATATTCTTATTGAAACTGAAGTAGGGATCCACAAATCTTGTGTTTGCTAATTTCACTTCACTACTAATAAATCAAATAGAAAAAAAAATATTATCTATAATTTTCTAGATATGTCATGGGTATAGTGAATAGATAAAAAAGTGTGCCTGTATCATACTAACATGTCATATTAAAGTTCCAGTACTATACAATTAGAAAATACAACATTCTACAAGAATAATGAAGAATTATTAGGCGTTCAGAACAAACTATTGGTAATAAAAAAACTCACCTCAATTTTTAATAACAAGTCCTGTAACTCTCCAGATTCATTCATCAACAATATTTTTTCAGCACCCTTTAAAAAAAAAAAGAAAGAAAATGACAAAAAATTTTGATCTGATACTGATCACATTTGATATATAAAAATACACACAATTTTATTTCTTGCTGTATGTATTTTATAAGTAAATATTTTGCTGTAGCTGCAAAATCAGTCCCGTATATACTGATCATCTACAACATTAAAACCACCTGCCTAGTAGTGTGTAGGTTACCCTCATGCTGCCAAAACAGTTCTGATGCGTTGAGGCATGGACTCCACAACATTTCTGAAAGTGTCCTGTGGTATCTGGCAAAATGACATTAGCAGAAGATCCTTTAAGTCTGGCAAGGGTATGGTCTCCATTGATCAAATTTGTTGTTCCAGCATACCCCACATGCTCAATCAGATTTAGATCTGGGGAATATGGAGACAAAGGCAACACTTTGAACTCTTTGTCATGTTGCTCAAACCATTCCTTAACAATTTCTGTAGTGAACAATTCAGCATTATTCTGCTGAAAGAGGTCACTGCCACCAGGGAAGACCATTGCCATAAAAGGGATGTATGTGGTTTCCATCAATCTCTAGGTAGGTGGTATGTGTCAAAGTAACATCCACATGAATGCAAGGAACCAAGATTTTTCCAGCAGAACATTGTCCAGAGCATAAAACTGCCTCCACCGTCCTGGCTTCTTCCTATAGTGAATCCGGCTGCCAGGTAAACAACGCACACACACACGGCCATCCACCTGATCTAAAAGAAAATGTGATTAATCAGACCAGGAAACCTTCTAACATTGCTCCATGGTGCAGTTATGATGCTCACAGTCCCATTGAAGGAACTTTCAGTGGTTGACAGGGGTCAGTACTCTCACTGGTCTGGGGCTACGCAGCCCCTTAGGCAGCAAACCTTGATGCACTCCTTGTTCTGACACCTTTCTATCATGACCAGCACTAAGTTTTCAGCATTTTGTTCTACAGTCACTCTTCTGTGTGATCAAAAGGGCTAGCTTTCACTCCCTATGTGCATCAATGAACCTTTGGCCTTCATGACTCTGACACCAGTTCCTTCCTTGCACCACTTGGGACATGGCAGATGAGCAAAAATAGGGACCTACCTGTGACAGCAAGATGGGGGTCCACAATTGTCTTTTTCGAAAATACAAATTGTTTTCAGCACTAGCAGCCAGCAAGCAAAAAAGTAAAAAAAAAAAAAAAAACTCAGTGCAGGGAGGCTTAACCAATCACTCACTGGCCAATCACCACATTAAAAAAAAAAGTATATTGGAGATTAGTATTCCCCATATTACTATAAGGGAGATTTTTAACTGTCGTATTTTCCTACCAGCAATGCCTTAGGTTAAGGTATATGAACTAAACATTAAAAACTAGTGACTGGGCAAATCTCAAGAAAGTGATAGTTGCCTGTCTGAGTGCTCTAGTGAGAATTCAAAGAATGAGAAAAGCTGTTATGAACACTTTTCCTGCCTTGAAGCTAATTCTGCGTCATCCTCAAAGGCTGCGTCGGATTTTTAATTTTTTTAATTCGGATTTGTGTATCTTGTGTTTTTTATTTTCAATATTGGCGTGGCTGTATTATAAATTTTAATTTGGCCTTTTTTGAGGGGCTGAAAAAAGATTTAGATAAAAGACTATTTCTGTCAGGATTATAATTGATCCAGCATGCAAAATAGCATCACACCTAGGACTAAGGATATAATTTAACCAGACCTTAGAATGGCTGGACTTAACGTACCAGAGAATAGTCAAAATACTTGCTGAGGTCAGGGACACAGAATGTGGAACAATGAGGAAAGCCAGAAGTCAAGAATACCAGAACTCAGGGAAGTCAAAACAAAGCCAAAGTCAAATACCCGAAAAAACACGATCAGGAACACACACTCAAATAACCAGCTAGTGGAAACCACGACAGGGCACTGACCAAAAGGTAATTTGGGTTTAAATAACCCTCTTGAGGCTGTAATTGGTTGTCTCTGGCCTCTGACCCCAAAATGTGCGTGCGTCTATGACGTGACGTCGCACACATGTTAGCGCCATCTTTAATGTGGGCAAAGGTGAGTTTCCTATTAAAACCGGAACCGCATTGGCTAGCGTCTCTAGGAACGTCGTACTTGCTGGAGACCGGAATGGAAGGAGGTCGGGCAGCGGTTTGCCGTGACCAAGGTAAGTAAACAATATCTCTGTCCATGTGGCTGCTTAGTTTATGTGTGCCGCTACGCCGTCAGAAGAACGGGAAGCCGTGACAATTTCTCATAGTAAGTACTTTATTATTTTTTATTTTACAGGTACAAGTTGTACTTTTTTTATTTTCTTTATTTTACAGGTACTAGTTGTACTTTTTTTATTTTACAGGTACTAGTTGTATTGCTCCCCCACACTATTATTAGGGTCCGGGGGGTAGGCTGGGTTAATTTGATTAATGGGGTTGGCTAGGGGTTCAGGGACCCTTAGTCACCCTGGTGGCACACTGGCACTAATTTGTTGAGAGATGTACAATAATATTTCCACCACCTTGTATATTTTATTAGTAGCCCCCAATTGCTGTCTATGGGTGAGGTCTCAGGGTTGGACACTAGGTCCACCATGTATTATAATTAGAGCCCCTACCTACTGCCCAAGGGTGTGGGCTGCATGGGACACTAGGTTTCCCAGTATAAAATTAGTAGCCCCTACCTGCTGACCATGGGTGGCATTAGGATGGCTTTTTTTTTTTTTTTTTACATTGATTAACTGCCATGTACTAACAAAGGGTAGGGGGAGTAGGGGACATTAGCATGATACACAACCCCTTTTTATTTTTGTTGTTCATTGTTGATAACATTAGTTAATGTTTAAGACTAGCGCTCAAATTTCTGCACAAATATTCTCCTTGAGCTTCTCAAGTGTATGCAGTTTGTTCATGGAAATCATTAAATTTTATAAATATTTACTCCAGAAAATCAACAAAAAAACTAAAGTGTATTTCAGTATACTGGCCTTTGTGTAGATTACATGTAGTTATTGTTATTTTTATTAACTTTCCCTGACAAAATTTAAAGGAATACTCTTTTTTAGGAGGACTTTCATTACCAGGACTTTTGATATAATGTTTACAAATCCTTATATTTAACAAATATGTATATGTAACACGTGAAAAATAATATTTAAAGGGTTATTAAGCAAAGTGAGAATTTAACGTAAATTCAAAGTGAATTTCAAATTTAAGGACAGAGAAGCTGAAGGCATCGCTGACTTACAGAATTTTTCCAGCTTGGCTATTTTCTCCTTAAATTTTTCATTCACGTTGAATTCACCTTGAATACTCACTTTAATGAATAATCCTGTAAATATAGAGATTCTCTTCTCTTTTTCCTAAAAATTGGTTCCTAAAGTTTGTACCATTTTTATAAACTCTATCCATGGCACTTGGATGTCCACATATAGAAAGCAAAGAGAAGAACTAAATCAGTGGGGGAGATTTTTCAAGGTACACTCTTCTGTCTAATTTTTGGCAATTATTGGGGAATCGTTTGCCATTTATTTTCACAAATGTGATTGGTATCTGAACATTCCTACCACTTTTTTTCACCAGAAAAATGACAGAATGTTTATGTCTCTATAAATTCTTATGAAAAACTTTTTTTAAAATGTACTACGTAGAAAGCCATCACTTTTTAAATAATTTTAATAAATATTCCTTAATGTTTCTATTTCCACTTTTCATTTGCAATATTTAAAAAGGATTACAGAGTTAAAGATTAACACAAGATAGAATTGATTTTCAATGTTTTATTTGATGGTATAAATTCAATAGAAGCCTCAAATCAAGCAATGACAACACACTTCCTGCATGGCTGACTAGTTAGTCACAGTGAATCATTGTCTTCAATCCATTTTCAATTTACTGCCATCAGAAATGAATGGAGATTTAGCTTGGGAGGAATTCCCTGGCTATGATACCATTCAGCAATGAAGCAGGTTAGATAAATCAGCATGTTAAAGATTCAAGCTACATGTTCATAGGGCCCCTCAGGAGCAAAGATTTCATTTTTGTTTTTGCATATTTATTTTCTATTATTATCACATGAATATCTTTATTTTTGGAGGGGTTGGAGTTTGTTTTTTTTTTTTTTTTTAAGAATATCTATTTTAGCAGCAGAAGTGGAGGGTTATTTGTATATAATGAATTTTAGTAAACTCAAAAATAGTTTAATTCAAAGGGAACTAATTGGTAAGAGACATACACCAATGTATATTTATGAGCACGGATAGTGATAATTTTGTTGTTCTATCAATATTATTGCCAGAGGGATTCGACTTAATTTTACCACAGTAAATAGAGGTTGATATGGGTGCTATTTGAGACCAAGGTTTCACTCATTTTACTAATGGTTGTCACGGCTGCTAGTGTGGTCCAACACGCAGAAACTATGTAAACATATACATAAAAACAAAGGAAAGGAAATAAAAGGACAGAGCGTAAACCGGACCTTAGAATGGCCAAACTAATACGCTAGAGATAGAGAATGGTCAAAGGGAAAGCCGAGGTCAAGGAAGCCAGAAATACTCAGATACCATTTAAACAAGCCAATTCAGGGGAACCAGAATTCGGAATAACCAGGGAAAAGCCAAAATCAGGATACCAGGAAGTCAGATTCACAAAGATAAACGCACTCTCGGGAACCAGGAACACGAAACCATGACAGGGCAAGGAACTGGAGTGAATTAGGGATTTAAATATCCCTCTCTGGGCTCTGATTGGTCAGAGGGTGACCTCTGACCCCAGAACGAACGCGCGTGCGTTGACGTCATGACATCACGCGCACGTCAGTACACATTTGAGGGGCGGAGCTTGCGGTGTGCGCGACCACGTAGCCAGCGCCATCTTTGATTTGGGCGCAATGCCCAGAAGATGCGGAGGAGCTGTTCCCGGCTCGCCGGCGAGCTGGTAAGCTCGCAATATCGGCGAGGTCATGCCAGTCAGGCACGGCTGCGCCATGCGGCGGGCCGGGAGCCGCAACAGTTCCCCCCACTCGAATACCGCTCACAGGGCGGGAAGGAGCCGGCTTATGAGGGTAGCGGTTGTGAAACGACCGGATAAGATGGGGCGCCTAAACCTGGTCAGCAGGAACCCAACAACGTTCCTCAGGACCATATCATTTCCAGTCAACTAGATAAGACAAAACACCCCTGGAGATTTTGGAGTCCAATATAGAACGAACTTCGTACTCCTCCTGATCACCCACTACTAAGGGTGGAGGAGGGGCAGCCACTTTAGTGTATCGATTGCAAGTAAGAGGCTTGAGCAAGGACACATGAAATGAATTGGCAATTCTCATGTGAGCAGGAAGTGCCAATGAATAAGTCACAGGGTTGATACGTCGGAGGACCCAAAAGGACCTATGTACCGAGGGGCAAATTTAATGGAAGGAACCTTAAGTTTCACATGGCGTGTGGATAACCACACCTTGTCTCCTGGTTGATAGACAGGATTGGCACCCCGTCTCTTGTCAGCTTGGATTTTAGCACGTTTTGATGCTTTCTGTAGTGCTGTATGAACGGAATCCCAAGTGTCATGAATAGAATCCAAAGGGGTGTTCAAGGCAGGAATATCAGTGTCTGAAAATTCAGAAGGTAAAACAGTGGGGTGATAACCCTGATTTACAAAAAATGGACTATGATTAGAGGATTCATGAGTCGCATTATTTCTGGCAAACTCAGCCATGGGTAAGAGTTTGTACCAGTTAGACTGATTGGCATTGATAAAACAACGTAAATAAGCTTCTAAAGACTCATTGGCCCTCTCTGCTGCGCCATTAGTCTGAGGGTGATACGCTGAGGAAAATGAAAGTTCTATACCCAATTGCTTACAAAAGGCACGCCAGAACCTAGAAATAAATTGGGTAGCTCTGTCAGATACTATGTTTTTTGACACTCCATGTAACCGAAAGATCTCTTTCAAAAATATTTGTACAAGATCTTGAGCAGATGGTAATTTTTTAAGAGGTACAAAATGTGCCATTTTTGAGAATCTATCTATGACCATAAGGATTGTGTTAAATCTGTTTGAACTTGGCAGATCCACCATGAAATTCATGGCTAAATGGGTCCATGGAGCATTAGGTATCGGCAGTGGTTGTAGCAGCTCAGGAGGAGATTTGTGAGAGGCTTTAGAAACGGCACATATTTGACATGCCCCTACATAATCTTTGATGTCGTTCCTAAGTGTAGGCCACCTGAACCTCCTGGAGATAGCAGAGAGAGTTTTATGGACTCCAGGATGACCTGCTGTCAAATTATCATGGAATAATCCAAGTGCCTTTTTCCTTAATGGTGGTTGTGACAGACCCATCTGTATGGACTAAAAGCACTGTGTTCATCTGTTTTGCCGTTTGCATGAATTCCCCCATTCGTATGCTTTGTTTAAGGGAATGTCTTTTTTTTTTGTCGAACGGAACTACCGAACGGACGGCCACCCAGAAGAGAAGTGTGCTGCTGGTTAACCTATTGATCCCAATTAGAACGTTGCGGTTAACCACAGACACTTCTCAATTAAAACCGAATACCGGGTGGTCGTCGTTTGTATGTCGACCACGAGGCGGCGGCCATTTTAACCATGCGAAAGACCAGCGGTGTTCGACGGTTATTTCATGGAACTGAAAACGGACACTTTTTCAACCGAACACCGCTGAAGCCGTCGACCTCCCCTTCTCAATCGACAAAAGCATACGAATGCCGGCCGTTCGGGAGATTCAACAACACGAATGGACTTAACCCAGATAGCCTTCCCATGGAGTCAATCGCATACCGAAGAACTGTAATAGACTTTGACTCCATGGCGATTGAACTATGCGAATGGGATCTGAGCGCTATTCGCCAATAATATGCACTCAGATCCAGGCTATCTGGGGATGTGTTACACGAATGCAATATGTTCGGCAATTAGAAAGTTATGTATTTTAATGTGTTTTATAACTTTGAGTTAAAATGGCGATTTGCCTCTGCTCGGGGAGATAATTGAATTACTTCCCAATTATCTCCCGAGCAGAGGGGAGGGAACTGTGATGCATGCTGGGAATATTGTGGGGATGTATGTCTGAAATGTCCCCATGTCCTTCTGCTATTACAGTCTCCCATTTGGTCCCCTAGGGGAGTGTCCACCAAGTGGGAGACCTGCATAAATACCGGGCAGGTAGCCCACAGTAAATCAGTTCGTGTTTTACCCTCAAAGAGGAACTTGGTCTCGTTATTGGGGGGATTTTATTACCGGCGCCTAGAGACTGCTTATTGGAATTATTTGCCGCTTGGAAGATATTGGCGTTTGGCTAATATTGGCAGTTCGTGGATTTGGAGCTCGTGAAGGGAAAGAGCCGTACAGGTACCGTTTGGGAGTTTGGAGTGTTCCCTAGCTGGCGGTTCGCATGGTTATACTGTACACGCTACCAGACCACATTATTGCGAACGGGGAGCATTCACTAAACGGCGGTTTGTACATTTATTACTGGAGGTACCGTAACAGTGGTGAAACGTACAGTTTATCCGGAGGTCTCTCCACGGGTGCCTGAGTTTGATCTGCTATTATGGCAAAGAAGAGTGGAGAAGACACTTCGGAAATTGTAGTGGCAAAAAGGCATTCTGGAGGTATGATAGGGAGTACCTCTTGTTCAGGAACGTCATCTGTCTCAAACTGCCTAGACAGCGCATCTGCCTTGGTGTTCTTGGTCCCAGGTCTATACGTAATTACAAAATTGAATCGGGAGAGGAGCAATGACCATCTAGCCTGACGAGAGGACAATCTCTTAGCGTCCCCAATATAAGCCAAATTCTTATGATCGGTAAAAATCAGATGCCTCCATTCTTTAAGGGCAAGTACAATGGCCAATAACTCCCTATTCCCAATGTCATCATTTTTCTCTGCAGGTGTTAGTTTTCGAGAGAAAAACCCACAGGGATGTAAAGGCACATCGGGACTTTCTCTTTGAGACAGAATGGCTCCTACTCCTGTTTCTGACGCATCTACTTCTAGAATAAATGGTTTGGTCGGATCGGGATGTGTCAGGACAGGTGCTGAGGCAAATAAAGATTTTAATTGCTCAAATGCCTCCTTTGCTTACTTGGGCCATGAATTGGAATTTGCTCCTTTTTTGGTTAGGTTGGTAATAGGAGAGATTACAGAGGAAAAACCATTAATGAACTTGCGGTAATAATTCGCAAAATCTATAAAGCATTATAGGGAATAGATGAGAATGTCGTCTAGATACACTAAAACGAACATGTGGAGATATTCTCTAAGGACATCGTTAATGAAATCCTGAAACACCGCTGGGGCATTGCACAGTCCAAACGGCATAACTAGGTATTCATAATGTCCCATTCTCATATTAAACGCAGTCATCCACTCATGCCCTTCCTTAATTCTGACTAGGTTGTAAGCACTTCTGAGGTTGAGCTTAGTGAAGACTCGAGCCCCTTTCAACCTATTGAATAACTCAGAAATAAGGGGAATAGGATAGGCATTTTTTATTGTTATTCTATTCAAACCCCTATAGGCTATACAAGGGCGTAGGTCTCCTTCTTTTTTAGAAACGAAGAAGAACCCAGCCCCGGCAGGCGAGGAGGATCTACGTATGTGACCCTTTCTGAGAGCATCCTTTATGTACTCTTCTAAACAAAGATTTTCTTGGGGAGATAGTGCATATACTCCTCCTTTAGGGGGCATAGTGCCTGGTAACAAATTTATGGCACAGTCGTAGGGTCTATGTGATGGTAATACTCCTGATTGAACCTTGTTGAAAACCTCTTTTAAGTCCAAATACTGCGGTGGGATTTCTGTGGTCAAGGGAGGCGCTATAGGTATATTGATGGTACCAATTCGTTGTTACACCTTTTTTAAACAAAGACCTCTGCATCTCTCACCCAAACTCACAATTTCTCCTTCAACCCAATCTAAACGTGGATTGTGTTTCTGGAGCCAAGGGAAACCCAGTATTATCGGACATGTAGGTGAAGATATAATTTGGAAAACCATTTCTTCAGAATGTAAGATACCCACTGAGACAGTGATCGGCAGGGTTTCGTGCGTGATGAGAGGCTGGGTAAGAGGTCTCCCATTGATAGCCTCTACTGCTATGGGTCTATCTTTCTGCCTTAAGGGCAGGAGATGTTTGGCAGAGAATTCCTTGTCTAGAAAATTCTCCACTGCCCCAGAGTCAATCATAGCCTCACACTGTACATTGGTTTTCTTACCAGACAAAGTAATTTTTATAAGGAAACGGTTCTTAGTCAATTTAGGGGACATATACATCACACCTAAGGTCGGTCCCCGAACGTGCCTCAGGTGCGCAAGTTTTCCGGCTGAACCGGACATGAAAACCTTTGATGTCCCCTTTTGCCACAATACAAACACAACCCCTCATTGCGTCTGTGTTGTCTCTCTGCCTCCGTGAGTTTAGCAATGCCCAGTTGTATGGGTTCAGGTTCTGCAGGTGGAGCATGGCTAATTACCACTGGGTTAGAGAAACGAGGTGTCTAGTACGCTGTTTGTTTTTCTCTCTCTCTCTAAGCCTGTTATCAATGTCTATCATGTATGCAAAAAAGTCATTAAGGTTAACTGGAAGATCTGTGGCTGTGGTCTTGTCTTGTACATTTTCCGCTAAACCTTCTGAGAAGGCAGCCACCAAAACGCTATTGGTCCAGTCAACCTCAGACGCCAATGTCCTGAACTCTATGGCATAATCAGCTACAGAGCGGTTGCCTTATTTTATTCTCACTAGGGCTCTGACAGCGTTCTTTTCTCTCCCTTTTGGCTCAAAAGTAGCTTTAAATGCTGATAGGAATACATTGTAATCACGGGCAACTGGATTTCCACTCTCCTATAAGGGATTGGCCCAGGTTAAAGCCTTACCCGGTAATTGGTTCATTAGATAGTCAATTTTCAATCTATCTGTAGGGAATGAACCAGGGGAAGCTTCGAATTGATATTTAATTTGGTTTAAAAAACCTCTAAATTCCTTAGAATCACCTCCAAAACGAGGGGGAGGTGAAAGGGTTATGGACGGTGGTTTGTGTGCCACAGGTGCTACTACAGGTGGCGGAGCCACAGGAGTTACCGGAGGTGCCTCCAGATAGGCAGTTCTCTGGAGCAAGGTCTGGAATGCTTGGGCAAACTGATCTAACCTGTGGTCAATATCCTCCACCCTACTCTCACAGGCAATCATATGTTTGCAGAGTTCCGCAGGATCCATGGCCCTGTCGTAATGTCACGGCTGCTAGTGTGGTCCAACATGCAGAAACTGTGTATATGTAAACATATACATAAAAAAAGGAAAGGAAATAAAAGGACAGAGCGTAAACCGGACCTTAGAATGGCCGGACTAATACGCTAGAGATAGAGAATGGTCAAAAGGAAAGCCGAGAAATACTCAGATACCATTTAAGCCAAGTCAGGGGAACCAGAATTCGGAATAACCAAGATCAGGATACCAGATTCACAAAGATAAACGCACTATCGGGAACCAGGAACAGGAAACCAGCAAGGAACTGGAGTGAATTAGTGATTTAAATATCCCTCTCTGGGCTCTGATTGGGCCCAGAACGTGCACGTGCATTGACGTTGTGACGCGCACGTCCGTATAAATTTGAGGGGCGGAGCTTGTGGTGTGCGCGACCATCTTTGATTTGGGCGCAATGCCCAGAAGACGCGGAAGAGCGGTTCCCGGCAGGTAAGCTCGCAATATCGGCAGGGTCGCGCCGGCCATGCTGTGGGCCAGGAGCCGCAACAATGGTTCTTCGTTTCTTACATGAACTCTTTTTTTTTTATTTTATATTGCCTGACTATTTTTCCAGAACTCTTAGTACTGAATGAATGCTCCTGGTAAGGAGCATCAAGTTGGCTAAGGCCAGTATTTTTTTATTTTATTTTTAAATTCATGTCATGTATGTTATTGTCAGGAAACCTACTGCTCTCTGACTTGCTCTAGTGGGACTTGAACACCTGTCTCCCACTTTCTGCCACTATGCTCTGCTCACTGTTCCACTGTGGAGCCTCCTTGTATGGGAAGATTCCAGAGGGATGCTTAGCACATTGACTGTTCCTTTTGCAGAGCACCTGTGGGTATCACTGGTGCTTCATTTTAGTGTTAAGCACTCCCTGAGCACTTTCATGGTTCTGGAGTCCTTAGTGCTATTTTCCATTGAGTCTCTGTTATTTTTTAGTTGGCTTGTCTTCACTACACTTCTGCTCTCCTGCCCTCATGTACTCGACCTGGCCTATTTACTTTCCAGACTGCTTTGCATTCCAGTTTTCTGGCTTATCTGACTACCTGGCATGTGTACTAGTCCCTGGCTTGTTTACCAGCATTACTCTGCTCTGTGGTCATGACTTTTGCCTGTATCACGCCTTAGTTCCAGTGTTCTTGTTACCTGCCGGTACTGTATATTTTGTATTTTATTGGTTTTTATTTTATTTTTTTGTATTGTGTTTCTCTCTTGGTCTGTAGCCTTCTCTTAATCTAGCCCTGTTATTTCATAGTTCTACCTTTACATTAGCCCAGCCATTCTAGGGTCCGATGACACGCCTCTTCCTACACCTCTGTCTTTGCCTTAGGCTGCTGCCTCTCATCTTGTTGAGGTTCTTCTAGCCAACCCTAACAGTTATATATCTCAAAGTAAAATAAAAAAACTCCCCTAATGATTTAACATTGTCGATTATACCACTGTCTGGTGATAATCATAAGGTTGTCTGTAGTCACTACGTGTTTTGTATAACCCTCGGAGTACTATAAGCACAAGACTTTGGGAGTGCAGATCAAATATTTAATTGCTTTTTAATTTTACATTTTTGATACACAGGTGAGGTGTAAACTATGTAAAAATACATTTGTGTGCTAAGAATGCAAATAAAATTTAATGTGGCAAAACTGTGTTGTGTATTAAATTATTCAAGAAGATGAATTATAAGTTACGAAATAGTTATAGCAATATTAATTGCAACACAAAACAGTCAGATGCACAAATTGTAGTCACTCACCCCAAGGTAATGGCCATCAATGAATACAACTGGTAATGATGGGGTTTCGTTCACCCTACGACACCTTTCATCGAGCTCTTTACCATAATCACCGTTCAAGGCGATATTTTTTTCTTCAGATTTTACTCTGTGATTTTGGAAGATCTTTCTCACCATTTCACACCTTTCAAAAGTGGTTCTCACCACACGTAGGCTTGTGGTGTAGATAACTATCCTTCCATACTCAAGGGTTGTTGATGACTGCAAAAAATGAATTTCAAAAAAGTAAGTTAAAAAAATGATGCTTGACACACCTGTGTCATGATACACTAATATGCCCAACACGCAGAACTTAAGTAAAAATAAAGAAAACCCTAAGACGTATTACCGGGCCTTAGAACAGACGTATTTAACGTATAAAAAGAAAAGCACAAGACAGGCTGAGGTCAAGAATACAGATATTATGTAAACGGTATGTAAGCCAAAGGTCAAGGAATATAGAAGTAAGAATAGTCAGGAGCCAACCCAAAGTTCAAGGGATACAGAGATCGGAATAGTCAATAAGAAAGCCAAGGTCAAATTACACAAAAAACAATACCATAAATGCGTTCTCGGGTAACTAGAATGGAAACCACAACAGGGCACAGAGAAATGAAGGAAAACGGTTTAAATAGCCTAAGGTACTCCTTGATTGGCTGCAGGGGATCCTGTGACAGTGAACGTTTG
>OW240917.1:69029859-69091830 GCA_933207985.1 Pelobates cultripes | reverse complement strand
ATTTTATAGGAGGAATTATCATGCAAAAATATCAGTAATACTAAGTGACCACAACATTAGGAAGAACAAATACCAAGGACTGAAAGAGGGGCTAGAAAGGATATGGAAAGTGAAGGCAGTAGTAGTCCCAGTTGTGATAGGAGCACTCGGGGCTGTGACTCCCAAGTTGGGATATTGGCTTCAGCAGATTTCAGGTGGGACATCTCAGATCGCTGTCCAGAAGAGTCAAGTTCTAGGAACAGCTAAGGTACTGCTCAGAAACCTCAGACTCCAAGGCCTCTGGTAGAGGACCTGAGAATGAGGAATATATACCACCCAGGAGGGGTGAGAAAATATGTATTTTTTTCACTTCTTTCATTTATATATATTTATTTCTATTACAAAATGAGAACAACTGTCTAATCTATATGTCTCCCAGGACATACTTGAAAACGAGAGAAATCTCAATGTGTCCATTCTGGCAAAATATTTTATAAATAAATAAATATGATTGAAAATGTAGTGGTTTATCATGTGCTCACTAAGCGACACATTTGTTATGAAAGGCTGTCCCCCATATTCTTTTGTTTTGTTCCTACACCAATGTATTGACCCTCAAAATCTGATCATTCATCTGGATATATCCATTCATCTAGAGAATGCGCTCATACATGCCGAGTAAAGTTATTAAATTGTTTTTTACTATCATTTTCCCATTTTAGTATTGAACACGTAAGTAGTCAAAGTGTTTGTGGTTTGACAACTTACCTGGAGCCATCAGGCACCATTCACCTCCTCTGTCAGTGATCAGCTGACGCTCTCGGCCAATGAGCTGGCCCTGCATGGAAGGTTTTGGCTCTGGAGAGATCCAAACGTCACGCGTTCCAGAACTGAACTGGATTGTGATGTCGGTTACTAAATCTTTAATAAACATGTAAATGGATACAGATCGTTACATGTAAAGGTTAATACAAGCTATACGTGAGTTTTTATGTATTAGTCAGCGGTGTAACAGTTTTTCCTTAACCAAGGCAATTAAAAGTAATGTTGAAATTCACCTACCCCTCCTTATTTTAGAGGTGAGTGAACTCTGTGTAGGTCTTTCTTATCTAGCTAACAGCGAAAGGGAACCATTGACACTTTGTTAAACATTAGCAGCGCTCTGGTTTCTGAGAGGCCATCTGCCGTGGATGGGACACCGAGAACCGCAGCTCTATGAATTAGAACATACGTTTCACTTTCTGGTACTCACATGTTTAACTCTTTCACACCCTGGAGAAAACACAATTCAGCAACAGATTGTAGAACTCCGTGACCCCTTTGGGAGAACTGGAAAAGTATGCGTGTGTTTGATAGCCATTAGTTCTTTTCTGTATTATTATTATTATTATTATTGGTATTTATATAGCGCCAGCTTATTCCACAGCACTTGTATATACAGAAAATATGTTTATTATAAAACCGTATTAGAATTACAAGTTCTTGTGATCATTCATGCACCGGTAAAACGTTTTAGATTTGTCATATTAATGTATTTATTTATTTCATGGACACCTGGTACAAAGAGAGAAAAGTTATAAATGCATTCTCTGCCTTGTGTGTGCCTGAGTGTTTCTCCATTGGAGTGCTTGTGGACTATTTAATCTAAGTGTGTCACTGCACGTAACGCACAAAGTTCCTTTTCCAATAAAGTGTATTCCTACCAACAATTCCTGTTTGTTTAAAGTGGTCAGTCACTATTCTCAAACACCAGTAAATTCAGTTTATGTTCATAGGTCCTGTGGATTTCCTTTAAAGGTTCAAAGAGCCTGATGTGCATAACATAGAAGGTCCACCACTCTCCTGGTTTTCACATAGGCCTTCTGCCCGGGAATAAACCTCATCTGGTCCTGATGAATCCATAATGGAATTATAGTCGGAAAGTTTTTGGCTAGCACCTGGAGTTTGTGTTAAGCAATAAAACTGAGCAGTAATTTTGGTGATACAGAAGAGGCTTTCTCTCCGTAGGTAATTCGTTTATGTTTGCTAGTTAGGAATCCTAAAATAACTTTTATTCTTTTTGGATATGATGGTAATGTGTGGAGGAAGGTGTCATTACATTTTTATGGTAAATTGTAATATCCCTTTATTTGATTGAAGTGACTTAATCACAGCCGAGACTTTGTCCTCGCAGGTCCAACGGAGGTGTTGATCGAGAAGAAAAAGATAACCATAACAGAGGAGTGATTATTTTGTGCTGAAAGACATTGTATAAAAATACGTGATAAATAATTGTAAACAATGAATAAAATGTTGCGCTATGGTTTGAGTAGTGGATTTGCTTGCCGGGGTTGATTAGGGACAAGACTGAATAGTTATCTAATTTACGTTTAATAATATACACCAGAAGAGTATCCACTTTGTTGGTTATTTTGTAATTTGCTAATCTGGATCATGGTAGGAATGTGGTAGCGCTTGATATGAGAGTCAATTGAACTAGGCAAAGCATCATTGGAACCACCAGTTATGGATCTAGCCATGCGGTCTCAATGCTTTAATCTTGCACGTGTTAATTTCTCCTTTACCCGGTGATGGTAAAGGTCAGTCTAGGAGTCTGGCTGGGTTTCAGCTTTCTTATGACATCACTCGGCTACTGGCTTCTGTTTACTCTTGTCTAAATCAGTACTAACAGCATTATCACTCTTTCATTTCCATGTATGAGTGCTTTGTATTACATTGTACATGTGGCTTGGATGGCGTTTTATGTAGAATTGCTGTTCTGGATCAAAGTGTCTTTTGAGATCCTAATCTTATTTCTGTGATATGTATAGCACTCTTGGGATTAACCCTTTATTTATCAGTCATCTGCTCCTCGCTGGAGCCAGGGGCTTTAAACGACAATCTGTGATACGTCTTTATTTGTAGTGTTTTCTGAACTTGCTTGTGTATGTATTGTGTGTACCTTTTTTTTTTTCTTCCTTTTTACCCATTGCCCAAATTATTTAAGCTTGCAAGACCTCTTAAAAACTATAAACAATAGTGTTTGTAATGGGGACAGTGGGGATACATTTTAAATTGGCCACCGGAAGATTAAGGCAGTTTTTTAAAGTACTGGACGATGAGTCAAAGACAATTATTTTAAACCTCTTCTTGATAAATGACTTTCCAGCACTATCGTGACATAAATAGTATTTACTGACCAGTTGTGAATTCTACCTTTTGCATAATTCAGCTATGTTTTTTTCTATGCATAATTAACTGGGCATTCTAACCATTCAGGTCATGTTACAAAAACATTAACTGATTGTTCAGTGTCCACAAAAATAACGTTTGTATGGTAAGCTTTATTCATCAGCTATCAATGCAGCGGGTATAATAAATATTCCTTTAGAAGGCATTTCTATCATTCTTAAGACTTCATAAAGTTTTCAAAGTGAGATTAAAAATTTAGATCTGGATAATTTAGCAATTATGTTGAAATATTATCTTGGGTTTCTACCACACGAGACATTATTTTATTCGTAATTACTTTGATCTGCAGTAGAATTGTCTTGAGCCATTTGATTTCACCTATTTTGTTATATAAAATGAAAGCAACCACAGCTCGGTTAGAGCCCCTAGTTTAAGATTACAAATAAATATTTACTTTAATTTAATAATTGCTTGAAATGAAATCCTGCTGAATAATCCAAATTGCTGCCAATTTTGCGGCCATATTTCAGAGTGCACTACAGCTGATTTTCATTCGGGTTTTTTAGTAAATTGGTTAGTAGGGAAATTTAACATTTTCTGGGTGTTTGATATTACATCCTAAGATTTTACAATGGATTCTCTTTGGGGATTGGGCGAAGTATTAAAAGGTACTTTATTTGTAGGTGGTCTATGTGAAGCAGACACCCAAGAAACCAGTAGAATGTTTGCCCCCAAAATTTTCTTTGTTCATAACTTACCTCACTAAGTATCTGGCTATGCCACATAGTAATCACAAATTGTTTAAAAAAAGAACAGGTTATTATTGCCAGGTAGCTTTTTTTAGCACAGTCCCTTGGCCTGCCACCTTGAAACCCCCTGAGCAATGTTTTTGCTACATTTAGTTTATGAAGCTAGCCTTTTAATACCCAGGAGCGACCATACTAAAAAAAATGGAATGCTGCATATTTCTGGAAATGAATAGGCTAGGGTTGGTTTATTCATATCTACAGAATGAAAACAAACCTATTTGGGGGGAGGGCAGTTTTATTTGTAGAAGATGATAAATCCCGACAATCTTCAATTTCCTTTCTGTTAGTCTTTGTATAGTACAAAACACAGATACAGGTTGTGGAAAATACTAAGTCAAATAAATCCAAAATTCTTGAGAAATTCTTGGCTGGTAACCATCCAGACTTTAGATAATTCTAGGTATATGCAATGAAACCGAATATAACCAGTAATAGTGCTGGATATAGGACTATAAACATATATAGGCTAGCACTCACATGTAATAGAACTATAAACCAGCTCCTAATAAATCAGCATACAGCATAACCATACTGTTGGATATGTAGCTCTGTGAGTCAGTCTCTCATCATACAGATGAATATGTAGAATAAAAAACAAAGGCAAACAATAGTGCTTACTGTCATAAAGTAAAAAAAGAAAGATTAAAAGTAATGTTGTCTACTCACATCTGATAGAGCAGTGGCACCGCTCAAATATTAGTGCGTGGGTGGTATGATCCAGGGATATAATGTAGAGTAGATACTCCAGAGATAAGCGGGTTTTCCAAGTGTAAACAACATGGGTCTGGCACACAATGGTATATGTAGGGAGTTTCTCAAGCATTTTGGATTTATTGGACTCAGTATTTAGCGCAACCTGTACCTGTGTTTTGTGTTTTGTTTTCTCTTTTAGTAAACATGTCTGTTGCCCTTTTCTTTTCTATTCATAGTGCTTATCCTTTTGTGAGTATTACTCTTTGTATAGTGTCTTCCATGCATTAACATTTACACTTTTTTTCACCCAAAAAGTATTCTATTTTCAAGCATTGTCCTTTGCCACTTTTATTTTGAAATGCAAAGCAACACAGAATGTATGCAGAAACAACTGTGGAGACTCAAAACATTTTCAAAATATTAAAATAAGAAAGAACGCAATTTTCAGACTACTTAAACAACGTTTGCGTAAAAGTGGAACCAAGTTTTTAAAACCCAGAATACTTTGATAAAGCAAATCATTTGTGTTGTATGCCACCTTAATTGTTAAAATGTGTTGTTATTTTTTTATGTTCAGTTTTTTTTAACTACATCAGTGTTGTTTTTACAGCACAATTTGAGGTATTAGTCTATAAAAGTACTCTAACTTTTTCTTCGAAAAATCAATTTACAGCCAAAATGCTGCAAAACACGATTAGTACATTATTATTCTGCCATGATATTTAATGCACCGCAGAGATTACAGCTTCAACAAAGGACGTTGAATTGTCAATAAAAAGAAATATTAAGATAACTGAATATAAAAAATGTAGCAGAGCATTATTCCAGCTTTAAAATACATTGGAACATAAAAAGGAAGTGAAAAAGTTGTATGTAGTTTAATATTTCCGAAGTGTTTGGGTGTTACTAAGGGAAGAGAGTCCTTCCTGACCCAGCTAGTTTAAGGATCAGATTGTCGGGATAGTTTAGCTGCGAATAGCCTTGCTTACCAATTAATTTGCCAGTTGGAACATTGTGAAATAATATTAGAACATTTCTTTATTTTTTTTACCTACTACTAGGTATTCTCATGGTTGTGTAATAGTTGGTTCACTGCATCTTACCCATACTATCTCTAGCTAACAGGCAATGTGGGGTTAAATGGTTTTGAAAATCCTTTTCCTGGGGAGACCTGGGATTTAAATCCTACCATACAGCACACTTGTATTGTCAAAATCTGCTGTCTTCAACAGAAAGTTAACTGAACAATTTGTTCGTCGACTGCAAACTCTCGATTCAACGTGATACCAGTAATTCCTGTGAGTGATGTCCTTAGGGAGCTCGCACCGCGGGGATAAGTAATAAATCTTAAAGCACCGCAGTCTCTGTAATGCTTCCTACGGGATAAATGGCGTCACCAATCAAACACAAATCCTGACATACCAAGAGAAAAATCGAAATATCTATTGTCTTATTCCTGTTATTTTATTTATGAAAGAGTGATACACATTTCTCAATGTATTTGCAGCATATTAAATGCCTGTGATTGATAACGGTAGGCCTTTGGAATAGAAAGATATCATCGATGCTGTGTCTTGGGGGTTTATTTACTACACAACATTTCACGATGAGTTGGTGTTATTTGTTTTGCATTTCTTTAGTTTAGACTTTGTTTTTTAAATCTGACATTAAGTCCCGTAAGCTTTTAACCTATATATGCATATTTCTGAAAAACCATGGCATCATTAAATAATGGGTAGCCTTTCCGCTTTATGATGTTAGTATATAAGACAGCCCCTTCCCTGAGTGTCTTTTTCTCCTGTTCTTCTCAGCAGTAGGAGATCGCATGTCCTAGCAGAAGAAGCTTTTATTAATGCTTACTAAAAAATTTTACTAAAAGGCCCAACCGGGGGAGTTCAGACTCGCTCTTCCTGGAGACGCAGTTAGTTCAATGCTTTTAATAGACCTAACTCTCTCGTTGACAAGATGGCTGTGGTAATCTATACTTTTCACAATGACATATCACATAGTTAAGCAAGACGTTTTTTTAGTGAGCATGGTATGTCAGTTTGAACTAATTATTTCAGCTACCAATGTTTAATAGGAGTACGGGTGAATATATAGTTGTCATATTAAGTCATATTGCCCTTGATGGGTATTTATAAAAGTGTACATTTAATGACCCTGCTAAAAGTATATTTACTGTTTTCTGTCCCTGTGTTTGACTCATGGCTTAGACTAAGCCCACATTAGCGCTGGTTCTTAAACAAGAAAAGTAGAATATATCTATACCTCTCTATTAAAAGGAGACGATAATCACCCATTCCACTTCATCTTACTTCATCTGTCTGTTTAACCCTGCAATGTAAAACATGCCTCGTCCATGCTATCGTGCCAATGGAGCATTGACGTCAAAAAAAGGTAAGCAAACCGTCGATTTAAAAAAAAAAAAAACATTTATGCCAAACAGGGGGTCCAATGTAACGCTAGAGACAGGGACACTACAGCGTTAGGAATACAGGTTTGTGGAACAATTTCCACACATTCCTCTCTGTTTTTCTAAAATTTACGTTGAAATTAACTCTAATTTTATAAAAAACATTCCCACTTCCAAAATGTCAGTTATATTTCACTGCCTTTCATAAGGCATTTATTAATATTGACTATTAAAATGATCCATTTCTAAATAAGTCTGTTAAATGTATCCAGGACAAACTCTGTTGGCAGTTAATTCCATACCTTTGTTTCTTTTACTTTGAAGAAATCTTTCCACCAATTGTAGGCAGCATTTCCTTTCCAGAAGTTCCCCCCCATATCTTTATTTAGGGCCCCAACCCACCGCTCAGGGGTGGGGGCCAGGGGCCAGGTTCCCCCCCATCTTTATTTAGGGCCCCCACGGGCATGGGGGGAGTGGGGGGGGTTTAGTTTTTTGTTTGTTTTTTTACAGTGAGCAGCTATATGCTGCTCACTGCTTACTACACATGCCCCTACTCGCGGTATAGCGAGTAGGGGCATTTAAGTTACTAATACTAAGTAATCTTTACTTAGTATTAGTAAAGTTGGCTGTTAGACCAATTTAGGTCTTTCAGCCTTTTAGCAGATAGCTCCCTGATACCGTGGGAATTAGGGAGTTATGTACTAAGCTGCTGCAAGATGCAGCCACAGCAATGAATAGGATCAGAGTTTCATTCATTAGAATGAAATTCCGATCCGAATAAAATGCCGAATTGCGTTCTAAAAGAAACGAACATACTGTTGTCATTCAGTTAGAACGCAATTCGCAGTTTCATGTAAAATGACAGGAAGCATCGTAAACACAGAGTGGTGCTGCAAGGATCATGTGGAAAATTGCTCGACCAGCGGAAATGAAGTATACTTTGCTCCTCCGCCGGTCTGAGCTGGTCAAGCGGAGGAACTTCCATAAGGCAAAGAGTCCCCTACTTTGTCTTATGATTTTAACCCCTTAAGGACGGAGCTAAATGTACACGTTGTGAACAAAACAAAATGTAAACAAAACCTGGCATTTGCGCTACATGTCTGTCCAACCGTAATTCACCTCTTTTATAGTAAATGCACCCACCCTTATTATATATCATTTTATTCAGGGGAAACAGGGCTTTCATTTAATATCAAATATTTAGCTATGAAACATAATTTAATATGAAAAAAATGGGAGAAAATACGATTTTATTGGATTTTTTAGTTCTACATGACAATTAAACGGTCAGTGTCATAATACTGTTTGCTTTTACTGCAATAAAATACACATATTTGTATTCAGCAAAGTCTCACGTGTAAAACAGTACCCCCTATGTACAGGTTTTATGGCGTTTTGGGAAGTTACAGGGTCAAATATAGCACGCTACATTTGAATTGAATGTTGATATGTTCTTTGAGACTGTATAGTAGCTCCGAATGAAATTTACACTATGGTATACTGAGTTGCAATAGTAGACAACCCGCTGTGTTGGTGTGGTAGGTTCAGTTCTTTTAGTAGTTATTTGTCAGCGAAAACACTGGCCGTGCTAGCGTTGCATTTGTTTGTGTGTGAAAATGCAAAAACGCCAATTTTGGCCAGTGTTTGTGACTATGGCCTAAAGACTGGACATACCCTTTTGCGGGGTACCTTGGGTTGTCTACTACGTAAATGTATGCATCATAGGGGTAATTTTCATTCTTGGGCTACCATAGGTCTCAGCACGTAACCAATCTGGCGAATTTTAATGTGAAAAAAATGAAACGCAAGCCTTATATTTGACGCTGTAACTTTTGAAAACACATAAAACCTGTACATGAGGGGTACTGTTGTACTCGGGAGACTTCACTGAACACAAATATTTGTGTTTCAAACAGTAAAAAGTATCATAGCAATAATATTGTCCGTTTAATGCTGTTTGTGCGCGAAAAATGCAAAAAACGTCACTTTTACTGGCGATATCATCGTTGTAATACATTTTACTGTTTTGAAACACTAATATTTGTGTTCAGCGAAGTCTCCCGAGTAGAACAGTACCCCCCTTGTACAGGTTTTATGGTGTCTCGGAAAGTTATAGGGTTAAATATAGTGCTAGCAAATTAAATTCCCTTTACTTTCGGCATGGGTTGTCATGCAGGTCCTGCTAATTGTAATTAATAAAGATACCTAATTATGTAAAATATTACATAAATATATATGTAGAATCAATATATGTATATATATACGTATGTGTATATAAGTGCAAGATAATGCATCTTGGACGTAAAAACCCAAGGGCAGAGTACAGAATATTTGATAGAGCTCTAACCTCAACATATGAGGAAAGGGATTTAGGGGTGATTATTTCTGATGACTTAAAGGTAGGCAGACAATGTAATAGAGCAGCAGGAAATGCTAGCAGAATGCTTGGTTGTATAGGGAGAGGTATTAGCAGTAGAAAGAGGAAGTGCTCATGCCATTGTACAGAACACTGGTGAGACCTCACTTGGAGTATTGTACACAGTACTGAGACCGTATCTTCAGAAGGTTATTGATACCTTAGAGAGGGTTCAGAGAATATTAATATATATATATATTATATATATATAATCTACGGGAACATTGTGTATCATATGTGTATATATATGTGGAATATAGACAGGGGGGATATGATAGAAACATTTAAATACATAAAGGGAATCAACACAGTAAAGGAGACTATATTTAAAAGAAGAAAAACTACCACAACAAGAGGACATAGTCTCAAATTAGAGGGACAAAGGTTTAATAATATCAGTACTTTACTGAGAGGGTAGTGGATGCATGGAATAGCCTTCCAGCCGAAGTGGTAGAGGTTAACACAGTAAAGGAGTTTAAGCATGCATGGATAGGCATAAGGCTATCCTAACTATAAGATAAGGCTAGGGACTAATGAAAGTTTTTAGAAAATTGGGCAGACTAGATGGGCCGAATGGTTCTTATCTGCCGTCACATTCTATGTTTCTATGTTTCTATGTTTCTATGTTTTAAAGAAAACTAAAGAAAACAGGAAGAAAAGAATAACAGATCCTGAGAGAGGGGGAGAAGAGGAAGAGATTGAGGAAAGGTAAGTTCGGCATGACAGTGCCGCTTTAACAGAAAATCCTAATAAATTGCTTAGTTTACCGTAATGTCTACGAGTAAAGATAACAACTTACTCAAAATTAGATGTTGACACATAGTAAACAAATGACTTATTAACATTTTATGGATTTTATACATTTTCCCTATCTCAATTTCCAAGCCAGAAAGGAAGTAGGTACTAGACAGAGGGAAGGAGCACCGATAAGAAATCTAAGTTGCTCACCCTTCCCCTCTCATCCTTTTGTTTCATTCAAACACCAATCTATATGAAAAAAAAAATGTATTTCCAGCTCCATGCCTGCCACAGAAATAATTGAAGATTATGCCAGCTTCAGTGTACCTATAATCTTAATTATTATTTTTTTTATAATTTGAATTTTATTAGGTTTTCAAAGTGAATGCTGATTAAAGGGTTACAAAGGCAAAAAGGGAGACAATGAGGTACATATGAGGGGAAGGAAACAGTTTTCTTATTGTCACTGTTCAACATATTGCTACATCATGTCAGTTCACTGGATTTTAGTTGCATTGTAGTCTCCTAGTCATTCCTTTAACTGGGTCTAATCAGATACATACAGGGCTCGAGTTCTGCAGGAACGCGTGGGAACAGCGTTCCTGCACTTTTTTTCACAGCAGGAACGCAGTTCACGTTGCTCCTGCAGGCACTAACAAGCGGGCGGCAAAAGATGATGCCCCCAAAGGCCCCTTGTTTCCCCCTAATGGCCACTTGATGGACCCCCCGGCGGACGGCTGTCTACCTGTCAGATGCAGCGAGGGAGCTGTATTCTCTCTGATCTGCTTCCTCGCATGCCGTTTGCTGATGCCAACTCCTGGCATCAGTAGACAGCCCGGGGGGCGCGAGGGAGCAGATCAGAGAGTACACAGCTCCCTCGCCATATCTGACAGGTAGACAGCCGTCCGCCTCACTGAAGCCCCACTGGACCCCAGGGACAGGTCCACGCCAGCTCTCCAGGTAGGAAGGCTGGGTGGACATTTGTAAATTTTAAAAATATGAATACTTTATGTGTTTCTGTGAGTGTATGTGTGTGTGTGTATGTGTGTGCGTCTGTGAGTGTGTTTGAGTGTGTGTGTGTGTGTGTGTGTGTGTGAGTGTATGTGTGTGTGTCTGTGAGTGTGTATGTGTGCACACGTTTATATATGCATACGAGTGTATTCATTTTTTGAGGGGTTGGTAGGGGATCTTTGGTGAGTTCCCACACTTTTTTTTCCCAGGACTTGACCCCTGGATACATTCCATTACATTCAAGAAGTCGTGTCAAGGGCCGACTGGTATCAGCTTTTTATTCTTGCTACCCATCCTCTGTGTGCTTCTTGGATATCTGTGCGTGTGCCAAATTGGTTCTCGGTCATGAGTTCGTATGACCAGTTTAGGTCTACCTGTCTAAGAAGGTCTTCCACTGAAGGGATGTGACGAAATGCCCTTGCCACTTGTGCCTGGAGGGAACTACTGGCTAGCCTCCTGCCTTCCGACTATGGCCCCTGTGCTGATAGCTGTATTTTACCCTGCAGAAAGGTTTATTTGTGTATTTCTGCTGGGGCGTTCGGGACTTTCAGTATGTGAGTAGTGCTACCCCAGACAGCTATGCCATGGAGCCTATTCGTGTAACGAAAGACTATGGAAAAGACTTTGGCTCCATGGAGATTGAACTGTATGTATGTGATCTGAGTGCCATTCGGTAATAATGTGCGCTCAGATCTAAGCATGTTGCATGTATATGTTTTATGTAGTAATTGTAACATTGTGTAAGCTCTTGTAAGAGCTTGATTTGTTCCTGCTACGCTCTCTGGATTTAGGAGAGATTCACCCACTGGGAGCTGGATCCTGGTCGTGGATCCAGGGTGGGTGAGAGACGGCAAGACCCCGGCACAGCTGCATCGCTGAAAGTGGGGTCCGCAGTGCTGATGGTGTCGGTTGGAGTGCTCGGAGTCCTCGGCAAGTGCTAGGAAGTACTCAGTCGGAGTGCCAGCGGTCCGTCACAAGGGACTTGTTTTTTTTCCATAGCCTGGAGATTAGTAAATTGGCTGAAATAAGTGTGTGGTAAGGGAGAACCCTTATGTGTTTTGGGATGCCCCTGGGGTTCCACCACTAGTTTGTCTTTTATTTTGTCTCACATGTGTATGAGAGTCTGGGTGTTTGGCATGAGATTAGTGAAGGAGTGTCTGATGTGGCTCAGTATCCAAAGGAGTGATTTAAGATCTCTCTGAGGAGACCAGTGGGATTCTATACCGACACATTGGGGGGTCCTAGCAGGCTGGTTGATTTAGGCTATATTGTGCAGAAAGGCTGCTCTCTAATAAGCTGTAAGGTTAGGGAGGCCCAATCCCCCCTCCCATGAACTGATAGAGGATTCCTGTTGCCACTCTCACCTTTTTCCCCTCCCAGATGAAGGTTGTTAGAATGTGTTGCATGTTTTTAAGGTATTGTTTCGGTAGGGATATTTGCAGTGTTCGGAAGAGATATTGGATTTTGGGTATGAGTGACATTTTCACTGCCTAAATGCGGCCCAGCCAGTATAGAAAAAGTCCCTTCCATGACTGTAGGGTGTCTGTGAATTCTTTGAGTAGGCGGACATAATTATCCCGGAATAGGTGGGCAAGGTTTTTTGGAAGTTTGAGGCCCAGAAAGGTTAGGTGGTCATGCTGCCAATCCAGGGGGAAAGCTGTCCTTGGTCTATTTTGGAAGTCTTCCCCTAGGTGTATACCCAGGGCTTGGGTTTTGGTGACATTTTATTTGTAATATGATATGGCTCCATATGTTTGGATTTGTGACATTAAATTCGGTAAGGATACAATTGGTTGTGTGATTGTAGCTAGTATGTCATCCGCAAAGAGATTGAGCTTATATTTTCTGTTGCCCAGGGAGATGCCATGAATGGACATGTCTGCCCTAATGGCAGCGGCCAGGGGCTCCAGTACCAGTACGTAAAGCAGTGGTGATAGGGGGCATCCCTGCCTAGATCCGTTAGTGATACCTATTTGTTTGGAAATTAACCCGAAGTTGAGGACCCTAGCCGTGGGGCATGAGTATAGTGGATGGACTGTGTTTATGAAGGCTGGTGGGAATCGGTATTTAGCGAGTACTGCATCCAGAAAAGACCAATTGAGAAGGTCAAAAGCCTTTTCGGAGAGCAGCAAGTCCCTGTTGACTTCTGTGTAGGCTATGCATTAGGCTGATAATCTTCCTCGAACTGTCTGGGCCTTGCCTACCTAAGGTGAAACCCACCTGGTCGTCATGTATCAGTGAGGGGAGAATTGTGGCTTGTACTTTTGCAAATAAATTGGTATCAATGTTGAGAAGTGATATCGGGCGGCAGTTTTGGCTGCATGTAGGTGGTTTCCCTGGTTTAGGTAATGTGACGATGTGGGCCTCTAACATATAATGGGGGCTTATGCTTTAAGGGTTGTGGTGTGGAACAAAGTGGTTAGGTGAGGTGCTAGAATGGCAGCAAATGTTTTGTAATAGGTGTTGGTGAGTCCATCCAGACCTGGGGCCTTACCCTGTGGTAGGTGGGTGATAGCCAGGAGTACCTCCGCCTCCGTGATGGGTGCTTGTAGAGTTTCTATTTGTTCCTGCGAGAGGGTCGGTAAAGATATCCCCTCCAGGTATCTCTCTATGTGGGTGGGCAGAGGTTGGGGGTGGTTGTTAGTGTCTTTCACAAGGTTGTACAGGGACTCATAGTAATCTGCAAAGACATCGCTGATGTCTTTAGGGGTCACCTTTTTTTCCCCCGCTGTGTTGAAAATATATGGTATCTTAGTGTTCGTGTGCCTATGAGCTAGTCTCTTGGCCAGTAACTTGCTCGCCCTGTTTCCTTGGATGTAGTGGGTGGCCTTTAGCTTTCGTAAGCCAAATCCAATTTTAGTCAAGTCATGCTCTTTGATTTCCTTGATTTAGGTTTGTAGGGCTGGGGTCGGGGACACTTGGTTTTGTTTATTTAGAAGGTATAGTTCCCTCAGCCACCCCTTCATTTTAGCTTGGGATTTGTTTTTTATCGCACTGGCTTTTCGTATGAAGAGCCCAATGATGACAGGCTTATGGGCCTCCCATAGGGTTTCTGGTGAAATCTCTGGGGTCCGGTTTGTGGCAAAGTTGTTTGAAATATCTTTAGCTAATTCTTCACAGAACTGTCCGTCATTGAGTAGGGTCTCATTCAGCCTCCAAGGGATGCAATTTTTATAGTCATAGGCATCCTGTAGCTCTAGGGTTATTGGGGCATGGTCTGATCATGATATGGTTCCTATGGAGCAGTATGACAATTGATTGAGGTGTGTACCTGGTATAAGAAACCCGTCAATGTGTGAATATGTGTTATGGACGTGCAAGAAGAAGGTGAAATCCCTCTCCTTAGGATGGAGAACTCTCCATGCGTAGTATATGTCCCGGTCGCGCAACAAGCACACCAGCAGTTTTCATTCCTATGTAAGAGTGGCAATTCTAGGCATGTTAAGGTGTATAGTTGAATCCATTGTTGGATCAAATACATGGTTTAGGTCTCTGCATATAATCATGATGCCCCTCTGGACTGGCAACATTTTGGCTAGAATCCTATGGAGGAAATTCCTCTGGTCTGTATTTGGTGCGTATAAATTGACGATTGTGTGTTCTAGGTTGTTGATTTCACAAACCAATATGATGTATCGTCCTTGGTCGTCTAGCGTGGCATAAAGTGGCTCGGGGTCTTGTGTTTAGCTGACACAGTCCATTAATGAGTTTACGGTTTAATTTGTTTTCTTTCCAGGGATAGTCTGGCTGGTGTTGCCGGTTTAGCTCCTGCTTGGTTCTGCATGATGTTCCAGCTTCGCAGCAATTTCCGGCCCTCTTCTGGAGTGTTCAGCAGTATAACTGTGCCATTTCTTAGACTTAATGGGGTATCCCCATCTGTACTGGATATTGTTGTGTCTTAGCACTTCTGTGGTTTCCTTGAATTCCTTGCGCTTCTGGAGTGTGGTAGCTGAGAGGTCCAAGAAGAGTTTAATGGATCAGTATTTCTGTGGGATGTATCTAGCGGTTCGCGTGGCTTGGGGAATGGCCTCATTAGCTTAGAAACATAGAAACATAGAATGTGACGGCAGATAAGAACCATTCGGTCCATCTAGTCTGCCCAATTTTCTAAAAACTTTCATTAGTCCCTAGCCTTATCTTATAGTTAGGATAGCCTTATGCCTATCCCATGCATGCTTAAACTCCTTTACTGTGTTAACCTCTACCACTTCAGCTGGAAGGCTATTCCATGCATCCACTACCCTCTCAGTAAAGTAATACTTCCTGATATTGTTTTTAAACCTTTGTCCCTCTAATTTAAGACTATGTCCTCTTGTTGTGGTAGTTTTTCTTCTTTTAAATATATAGTCTCCTCCTTTACGGTGTTGATTCCCTTTATATATTTAAATGTTTCTATCATATCCCCCCTGTCTCGTCTTTCCTCCAAGCTATACATGTTAAGATCCTTTAACCTTTCCTGGTAAGGTTTATCCCGCAATCCATGAACCAGTTTAGTAGCCCTTCTCTGAACCCTCTCTAAGGTATCAATATCCTTCTGAAGATACGTCTCCAGTACTGTGTACAATACTCCAAGTGAGGTCTCACCAGTGTTCTGTACAATGGCATGAGCACTTCCCTCTTTCTACTGCTAATACCTCTCCCTATACAACCAAGCATTCTGCTAGCATTTCCTGCCGCTCTATTACATTGTCTGCCTACCTTTAAGTCATCAGAAATAATCACCCCTATATCCCTTTCCTCATATGTTGAGGTTAGAACTCTATCAAATATTCTGTACTCTGCCCTTGGGTTTTTACGCCCAAGATGCATTATCTTGCACTTATCCACATTAAATGTCAGTTGCCACAATTCTGACCATTTTTCTAGTTTACCTAAATCATTTGTCATTTGGCTTATCCCTCCTGGAACATCAACCCTGTTACGTATCATCAGAAAAAAGACATACCTTACCATCAAGACCTTCTGCAATATCACTAATAAAAATATTAAAGAGAATGGGTCCAAGTATAGATCCCTGAGGTACCCCACTGGTGACAAGTCCAAGCTTCGAATATATTCCATTAACCACAACCCTCTGTTGCCTGTCACTCAGCCACTGCCTTACCTATTCAACAATATTTGAATCCAAACTTAAAGATTGCAGTTTATTGATAAGCCTTCTATGTGCAACAGTGTCAAAAGCCTTACTGAAATCTAGGTAAGCAATGTCTACTGCACCACCCTGATCTATAGTTTTAGTTACCCAATCAAAAAATCAATAAGATTAGTTTGGCATGATCTCCCTGAAGTAAACCCATGTTGTCTCTGATCTTGAAATCCATGTGTTTTTAGATGTTCAACAATCCTATCCTTTAACATGGTTTCCATCACTTTCCCCACTACTGAAGTAAGGCTTACTGGCCTATAGTTGCCCACTCCTCCCTATTACCTTTCTTGTAAATGGGCACAACATTCGCTAACTTCCAATCTTCTGGGACTACTCCTGTTAACAATGATTGGTTAAATAAATCTGTTAATGGTTTTGCTAGTACACCACTAAGCTCTTTTAATAGCTTTGGGTGTATTCCATCAGGTCCCATTGACTTATTTGTCTTTACTTTTGACAGTTGAAATAGAACCTCTTCCTCTGTAAACTCACGTGTAATAAATGACTCATTTATCCTTTTTCTCAACTGAGGTCCCTTTCCTTCATTTTCTTCTGTAAATACAGAACAAAAATATTCATTGAGGCAGTCAGCCTGACCTTTATCCTCTTCTACATACCTTCCTTCTTTTGTTTTTAATCTAACTAATCCTTGTTTTACTTTTCTTTTCTCATTTATGTATCTAAAAAATGTTTTATCCCCCTTTTTTACTGACTGTGCTATTTTCTCTTCTGTGTGTGATTTGGAAGCTCTTATAACTTGCTTAGCCTCTTTCTGCCTAATCTTATAGATCATTTTGTCTCCCTCACTCTGTTTTTTTTTATAATTCCTAAATGCTAACTTTTTGTTTTTAACTATTTTGGCCACATCTGCGGAGTACCACAGTGGTTTCTTGAATTTTTTGCTTTTACTGACAAGCCTAATGCAATTTTCTGTTGCCTTCAATAGAGCAACTTTTAAATAATCCCATTTTTCTTGGACTCCATTTAAATTGCTCCAGTCTGATAATGACGCCTCTACCCATATTCTAATTTTAGAAAAGTCTGTTTTTCTAAAGTCTAAAACTTTAGTTTTTGTGTGGTGTGACTCAGTCACTGTTCTTATATTAAACCACACTTGAAAGTAATGTAGGTGCTTGAGCACATCTCTAGGGGTATCATGTGGTAGGAATTCAGGTTTCTGCACCCTATGGTACCTGTCCAACAAGAGGACATCTGCAGGTAAAGTAGCCCATCAGGAACTCGTGCAGGTCTGGTTGCTTTACTTCGTCCAGGATTCGCCTGATTCAGAGATTTTGGTGTCTGGAGTGGTCTTCCAGGTCCATGACCTTGCGTTGGGTAAGTTCCAATTGGTGTTGTAGGGTCTGTACTTGGTCAGCCACTTCATTGTGTGCTGAGACCCGCTCCTCCACACTTTGCTCTACACATGCAGTTCTGTCCCCCAACTTCTGGACATCATTACGGAGCTCTCTCAGGGATCCTTGAATGTTTGCCAGAATTTTGTTGGACATTGCCTTGAGGCAGTTTTGTAGAAAGTGCTGAGTCACTGGTAGGTTTGCCTGTAGTGGCAACGTGTCATTCCCGCCGTTGCCATCTTGATCAGGGTCAATCGGGCCCGTAGTTTTCAGAGTCAATACCCTGTTAGCAAAGAAGTTGGATCGGTCAGATTTTTCTGCATGCTTTTTCGTCTTCTGTCTAGTCATGTCTAGGAGCTTGATATATGCTGAAATTATGCCGGCATATGTTTTATTAATTCCTTTTCAGGCTAGCTTATTGCGAAGCTCAAGCAAGTACGTCCATCTGCATTGCTCGCTAGGACATGCCCCCTATAATCTTAATTTTAATAATCACAGGAGGTGAATATTTGCATTAACTTTCTTTACTAACTCCACAGCAGCAAAGAAAAAAACAAGAGAAATAAAGAACCAATCAGAAACAGTCAGAGTGTATATAATGGAACACATATGTGAAGCACTTCCTCTTGACAACTGCGACATCACAAATCCATAGTAACACAAGAAACATAGAATAACAATCTAACTTCAGGCTTGAAACCGATAGGGCCAACGAATTCCTCCCGTAACCTATGACAAGGAATTAAACCGTATTCGATCTTGAGTTCCAGAAACAATTCAAACTGAAAAGAGAGTGTGATGGGTTGTTAGTTCAACAGTAGAAAACATCAGAAGCATGTAACCTGGCTGATCAATGCTAGATAATTATAAAAACAATCAAAACGATAACAAATAAGAAAAAAAACCACCTAATGTAAACCAATATTAGCGAAAACATTGGAGGCTGATTAACCCCTTCCCTGAATATGAGAAACATACAGAAACAGAGAGTAAGAATGATATGGAAAAAAACACAGCATGAAAGGGTGGAAGTAGAACTGAGTAGGGTAAACAATATTTGCCTCCTGTCATTATTAAAATTAAGATCATAGGTACACTAAAGCTAGCATAATCTTCCATTTTATAACATGACAGGAGGCTTCATATTTGCAATTTCAACGCTGAGAGAGAAGAGAATACGTTCAATGACGTCGAAAGTAGAAAGTACGAAAAGTGGACTATCGTGTCCAATCGAGAGCAAAGAATGTTGGCCAAAGAAGCACCCAGTGAGAAGGCAGAGGAGGCCGCCTCCCCGCATACAGAGTGTGCCCCGAACCCGGGGTCAATACCGGCTAACGACAGGAGCCAGCAAACCCACCTGGCTAAGGTAGTGACCAAGACTGCGCCATAAGGGCGAACATATGACATGAGTAACTGACGTGATGAAGAGGGCCACAGCGCCGCGGTAGCCTCAACGTAGGAATGAAGCACCACGATGACAAAGAGTTGTGGGTCAACAGGGAAAAAAGATAGAAAACTGAGATGGAGTCCGATTTTGTGTGACGGAAAACCTGAAAGGTAACTCCTTTGGGAGAGAAGGAAAATGCGTCCACATCGAAAGCACTAACATCTGAAACTCTCCGAGAAGAGACCAAGCAGAGAAGGGTAGTAAACTTCATCGTGAGCTGATGCAGTGAGAGTTTATCATTTGTCAACCATTCGTGTAAAAAAATGGAGGACAATGCTAATGTCTCAGAGTTGGGTAAATTTAGGGCCTGGCGGGCGCCGTAGTCGAATCCTGCGAAGTAATCTACAAACCAAAGGGTCCTGGCCCACCGGCGTTCCTTGTGACGGGACATGGGCAGCTGAGATGGCCGAACGGACTATGTTAATAGACTGGTAAGACTTCCCGGAAGAAAAAAGAGAGGATAGGAAGTTTAGGTTTAGGATCGCGGAAATAGGGACAGTAAAGGGATTGAGGCCTCGTCCCACACACCAACTGGACCAAGACTGCCAGATGGAGAGGTAACATTTCCTTGTCCCAGGCACCCATGAGTCCCACAGCAGGTCCTTAGCCATTTGCGATAAGTCTCCGGTGCGCCAGGAACCTCGGAATCACCACAAGCCACTAGAAGGAGTCGGTTGTCCACGAGCATAGAATGTGGTTCCCCGCTCGGATTCCTGAGAAGTGCCTGTTCGTCCAGCAGTATTAGGGGGTCCTCGTGGGACAGTTCAAGTAGATCCAGGAACCATGGTTGACTCTGCCACAGTGGTGCGAGAAAAAGTACCACTACTCATTGTAGGCGGATCTGGTGTAGAACCCTCGCTATCAGAGCGAAGGGCGGGAAGGCATATGGCCCGGTGACTCGGCCAAGTCTGCAGAAAAGCTTCCACCGTCGTGCACTCTGAGTCTGGGAGCCAACTGTAGATTTCTGGTAGCTGATGGTTGTTGCAAGAGGCAAACAAGTCGAGATGGAGTGGACCTTTCCGGTACTCCAGTGATGAGAAGATCTGAGGGTCCAATTGCCAGTCGCTGCTGTCCCTCAAATGTTGTGAAAACCTAACAGCAGTGAGATTGGTTTGTCCTGGTAGGTGTTCCGCCATCAGGGTGATGTTGCGAGGGAGGCAAATATTCTAAGATCTCCTTCATTAAGCCCGCCAGTGCCTGTGAGCGGGTGCCCCCAAGGTGATTTATATAGCGCACTGCGGAGACGTTGTCCCTCCGAAGCAGTATGCAACAATTCGATCTGTCTTTTGTTAGACTGTGGATTGCATATGATCCCGCCAGGAGTTCCAGGCAGTTGATGTGCATGGAAAGCTCTTGTGGAGTCCAAACGCCTCCTGTGGACTCCACTTCGTCGTTCGCTCTCCAGCCCCAGCGGCTGGCATCTGATTCCAACACAAAGTCCAGGCGAGTGCCGAATATAGCTCAGCCATTCCAGGCCTGCATGCAGTTCAGTCACCATTGGAGTTTGGAGCGGACGTCGCCCCATACCAGAACTGATTGATCGTATGTGGGTTTCCTGCAGAGGGCATGAGCCTTGGGGAGTTGCCTGGCTCCATAGTGCCCCAGAGCGAGGGTGGCGTATGTACCGAGGGTCAAACATTTGTTGACCGGTGGTATCCAGGAAAATTTCCAAGTCCATCTGGGAAAGGGACTCCCCTTCAGCCATAATGCTCTTACTCTGGGGCTCACCAGTCAGTGACAAAGCCCAAGTCCGACTGTGGCCTAGAGCCCCACGCTGCCTCATCTGAATTAGATTCCTCCATTTGCCATTCATCCAAGACGGACAGTTTGTGAGGGAGGTCATGTTCCTAATCCGAGGAGACTACAGGTGCTGATTTTGGTTCTGACTGTGATAGCTTCTTACCCAGTCTGACAGGTGCCTTGCCCTTAGATTTTTTTAGCCCTCAAGCTTTCACCTTTCCAGTGGCGCTTCTGTGGGTGAGAGCGGTCTCTGAAGGAGTCAGAGTCCTCAGAATCTGCGACATAGTGAGTCCATTTCAGGGGGGACTGAGCAGGGCGGTGTTCCATTGGAAATGCCATAGAGAACACCCAACTGGATAACCAACCCCAGAGTGCAGAGCACAAACCTTAATCCTGGGCTGAACTGAGTCTCAAGAGGCAGAGGAAACAGCAGAGTTTCAAGCAGGGTATCATAGCAGAACCGCTGTGTATCCAAATGGTTTCCCATGAAAAAACACGCTCCCAAAATGGCCGCCACGAGATGAGCAGCAAAAAACGCGGGAAAAAGTCCTGAACGTTCTGGCTGTTCACAAGAGGCCGTTCGCGTGATAGAGTTAGGGAGTTAGAAGGAACCACACTAGATGAGAACGCGAATAAGAGGGCCGTTTGGGAGATGAACATGCGAACATTCTGTACGCGAAACAGCTGAATGCCCTTCGCGAATGCTTCGGGAGCAGAACATGCAAACATTCAATACGTGAAACCGCCAAATGTCCTTTGCAGACGGAAAATGCGCGCGTTAGAGAGCAGCGCAATGGCTGGGCCCACAAAAGCTGTAAAGCTCCCCAAATACCCCCAATGAAACCCCCCAGGTCCTAACAATAGGGTTAAGGATGCCCCAGGGAGCAAGGAAGGGTTGGAGGGGATGAACCCAAAACCCCAATGGGGGAAATTAGTGAAAAGCGTTTGACAGAAAAAGGCACAACAAAGGAACAAGAAGATAATATAAATTAAAGGATAGAATGTAAGTAGAGGGAAAAAACTCCAATAAGGGGTGAAAAATCAATAAAAATCACAGTTAGAACTAAACAAGCAGAAGTAACAAATGTGGTACTTATCTTGTGATGGAGCAGCAAAGAAAGAGGAAGTGCTTCGTATATGTGTTCCGTTGTATACACTCTGATGGTTTTTGATTGGTTCTTTATTTCTTTTGGGGTTTTTTTTTTTGCTGCTGTGGAGTTAGTCAAGAAAGTTAATGCAAATATGAAGCCTCCTGTCATGCTATAAAATTCTTACAACACTGTATTTGTTGCAATTTATTAATTTCATAGACATGTCTCACTCTGCTTCCACGACCCAAAACAAACTTCACAGTTCCATCAAGATAGCCTAAGTTACAGTAGTCATATTTGTATTCCATTCCTGTTACAATGGAATACATTCCTGTATTCCATTCCTGTTATAAATATGTATACAAGGAGGCAGGATTATTCACCTCTGGATTATTATTGTTTTTTGGTTATATCCCTTGGCATATAATAGTCTCCTGACTGCATATCAATGGGCCAAGGACTATGAAGCAACACAGGTAAACGGGTGTGGTCACCCACTCTAGGAAAAGATAAACCTACATGCAATTTGGATGTACAATTTCACACCTGGCATAGGGGGATGGTTAGGAGCTGGGCTTCAAAGAAAAGAATTACTTTGCAAACCTTTGACACATCACTTTCCTGTAAAATTAAATTAACAATTCTCGTGCTAAAATCAGCCATACCTCCTCTACTAGGTGACCAATTCATACACTATGCACTTCACATTTAATAGCAATAGCTGTATAGTGCAACACTAAATTATGCTTGCTAGGCAAGACACAGAGTAACAAAGTATTGTCCCTATTGTCTGGACTTGGAAGTGGCAGCAGTGATGCTTCTCCTTCTGATAATTCCTTTTCCCCCACCACTGCAGATATAGCTCTTTTACCCCTGGCCCAGGGGCTACTCAGCTATGAGTATTCCTTTTTTTCAAATTAATTAACTCGTGCTACTGCTAGGGCACTGTTTTTCTTTGTTTGTTTGTGGAGGACAGTCCTCAACTTACAGACTGAATTTTTGGGAAGTCTTTGTTCTTATCAGTGTGGAAGCGGCTAGTGAGTCGTCAATTGTCTGCTGGCTTTTTCCATTAATTTAACAAATTCCCTTTTTTCAACTAAAAATAACTTCTTTTGTAGCTGCTCCTAATTTTTCATTAATACAAGATTGTGAAAAGAAAATCTATCAAACATCATATAAAACAAGTTTTCACTTTTTTTTTTAATATATAATATATAATAATCAAATTATGACAACTCAGAATTGACATAGCAAAAATGGCTGAGATTGCCTAGCATGGCTGAGATTGCCTAGTAATTAAGTTAGGCAATATTGTAGCCATTTGTGCATTGCAGCACAGTAATAGGCACCTTTTCTGTCTATCTTTCCATCTATCTCTCATCTATCTCTCAGTACTGATGGCTATACTTCTATTCTAGTATAAAGCCATAGAAAAATTCTAAAACAAAGACCAACATTTTCAGGACTAAATTTCCCTTAAGAAACTCAAGAAGAGAAGTCATGTATACAAGATAGTTTACAGCTCCCAATATCTGGCCTTGGAATCTTAAAGCCCGTATGACAGTCCAGAACACTTCCATATCTTCAGTCTCAATGTTATTCTTGTAAAATAGTTTGATCCAAATTCAGAATTCCAGGAAGAATTGCATAGTCAGATAACCATGTATTTAGGTGCATTTTACACATTCTCAATATACAGTCCTGAAATTCTAAATTCTGGTATCATTGTTATATACGATTTTGGAGGGTTTACTGACTAGTTGCCATAAACGTTGGATGTGGTTGAGGGCCAGGGGAGCTTGCACCTTTACAGCCAAAGTCAATGCAGGTAACCCACCAAAAGGCTTACATGCCAAAAACCTTGAGGAGGAGATTAGGAAGTGTCCTGATTTCATACAAAAAAACGAAAGTGACCTGCTTGGAAAAGAGAAGGGGCAACAACCTTCATAAGAGGTTGAGGATGAGGCCAACAGTGTGGAGATCATGAAGAGTACTTTTGAGGTCCTAAAAAGCAATGAAATGAAAGCCAGAGAACATTTACCAACACAATAGGCATAACATTATTATTATAACACAAACGTAGAAGAACCACAATTTATGATTACTGCAATTACCTTGGAGTAGATGATATGAGGAAAAATGCATGATGGAAATGCCAGCACAAAACTAACTGGCAACATACTGATTCTACTATATGCCATTTAAAAACTGTGACATAGTATTGGGCTTAACACAATATGGCCATATGGTGTAACTGAATCCCCATATTTGTTTGCCAAGTTTAAAACTGTATTTTGTGTGCCCTCTTATGTTAAATATATTTTGTATAGATTGTATGTCTTTACAGCAGCACCACTACTTATAAATTCATTTTCTGGGTGTGCCCCCAATTCCCATTTTTTTCTGTGTAAATTTGGAATCAAGACCATATTATGTTTGGCTGAGAACCCACTCATCCACCATGGGTGCCCCTTTGGAGATGACCACAGGAAAGAATAAATTGGGGAATCTCTAAAAGCAGTTGAAGCTGTAAGAATTGCAACTTAGCATGTAATTATCCCTTGTCAAAATTATTGTAGGACCCACCAATATTGGTATACTGTGATGGCAAAGACCATTAATGAAACCAGAGTCGAGCCAGCAGCTACCCCAGCTGGGATGGTCTCTGGAGGGCTTGTCCTACCAGGCAGGTATCGTCCCCTTTTCCATTGCCACCTCTCCCCAGGAAGCTATCATTCCCTCTGCATGCACTGCCTTTAACTAATGCCTTTACAAAGGCACTTGTGGCTTTCAAGCCTAGCTCTTTCTTAATATGTCCCAAAAACCAGAGAATAGTGCAGCTAGCAATCAGGTCCGATAACTGCAACTGGAATCCCTTAAAAAAAACTAGACCGGACACAGAATTTCCAACAGAACAACCACACAATATTTTTTTGAACAAGGACTAACCTTTGGTGACCTGTCCTTAAACATGTGGTGAAAACATTTTAAAATACAAATATACAGAACATTGGAGAACAAGTAATTATAATTACTACATTAAATATGTAATACAAATAACTTTTTCAAACACAATAAAAAAACAACAATATATGCATTTAACTACTAATTTGGTTACACTAATTTGCACTTATTGATTATGTAAATGTGCATATTTCTATTCAGTCAGCAGAGGGTGCTGCAGAGTTATCACAATACCAATGCATCATTTATATTGACTGCTATTATCACAACCTTGCCCTTGTCATCCAGTCCCTTCATCATTAGGGAGTGAAGAGAGTATAAACCTGGTGGGTATAGAGGATGGTAATGCAATCATCCTCTCCTGCAGAATCAGCCACCTAACCATCCTATACAGGACTGCATCCACTCCATCAGCAGTCACTTCATCCTCTGCAGAAACATACATGTCACCTTTTACAACCTCGCTCTTTAGAATTCTGCATTCTGCATCAAGAAGTAGAGGGCTTTCATCACAGTCCGAGAAAGATTCTCAGTACCAATATATCCAAAAATAAATTCTCAGGGAAACATAGGAATAGAGGCTTATTGGAGAAATACAAAAAAAGAACAGTAACAAGAGACATCATTACAATGACAGGACACATTTATCTGTCCCTGACAGCCTATCTGTACAATATAGCATATCTGAAATGAACAGATTTCTTGGTCAGTATCATTTGTCATAAAAAATAAATTATTTTGTCCCTCTGCAAGAGGAAAACACAGCCTATGCATCTCTCTTCCTCAATTTTGCTTTTAACAAGCATTGTTGAACTTTTAAGTGTCATCATTCAAACAGAATGTTGTTCATTTTTGCTTTTGGCATACGGATATTGGTTAAGACTCTCATTAACTGTAACACACATCACATCACAGTTATAGGATTTCTATGGCTGTCAATGTGTGGTCCACTTAAATGTTATGCAGTGAGGCAGCATTTTCATGTGTCCACATTATTCTACATTTGTTAAAGTTGTCTGCCACTACTAGTAAAACATAACTTCAACATAACTTCAGGATAAAGTATGTGTGACAAAGGCTCCTTCCCACGTACATTTGCCACTCACTCCTAGAGGAGTGTGGAAGCTGGCCTCCTGCCCACCGACTATGGTCCAGGTCTGGGACACCGTTTGGGAGTTCCCTGCCCAGCCGCCATTAGTAGCTTTCTCTGGGTGCCCCTGGTTCGGCACTTTCCCTTCATGCGAATGGAACTGAACGCTAGTTCTCTGGCGACCGTTCGCATGAACCAAACCCCTGAATAGTCCTCAGTGGTACTGGCCGTGACCACCATGGAACAAATTTTGGCATGAGGAATTCGTGGGTACCCGGTCACTTCAACGGTACTTAGCCCCGAATGTTATGGAACTGTTTTCGGCATGAGTTGACCATGCGGTTCCTGGACAACTTGGTTTGCGGTTTTGAACCACTTTGAAATCCTCCAGGAGAGCATTTTTTGGAAGGAAGGTGTCTGAGACCAAGGGTAACAAACGCTACCTAAGAGCTGAAAAGAGCACCCCGTATTGCAGCCGCAGGAGCTCTTGAAAGTTGACCGGCAAAAGCACCAAATGCCTTGGAACTATTTTGGGCATAGGACCATGTGTCGTCTAGTTCCTGGGAGGGGAAGGGCTATAATCACTACTCAGCACCTTGTTTTAGCTCATGGAGGAGTCAAGCCATGGCGACTGGGGCAGAAGCGCTGAGGTTTTCCCCTGTTCCAGCTAGGAAGCAGTCCTTGGTGGAGGTACCCAGGTGGGATGCTACAGTATGCAATGTTGTAATAAAACACAAAGTAATAAAGTGTGAAGTCAGAGATGGGTTATTAACTAGTGATTTTTCTTGATACGGTATATAATGGTAAAAAATTGGGGGGAGGGGTGGCATTCAGAAGATCAAAGGGTGTTTTTAGCTGATGTGTTATATATCTTGAGGGATTTAAAATGTTATCTCTCCTGTGACACTCTGGACTTAAAACATACAAAACAGATATAAGTTATAACATTTACAATTATTAAAATCCTAAAAAAAGAAATAAGTAAATAACACAATATACACTCTGCCTTGCACATCCTCAGGATTTTTTTTTAGCAGATTTCCAGATCCTCCCTTCTGCAAAAAGCGAGCAAGCAGGCCCCTCCAGACCCCAGTGTAATTTCACCACAGATAGGTTTAGAAATAGTGTTAATGTTTGATGCTGCTCAGCAGGGGTGTACAGCATTTTACCAAATCTCATCTTTGGGAAGCTAAAATGAGGATTAATCTCATCCTATAAATTGAAAATGTGGCATATCCCCCCTGAACCTCTTCCCCCACCCCCCCTATACATGTCAGGTATTGCTGAATTTGAGAGATGCCGCAGAATAGAAACTTGGATTCTTTGAAACAGTAGGACACAAGGACACATATGCACTTTTTATCATTAAAGTTCAATATTTTAAAAATAAAAATAATATTTTGGTAGTAATTGGTGACAAAATAACCATGTAAAATGCTACAAAAAGGGCCCTATACTAAATGGCCAAAGTTGTGTTTTCGGAAATGGTATTTTGTCCCTAAAATGAAATGGACCAAGTAAACTCATCAGTAAAAATTTATAAATTTAAAAAAAACTTTATATTGACATGTCTGTAATTTGACTTTATAACCTCTAGATAATCTGGCAAAGGTCTACATGATGTATTGCTCCGCACAATTCAATGAGGTAGTGGGACATACACGGTCTGTAAAAGTCTGACTGCAAAGCACACAAAAAAGAGGTATGCTCAGCAGATTTATCAGAGGTTGGTGATAACAAGGTTAAATGACAAGCATCAAAACGTTTTTAGTTACATATCTGGTGAAATGTCTACTTGCTACACTTTTGTGTATTGGTTTTGGATAATACGCCTGCTATGAATTATAGTCTCAGTCAGGGCCGATCTTTAACATGTGCACAGGGTGCACCACGTCCTGGCACTAGGGAGCTGAGACAGATGGAGGCACCGAGAGGAGCGCTGCATGTTGCTCTACGACAACTGCCTGGATAACCCAGTCATGTTACCTAATGACAGGCTTCCTGCATATTAGCTGCTGCTCTTTGATAGTTAGAGTTGGCTGATGTGTGTTCTGCTCTTTCTGATTGGACAGTTCAAATCAGGGCACATGGAGGCAGCCAATCAGAATAGCAGATGGAGCTAAGACTAGGCAAGCAATTTGTTTGAATAAGTGAGACAGTGGGAGCGGCTGGCAGTGAGAGCAGGACATCCATGACAGGCTAAGCCATTGATAGCTCCCCTGCCATAGATACAGACACAGGTAGCTCCATGTGGTTCCGTTGGTTGTCACTGTGTGCATGAACTGTGCATACTCTAGGATTGAAGCATGCAGTAACCTGATTTCTTGCAGTAACCCCCTCCACTAATATAACCAGCACTGTGTCACTATTTACATGGTCCCCTAGCTGACTGCTCGCGGGGTTACAAAGATTGAGTGCTGGACTAAATGCAAGTCTGTGACTGGACAGTTGTGATGATTGGTTGATGAAGCTGTCAGTCATGTCCTGCAGTGCCTTTGGTTATTGAAATCAGAGCCAATGATGTAGAATTAGTTAGTTATCAATGGATTTCATACAGTGTAATAAGACACAGAAACCTCACCCAATACACATCACCCCACACTGCCTCTTCAACACAGCATGTCAAAGCATTCTGATTACAAAACAGAATGGGGCTTTCAGATGGAAAGGTTGAGTTGTTACCATAGAAACACACGTGTGGACTGGACTTTTGTAAAGTCGAGGAGTTAGTAAGAGGACCACGCCAACCAAAACAATAATTCTGCACCCAAGCATCTGCAATCCTAGGATCGCCCTTTGTCTCAGCAGACAACATGTTTTTAAAAATATAATTTTCTCATATGCAATGTCTGACCTATAACTTCCAAATATAATCGCAATCATATAATAAATAGCAACACCAGCAACAAAGTGTAAAAACACAAAGTGAAAGTGTACCCTTCAAGCGAGATACAAATATAAAATAAATAGATACTTATACATATAAATAGATGGCAGAGTAGTCTTCACAATGCCTAAAAAAAATAATGCCACAAAACATAGTGTAGACTGTATGAATAAAGGTGAGTGTAGGTAGATAAATGGTTCAACCCACGGATTCAGAGTGCTGTGACAGGTAAATGTAGATACCTGTCAGTCCACCTAATTTTTATTTATGGCCCCCACCGTGCAGGGGTTGGGGTGGGGGGGGATATTACATCCACCCCCAATTTGTATTTCTGGCCCCCGCCCACGCTCAGGGGTGGGGGCCGGGGGGAGGACATTAGGTCCCCCCAATTTTTATTTATAGCCCCCACCCACCGCGCAGGGGTGGGGGCGAAGGGGGGGGGCATTAGGTCCCCCCCAATTTTTATTTATGGCCCCCACCCACCGCTCAGGGGTGGGGGTTGGGGGGAGGACATTAGACCCCCTTCATTTTTTATTTATGGCCCCCACCCACCGCTCAGGGGTGGAGGCCGGGGGGAGGATAATAGGTCCCCCCCTTATTATTATTTAGGGCCCCCACCCGCCGCACAGGGGTGGGGCCTGGGGGGAGGACAGTAGGCCCCCCCTTATTGTTATTTAGGGCCCCACCCACCGCTCAGGGATGGGGGCCAGGGGGGGGCAATAGGTCCCCCCTTTAGTTTAAAAGCCCACACTCACGTGTCGTGGTTGGGGGCTCAGGAGGGGGGAATTTTTTTATTTTTTTTAACAGTGAGCAGCCACAGGCGAGATAGCGAGTAGGGGCATAATTTACTAATCCTGAGTGACGAGCATCTATAGAGACTGGGTCACATGCTACACTGGCCAATCACAGCCATGCCATTAGTAGGCATGGCTGTGATGGCTTCTAAGGGCACACAAGCCAAACGCTTGTTGATTGGCTGCCCTGCGGCCTTTCAAAACACGTCATTAAATCGCCAAACTCCAACCCGAACATACAGTGATATGTCCGTGTTCGGGTCCGGGGTCCAAAAAACGTAATGTTCGGTATGAACCTGAACTTTTCAGTTCGGGTTCGCTCAACTCTAGTTATTTTAAATTAAAATGAGAATTGTCAGAATTAAAAGAGTAGTTTAGGGTCAATGTAGCCAAACTGGACTAGGAGAATATTTCCAGTTCGGTTATTTTGGCCTTAAAGGAACACTATATGGTATGGAATGCAAATGTGTATTCCTGATCCTACAGTGTTAAAAACACTATTTAGGTGGCTGGCCACCCCTTAATGGCCCCCTTAAAAACTCACCTTAATTCCTTTGATGCATGGGTACTCCAGCAGTGGCCCAAACCCTGATCCACTTCCTTGGCTGAGATCATCAGAATTGCCAATCTCAGTGAAACCAATGCTTTACCTTGTGAAAGCATTGGATTGGCTAAGATCGGCAATTCTGATTATCTCCAGCAGGAAGGTGCCAAATGCAGAGGGGAAGAGGGGGCAGAGCCAGTCAGCATCTCCTCATAGAGATGCATTGAATCAAACTGCCACTGGAGATGTCCCTAGTTAGCAATATAAACACTGTATTTTCTCTGAAAATACAATGTTCACATTAAAATGCCTGCAGGGACATACTATACTCACCAGAACAACTACATTAAGCTGTAGTTGTTCTGGTGACTATAGTGTCCCTTTAAATTAGAAGTCCACTTAGAATTCCTGATGATTCTCACTTTACTAAATAGCCCTGAATATGTAATATGGATGACTGTGCCTAAGGGGAAAGAAAAAAAACTACAGTGAACAAACACAAGAGAAAAGTGCAGAAAATGTCCTCAGTCACAAATACAGACATATGGAAAAACATCATAAAAATGTGGTAAGTATGGTAGTATATTGTGTTAGTAGCCCAATAAGAAAAACATTATAGATACATAATGATCAGCCACAATAATACCACCTGTCTAATATCACGTAGGTCCGCCTCATGCAGCCAAAACAGCTGTGATGCTTGGAGGCATGGACTCCACAAAACCTTTGAAAGTGTCCTGTGGTATCTGGCTCAAAGACATTAGAAGGAGATCCTTTAGTTCTTGCAAGTTGTGAGGTGGGACCTCCATGGATTGTATGTGTTGTTCCAGCACATCCCACAGATGCTCAATCGGATAGGAGAACTGTGGAATTTGGAGACCAAGGCAAGTCTTATAAATCTTCGACATGTTCCTCAAACCATTCCTGAATCATTTTTGTAGTGTGGCAGATTGCCTTAACCTTTCGGAAGGCAGGGAACACCATTGCTGTGAAGGGGTGTACATGGTCTCCAACAATCTCTAGGTATGTGGTACGTCGCAAAGTAACATCCACGTAAATGCCAGGGCCCAAGATTTCCCAGCAGAATATTGCCCGGAGCATAACACTGCCTTTGTCGGCCTACCTTCTTCCCATAGTTCAACCTGCTGCCATCTCTTTCTCAAGTAAACAATGCAATTGCACCTGGCCATTCACCGGATCTAAAAAAAAAAACATGATTCATCAGACTAGACCACCATCTGCCACTGCTCCATGGTCCAGTTCTTACGCTCACATCAAAGGTGCTTTTGGCGATGGACAGGAGTCATCATGAGCACTTAGACCAGTTTATGTCTATGCAGCCCCATACACAGTAAATTGCGATGAACTGTTTGTTCTGACACATTTGCAATATATATAGTGTCATCACTTAATGAATCTGTCCCTATGAGTTAATTTCAGGGATACCATAAAAACAATTTTATACAATAAAAGAACCTGATACATAGTCCAAAGTCTTGTATAAACTTAAAAATAAACAGATGAAAAAATAAAATATTAATAGTCACAAAGGGGAATAGGCAAAATCTGTGTCCATATTAGTGTTGAGCTCCATGGTAAACTGGTTGTACCTTGGGAATTAAAGAAACAAAAAATAGTGTAACACTGTATGTTTATTGCCCTTATACATAAAACCCCCCAAGTTCATACTCCCACAAGCATGCAACAGGGCAAAGGAGAAATCTATCAGGGAAAGCTGGGTATAAAATGGTTTTAGAGGAGGTTTTTGTCCTCCAAGAAAGTCAAAGAGGACACCTTCTGGAGTAAAGGAACGAGCAACCACATCAAGCGCTCGTACATCAGAAACCTTCTTGCAAGAAAAGAATTCAAGACAATAGAGACGTCCCACAAGACAGAGTATCGTAGTATGGGTGGATGAGCAAAACAAATACCTCAGAGATGTCAATATATGACAAGATGTCAACCGACAGACGTCCTATCGAAACTTTGATGACCAGCAGAAACATGCTATCGGTAAGGTTCACAGTGCGACAGGCTTGTAATACTTTAGGAAAATTTAATTTGGAACTCAACCACAAATGAATGAATAAATTTGATACTGTCCCTTTAAGAAATAATATATATTTTTTTTAAATAAAGTACTTTAACTTTAGCAATCTTCTGTTGCAATAAAAACTGGAAATAATATCTCATATAGCAATAGTAATCTTGCTTAGTATTTCTTCAAACAAAATAGTATTTAGCAGATAGCAGGGTGACTCCTTAATTAGGAAATTGTAACACAGTCCATTTGACATCAAAATAAGGAATAGAAGAAACAGGTAATTCCTGTATTAGGCAAATGATGCAGTCTTTTAAGTTGCAGTAGTAAATAATTAAATTAATTAAATCCTGATTGGAAAATAATCACAGTCCTTTAGAATCCAAATAATATGTGAAATAATTTAGGAATGAGTGATCAGCAGTAATGGTTACTTCCAATAAAACAATTTAGGAATAACTGTATCCCAGAGAGCAGACAAGTGTATCGCCTTTTTATCCTTCCCAATAACTTTAGGTATGAACTAATTATTAATCCCTGTAACCAGAGAACTTAGCTTGCTTTACTTGGATGATGAGAGTGGAAGTCCATTCCAGGATAGTGAGGATTATGGTTCCCTGTAGTATATGGAGGAATAGAGGAATTTGTGGTGAAGTCTGTTCCTAGTCTAGGAGTGGAGAAGTCAGCGTAGTCAGGATCAAGCCAGAGAAGTTCGGTACACAGGTAATCATAAGAAGGAGCCCTCTTAGCAGTTAGCAACAAAGTGGCAGGTATCAAAGTGGTAAATTGATTGAGCACCTGAGTTCAACTGAAGCTTCCTTTTAACACAGGAATTGATGACATCAGAAACATAGCTGGGGCCTGATCGGTAATTAATTTACCTTCATCATACAGAGATATCAGAAAATGGAGGACAGACATAAAAGGAGCCGATATGGGATCCAAATTTAATTTCATGCACCAACTGTGCCATCTGCTCCAAGCAGATTTATAAGCCTGTCTCGTCTCGGTTGCCCATGCGCCCTTGAAAAGTCTGAGAGTTTATTGCGAAACTCCCTTGACCGACCGAGGAGCCCTGAAATCAACCATACCATGAGATACAATAATCTCCATCAATAATTTCATAATCAGGATCAGAAAGATCCTCTGAATCCTCCATATAGGACTCAGGGAACTCCGTCTCAATATCACTGAGCTCAGACTGAGAGTTCAGTTGGGCTTTTGCCCTTTTCCAAAGTCTAGTCGATTTTGCCCGGCTAGTGGCTCTTTTGCGTGGTGGTAAATTAATCGCGCCACCCGTAACAGGAATGGTACTGTCAATTTCTATTGTTTTGGAGGAGTGTTTAGCCTTATATGAGGCTTTGCGGCCAGACTGAAGCTGAGCAGGTGTGAGTACAGGTACTGCTGCCTGAGTAGTTGGCTGAGCCGATCTCTGTGCCTGTAACAGGGCCTGGGCAAATATCTGTAAAAAAAGGGAATCAGACATAACCCCCATCACTGACACCAGGGCCTTTGTCATTACTTTTGACATGGAAGTGTCAATTAAAGCCTGCATATCAGCAGGATCAGGAAAAACAGCAGAAAAAAATCAGCTTCATCTCCAGAGATACCTGGAGAGGCTTCTAAAGTATCTGCATGTTTACTGTAGTCCCAGAAGGCACAGAAAGATCCTGTCAGACTGCATCGTAAATATACAGGCAAGGGAATAAATATAGTAAAATAACACCTAAAGGAAAGGATTGAGTAACCCTCAAGTAAAAAAATAAATAAATAAACAGGGTAAGGGAATGAAAGTACTCACAATAGTGGAAAAAATAGCAATTGTAATAGGAAAACGCAGGAGCTGCCCGGCCGCCACTACAACTAAACCCCAACTTAGAGTTCTGTCAGTTAGGATCAGAGCGGCAGCCAGACAGATGAATGAATGGGGGGAAAAACAGCGTAATAGCACTGTGCAGGGGATAAAGATCCTCAAAGACGTCTCTGAGCCCCAATTGATGGTAATCTTGGGGCCAGGGAGGTCACAGGGGAAAGAAATTATAAAAGGATATACAATAATGCATAAAACTGAAGCAAATTAAGTTACAATGAAGTAACTAAATATATTTATGAATATGAAAATATTATAATTAAAATGCAATAACCATAATAATAACTATATTAACCACAGTTATGATATGAATAAAAGATAAAAGATACCACAGTTAAGAACAGTTAAGTCCCAGTGTTATTTAACTGAGGGAGCAGCAAAGAAAGAGGAAGTAGTATACTGGACACCGCCTACTATGCTATGAAAAGGATGCTGATTGGCTGTTCCTGTTTCTAGGAAGATATACCTCTCATGTTATTTACTGGTTTCTTTTTATACTGATTACTGATATTTTTCTTTGCTGCTGAGGGATATAAAGAAAGAGTGCAGCATAATAGGAGCTTTCTGTGACCTTTGAAATTGCTGTTTAGTGAATGAGTGAGTGTGCTGAATGGTGAATGTTACATATATTTATATACACACACACACACACTAACACACAGCAATTCCTGAGTCATGTAATATTTAAGGCCCTGGAGTTTCTACTTATAAATAAAAAAATAGGGACGGAGATCACTCTTCAGACCTTTAATTTTATAATTCAATAAAAATTTCATGAATGATCAACTGTATTTTAATGAAAAATTCTAACTTTACATTTTTGAGCATCCAATGTTACTGTAAACGTAGAACATAATGTTTTCCTGACATAAGCTGTCTCCTGAATGCTAATTAATATTTCATTCTATGAATATTCAGTAATGGTAATTTTTTGTCTCCAAAAAACCCACATTTGTCTGCATTGTCATTAAACAACAAATAGCAAAAGGTAATTTAAAATTATTTTATCAGTATGTAGTTAGTCAATATATGAAAATATACTATATCTATGTAACATTAACTATTTATTTTAAAATTATGTTAATTAATAACAAAAAGTGACATGTTTGTTTGTTTGTTTGGTGTCACGAAGAATAGTCAAAAGGGCAAGTCAGAGGTCAAAATACCAGAATATCAACAGAGAAACTATAAAGCACTAGAGGGAACCAAGAAAGAACCACAATAGGGCACTGAACAAGGATAAAAGGTGCCCTTTTATAGTGGAGTGTTTGTAGCTTTAAATCCACACTCAAAAAAAGGCAGGGAGCGCGGAATAGTTTGAATTTTCGCAATATAGTTGTTATGACTTCGACGTGCATGTGTCGCGTCATAAGAGGGGGCGTGTATGAAGCGGACGACGTCCGACAGGTTACTCCACCTCCCGGAAGTGTCGAAAGAGAGAGTTATGCCGCGCGGGTCCGGAGGAGAAAGGTAAAGTATCATTAAAGTTGCATACAATGTAAGGTGGAGTGTCTTCTGGTTACAAATAATGACAGGTAAATCATTGAAGTGGTTATAGTAGCTCAAGTCTCCTGGCCATGTCCTTAAGTTCACAGATCTATTCACTATACACCAAATTTTGCCAGATGCACGCAATTCAGTAAAGACCTCTTTACTGAATTGCGTCCATCTGGCAAAATTTGGTGTATAGTGAATAGATCTGTGAACTTAAGGACATGGCCAGGAGACTCCAGCTACTATAACCACTTCAATGATTTACCTGTCATTATTTGTAACCAGAAGACACTCCACCTTACATTGTATGTATATTTCAGTTTGATGTGAGGGTGAAGGGTACTCACTAAGGTGTTTTGAGTATCTTTTGGATTATTCTTTTATGTAAGTGTCCCACTGGAAAATACTGTATTTATATCATTAAAGTTGGTTGGTTGGTTGTTTTTTTCCCCCAAACAACATGGATACCTAAGTCTGAGGATGGAATTGTCAGTTGATACCCAACCAGAATTAATCTTCCTTGTTTTTCTTGGCACACACTCATACTTATTTGTGTCTCCCGTAACCTCCTTATCCACTTATCCCATGTGTGTATAACACAGTCCCCTTTATAATCTTGTCTGTCTCTCCATCCATACACCATTGTATTTCTCTCTACTCCCCTTAACCTCTTGTGTGCCTTTCATAACCATCACTCCCTTGTTTGTCTCTCATAACCTTACACCCTGGTTTGTCTCTACTAACCCCCTTACTTGGATCTACCAATATTTTGGCTTGGTCCATGGGGACCATGAAAGAAGTCTGCATGCCCTGTCACTGACATCCTAGCAATCTGCAAAGTGAATTTACAGAGAGGCACGTCATAACCTTCCTTTTTGATGTGCTCCACTAATAGGGAAGAGAAGTATGCAGTCTGCTGCGGTCTTTCTCCCACATGTTACGATACACTGCCAGTATGAGGAGAGAGGGTTCTTCATACAACCCCAGATGTGGGCCACTCTGCATGTACTATCTCTAATATTTCCCATCTCTACTGCACTAATCAATTTGTATTTGAGCAATTTATGTCTCCTAGAGTGCTCCACTGCGTGGGTCCTACACTAGTTTTCCCACATGCTAATGTTAGTGTAGCACCCACCAATATTGGGCTACTTTGATTAAGTGGTGGGCCTCACACTGCATGACCATATGGTGTAACTAAATCCCCACAGACAGGAAATTTTTAAATACCTTAGTAAAATTTAATACTGTATTTTTGAGTGTGCACAATCTGTATAATGCATAAATGTTGGTATTTACAGCACCATTACAAAGAAATGTATATATTGGGTGTGCAACCCAATTCCCTTTACTCCTTGCACAGGAAGACTGTATTTGCATCACTGTCTCCATTCATTGCAAGAGCCAGCAAGAGAAAATAGAATATATATAGATAGAGAGGGAAAAATACATAAAGACGATCTGTGTATTGTGGGAAAATATTACCATTAAGGGGTTCTGGAGACATATATAAACCACGAGACTGCACTTGCTATGATAAACTTTTTATTTTACATGGTTTAAAAAAAATTCTATATTATCATAATAATATTACAAATGTGTTGAAGTAAATTAATTGATTAAATAAATGTATTTTCTTTTGTGTGTTGTTGTTTTTTCTTTTTTAATTAGAACGTAAGTATTGCATAAAGGAATGGGAACTGTAGTAAAATTTATAGGCCCTGGTAGCTATGGAAACTGACCCGGTGCTCTTCAACCCCTCCACTCTCTCATAAACAGGACCTGTCTTCTTCATGTGGAAAAAATCCCTCCTTAAATGTTAAAGTTTCATAAAACCCTTCTCTGCCAAACATCTAGTGTCCTCATTTTATCTGGCAGCAATTGTATGCTTCCCCTTTCTCTTTCACTCCCTCTTCACACAACCGAGGCTTTCTTTTAATGCCTGTTATCATCTGTTTGCTCCTCTGTGGCCTCTAGACTTGTGCACGATGAGAACATTTGGTTTGGCTGAATCATTTTTCCCCAACAATGGAAATTTTTTCAAGAATGCTGGAACTTCAGCTATATAGTGGTTGAATTCAGCTGAATCAGATTAACCAAAAAGCCGTAGAAATTTGTCAATCTATATATATATAATGTATACATTTTGCAGTAAAGTGATAGGAGCATTTTTCTGCCATTTGGTTCACAGATTAAGGTCCCAATTTAATATTTTTGTATAAACTTTTCAAATGGTTAATTATTTTTTTATAAACTTTTAAAATAATTTAATATTAAGAAAAATATATAACTTTTTTAATATTTTCATAATTTTGATATATTGATCTATTCTTTGAAATTTTGGGAATTTTGAAAAAATCAATTGAAAAAGTTTATCCAAAAATTTTAAATAATTTGAAAAACTGTACAAACAATATTAGAAGGCCACCGTTAGAATAAGAAACCAATAGAAAGAAAAAGAGAAGTGGCAAAAAAATAAATATATTTTGTATATATTTATTGAATGTAAAATAAATAATTGTTTACTACTCCTAATTTTTTACCTTCTCTTGGTCACTTCCCACTTAATCTGTGAAGAAATTATCAATTAGTGACTGTCCCTTAGTCACAAATCATCTTTTTTATGGTGCCATAGACATAATTCAGAATCACAAATGTAAACAAACAGTTGGAGTTTAAGAATTCGACCAATCACCCAATCAGTCCAAATTTGGACTACTTGCTGTTTGGACCGAAACAAATCTCCACGTCTAATGGCCATAATTTCCTGGTCTCTCTCATTGCCCACCATCTCCTGATCCACAACATTATATTGTAAGAGTTTTTCTTATGGGGGGTTTTTCACTTGGGTAATAAAATTGTAACAGTATTACGCTATGTCAGTATCTTTTCTATTTTAAGGTTTGGATACATATAAAGACACAGATTTAATGTATATGCTACTGTTGCAGCAACTAATCCCTGTGAATTGCTTGGAAGTACCCTCAATTAAGACTGAAATTGGAACTCTTTGATGGACAAGACATTTTTGGGTTGAACCCTGTGTTTATTACATAGGGGTATATTCACTTAGCGCTGATACTAATTTTGTTTTTGTTTCTAAAATATATCATACTTGTTTCTCTGAAACTGCTATGTTTACAGCTGCAGGGTTAAAATTAGAGGAACCTGGCACCCAGACCACTTCATTGAGCTGAAGTGGTCTGGGTGCCTATAGTGGCCCTTTAAGTCAGAATCTAACCACCTTCTGCAGAGGTCTAACAGCATAAGAAGGATATTAGCCAATAATGAAACCAAACAATGAACTACATACCAATTATAACTGGCTATTCTAGTCTAAGAGAAGGTGAGCGAATACCAAACGAAACCCCCAACGTTTCAGCTGTGAACCTTTCTTAAGGGAGGATAAAAAAACAAATGAGCTACATCTGCTATACATACACCTTGTGTTGTCTAATGGCAAAAATGGATTGTAGCAGGACAGTGGGTGGCCATCCATCAATCGACAGAGACACCCAAACTTACGGTTGCATGACTGAGAGTGGGAGTGTCTCAGAACAAGGAAAAAGATATTAGAATAAATGTGAAAAATCAGGGAAAAGAACAATCACCCCATCTACACATACTGCTTCCCAGGGAACCCGATCACACACAGATACTTGCATAATACCTCCCAATTCAGATTGCAAATGAGCATGAACCCAGAGATCAAAAGTAAGTATAATTGGCACAATCCGAGGCGTGGAACACATATGCTCTGGGCAATGTTCTGCTGGTAAACCTTCATGGCAATAGTGTTCCCTGATGGCAGACCCCTCTTTCAGCAGGAATATGTACCCTACAGCACTGCAAACATTGTTCAGGACAGGTTTGAGGGACATGACAAAAACTCCAGGGTGTTGCCTTGGAATGCAAATTCCCCGGATTTCAATCCAATTGAGCATCTGTGGCATGTGCTTGAACAACAAATCTGATCCATGTCTTGGTGCCAGGTACCACAGGACATGTATAGAGGTCTTGTGGAGCCAATGCCTTAAGACTTCACAGTGGTTTTGGCAGCACAAGTGGGACGTCCATGATATTAGGCAGATGGTTTTAATGTTATGGCTGATCAGTGTAGAATACACATAAAAAATTCCATCAAGAAGATGCTGAACTTGATGTGAAGAGTGCAAAACCTGCACTTCTATTACAAAAATAATATAGTCTGATGAGTTATTGCTCACTCTATTTTCTACACTTGGAAATGAATGGAGAAAGCCAAAGGATTACTTCAATTCACAATGTTTTGTGGACAACTAATAACCCATTATGGTCTAAAGCAGTTAGTGTGAGTAAAATAAATTAAAATATTTTTTTTTAAATGCTGGAATGGATTCTCCATTTCCCTGGAATCCAGTGGGGATCCTTTAACTTTCAGAGGGACAGGTGTGCAGTCAATTTAGGCAGTAATGGAGCTCTGATCTTCCTGTTCAGCTCCCGTGCGCACCTCTCATTGATGCCGGGGCCGGAGTGACATCATATTCCGGCTCCAGCATCACGGCGGTGTGTCCACCCGCCTTCCACATCAGGTAATGCCAGCCTCTGGGGGGGTCTGAGGTAGCCAGCCGACCATCTCCTGGGCCCCCCAAGACAAGAGGCTGGCAAGGTATTGCCCAAAGCCTGAAAGTGCCGCCCAAGGCAAATGCCTTGTCAGCCTCGTGGCAAATACACAGCTGATAATAGTATGGGGTTGTGTTTCAGGGGGATGGACTAGGCCCCTTACTTCCAGTGAAGAGAAATCTTAATGCTTCATGCTTTGGACAATGCTATGCTTTCAACTTTGTGGGGGCAGTTTGGGGAAGCCCCTTTTCTATTCCAGCTTGACTGTGCCCCAGTGCACAATACAAGGTCCCTAAAGACATGGTTGGATGAGTTTGGATGTGGATGAATTTTACTGGCCAGAGTCCTGACCTCAACCCCATTGAACACCTTTGGCATGAACTGAAATGGAGATTGTGAGCCCGGCCTTCTCATCCAACATCAGTGCCTGACCTCATAAATGCTTTCTGCTAATGCTTCCAGCAGGAAAATAATTCTTCAAATTATTAATTCACTTGCATGAAAGCAAGTGAACAATAGTTTGTGAATGTGCAAAGTTACCAGATGCATTTGGTCCCAAATTTTATTTAAATCGGTTATATCTTCAAAAGCCTACATACAAATCTCCCATTTCGCTAACTAGGGATAAATTGGGTAGAGTGATTTATAGTATAATGACCCATACAAAAGCAATATTATGCAAAAGCCGAGAAGATAGGGGACAACTATCATTCTATGAAAATAATGATCATTAGCTACATATGTCATTGTTTAACAGTACTTTTAATAAGTAACATTACAACAATCTCACAGTTACTAAATGAAAAAGTAACAGTACCTTTCTCTTACATTATTTATGCTAAAATATTCCTATAATTTGCTTAGGAAATAAAGTATATTTTTAAAATCAAATGATATACTTGATAGAACTGAGTAGAATGTGAGTTGGTTTGACATAATTCATCTTGATGAGTATACAAATTAGATGTGATTGCCCAATTAACTTTGTCACCTGCCTTGAATGACTCATATGAGGCTAATTTGAGGTTATTTCATTCTGACTTCACTGAGGCAGTAACAATTTGTTTAGCATTTTATATTTCAAAGCAGTAAAAACCCTACTGTGACTGATTAAAACAATTCAAGGTAATTTAACAAGAAGTGTTATTTGGACATATTTCACCAATCTACAGATAAAACGTATCTAAAATGTTTAAGTGGTTTTAGCTACAAGTATTACCTGATCCCACTAGTAAATCAACAGCGAGTAAGCGGGAAAGTAAAACAATGACGTGTATTTTTAAAATAATAAATTAAAAATTAGGAATGAACAATACAATTTGAATAAATAAAAATTTAAATATATATGGAAACTACAAATAGTACAGCACAACATGAGAATGACAATTACAAAACTATTTAATTTGATGAAACTAAAAAGAAGGTAGAAACATAAGCCTGTAACGTTCAAGTACATGTCACAAATAAAATAAAACACAGAGCACAATGATTTGATCTTTGGACATGCTATAAAATCTATATGATGAGTAAATAACATAGCTGTACCATATACAGTTCCAAATATAGAATTCCCTTTGTGCCCGTGGTGCAAGGATCTTAAAAGTAGAAGTGGACTGTTGTGATACAACCTGATGGTCCCATGCCTAAAGATCCTAATCTTAATCCTAAATCCCTTTTACCTAACACCCACAATTTCTGTTTGCCTCAATCTTATAGGAACACTATAGAGTCAGGAACCCAAAAACGTATTCCTGACCCTATAGTGTTTAATCTACCTTTTAACCCCCCCTGGTTTGCCCCTTGCCCACCCTAAATATAGCAAATCAAGTCTGCAGCTGTTGCCTCTGCCCCTGCTTGGCTGACATCATCAGAAGTGATTTTCTGTGCCAATCACAATGCGTTCAGAATGCAGGATTGGCTATAACTGTCAAGGAGGCAGATCAGGTGCAGAGCCAGCACAAGCCAAACACAGCCCTTGCCAATCAGTATCTCCTCATAGAGATGCATTGAATCAAGTCTGTTTGTGTGTGTGGGGTCAGTCTGTGTGTGTATGGCTCAGTCTGTGTGTTTGTGTGTGTGAGTGTTTCAGTCAGTGTGTGGAGGGTCAGTCTATGTGTGTGTATGAGGCTCAGTCTTTGTGTGTATGGCTCAGTCTGTGTTTGTGTATGGATCAGTCTGTGTGTGTGGTTCAGTCTGTGTGTGGTTGGGGCAGTATGTGTGTGGGGGGGCAGTCTGTGTGTGTGTTTCAGTCTGTGTGTGTGTGGGAGGGATCAGTCTGTGTGTGTATAGGTCAGTCTCTCTATGTGTGGGGGACAGTCTGTGTATGTATGGGTCAGTCTGTGTGTGTGTGTGTGTGTGTGTGTGGTTCAGTGTGTGTGGGGGGGTCAGTCTGTGTGTGTATGAGTCAATCTGTGTGTGGGGGGATCAGTCTGCATGTGTGTGTGTGGGTCACTCTGTGTGTGTATGGGTCAGTCTGTGTATGTATAGGTCAGTCTGTGTATGTGTATGTGTGTGTGTGTGTGTGTATAGGTCAGTGTGTGAGTGTGTGTGTGTATGGGTCAGTCTGTGTGTTTTTATGGGTCAGTCTGTGTGTGCATGGGTCAGTCTCAGTGTGTGTATTGGATAGTCTGTGTGTGGGGCAGTCTGTGTGGGGGGGTGTCAGTCTGTGTATGGGTATAGGTCAGTCTGTGGGGGGCAGCAGTCTGTGTGTGTATGGGTCAGTCTGTGTGTGAGGGTCAGTCTGTGGGTTTGTATGGGTCAGTCTTTGTAAGTGCTTGAGCTCCAAGAGTGATACCTCTCATCTCGTGACCTCCCCTGTACCTGCTGATTGTGCCACCCCATCCCTGCAAAGTAAGATCAGGGAAAGGGGAATATTCTTCTTTTTTTTTTATTATAAAGCCCTTCCCTATCCCACTCTCTAAACCCTCCAGAACACAGTATACCATCACAGACAGTGAACTCACCACATACAGTACACTCCCACCCACACAGAGTACACCTTTGCATACACACACAGTGAACCCTTCACACACTTCATACCACACATCATCTCTTCACCCACATACACACTACATCCCCACATGCATTCACCCCCACACACACATACATACATATTTCACCCGATTACACATTGAATGCCATAGATGTGTGTGTGTGTATATATATATATATATATATATGACACATACACACACACTGACAGACACATACACACATACACACACACACACACATTTTCTCATACACTCACAAATTGCTATTTTTATTTAAATACACACAGCCTCCCTACCTTTGGGAGAACTGAGTGGATCTTTCCCTGGCGTCCAGTGTGTCTCCTCTCTAATCTTCCTGCAGTCTCTGTCTGCTCCACTGCGCACTCTCTGTAGTGATGCTGGGGCCAGAGTGATGTCATGTCACTAAACAGCGCACAAGGGAGCAGAGAGGACATGCAGCAAGTTTACTACTCCCTTGCACGCCGCCTCCATGTTCCTCGTGGCGGCCAGCTTCAAAGCTCCCTGCAGCGACCCTAGAACTCTTCATCACTATGGCATGGCCCGGCATGATGTAACTTGGGCAAAACACACCCACCCTCACCACCTTGCCCGGCGCTGGCGGGGAGACATTGTAATGTTATCATTTAGTGCTGCTGCGATGATTGTCTAAGTATACACGATTGTGATTATTTCATTGGTTGTTTACAAGGTTAGGGATGCATGCTGATTTTCATTAAAAAAAAAAAATTATATTTCCTACACTGAGTATACAAGCACCACCAATTAAACTCTCCTTTTTACAGTGTACACTATTGTGGTTCTGTTTGTTTATCTCCACATATACACGGACGGAATAAATGTATTTTTACACCTGTATCCTTGAGTGAGGATCATACTACTTCAAGTGCTATCAGAGGAGCCAGGTTTTACGGCTCCATTACACGTGAGTGTACATTTTATAGTTTTTACCTACCTTTGCTTCATAGCTCTACGTACTTCTCCATATACAATTTTTATTTGTTTGTTTTTATGAGGATACCCCCTACCACACCAATAACTCGAATAATTGCCTCTACACTTGATCCATAGGCAGGGATTATTCCGCCCAGGCGCATACACTGGAGCTGTATTGAAGCTCCAGGAAAGTGTGAGTGCACATCTTTTATTTTACTTATCACCACTACAGTTTTAAATACTACGCTATTATTTATTCTCTGGTTCTCTTAACATATACCTTGTCAAGGATTACTGAAGCACTGCACCTACCCCCCTGTTTTTATTCATTACAGACTGTAGCGGGGCAATACGTTTTTGGGAAGACTAATTAGGAGAGGGTTACAATAATGCATGCTGGAAATTACTAGAGCATGGACATGCTCCTTAGTAGCACCTTGCGTAAGAAAGGGCCGGATGCGGGTATGGTTTTAAGATGTAGGGTTATTACCATATCTACCGTGTGTTCAGGGACACATATCATGTATACATAGTATTTTTATAATTTAATATTATTATATTGATGGGTAACACAAGAAAAGGGTAACCCTGTGGTATGTAGAATTTAGAAGAAGGTGTAAGATTAAGTAATTAGGCAATAAAGAATCCTGCAGAATATGCATTATACATACTGCAGGGCAATCTTTTCAAAATTATGTGTCCCTGAAAAAATAATGGATATGATAACCCTACCTATGGGGAAATGTAAAATACATTGCACTCACTGTGCATGCGTATCAGGTCCCAACTGCTCCTCTATGATGGCACAGGAGGAGGAGAGGTAAGCAGTGCCGAGGGAGCTTCAGACCTTAAAAAAGGCAAGTAAAAAAATGTTTTTATTCATTTTCATGCCGAACCTCGGGGGGGGGGGAGGTGGGGAGGGTGCTTCCTATTAGTGACAGGGACACCAGATTAAAAGAAATTGATTTTCAATGTTTTGTTCAGTGATCTACATTCCAGAGAAGTGACAGATACCTTTTCTAGAGAAACTCATAAGCATTAATCTGAATAATGGGCTTTATTTAATAAATGTTGAACTGGAAAATCTATGAAATTGACATTTCAGATACCATAACAACAACATAAACTCAGAATAAAGTTATTATGGTGCAAGGAGGTCCCAGGAGTTGGTTTTCCTGAAGGGGTTAAACCATAATTTGGTATTTGTCTAATAAATCCAACTGTAGTTTATTGTTCTTTTTTTTGTGTGTTTGTTTTACAGATAATTTTTCCAACTCTGCTATTTTGGCCTTGATTTCTTAGTTTGGTTTTCAATTCACTGCTTATTGAATAAAATCCAGTGTTTTCATTGATGCAACCTCAGCAAGAAAAGAATAGCCTTAACTTCCCATTTATAACTACAGTCTCATAAATATCAAATGTGGTGATGGTAATCCTTGATACCGTGAAAGTGTGTGAATTACATTTCTCGTAATGTCATAGGCTAGCAGAGTATTATGGTAAATGCAGGTCAAAAACATCTTCATACCAGTAATAGCCATTACTGGTAACCCTGGCAAATTACACAAACCTGCAACAGAGCTCTGCTAGGATAACATAACAAGGGTTTAAAAATTATGTCCATGAGTTCCATAACCTCCTCCCAGATTAACCCAACCATCTGAACTAGCATCCTTCACACAATTAACTCCCCAAATAAATCATGCGTAAAAACAGGCTGGACTAAGAAAGCACAGACCAGCCATGTTTATTTGCAATTAACAAGGCATCCAGCAAAAAAAACAAACGAGCCATAAAATAATAACTTAATTAACTAGGGTGGCAGCGCTGAGGGACTCACTAAACTCCTCAGCCCCCTAAAGGATGTGGCTCAAATCGAATCCTACATCGGAGGATTCACCCAAGCAGTGGCATAAAGGACAGCAAGGGAAATCTTCGACCAAACCATTCAAACGAAATGGCAGTAACATAAATAATTAAAGGGACACTATAGTCACCAGAACAACTACAGCTTTAAGTTGGTGTTTTGGTGAGTATAGCCAGTCCCTGCAGACTTTTTCATGTGAACACTGCCAAAACAACTCTAGTCAGCTGTAGTTGTTCTGATGACTATAGTGTCCTTTTTAACGTAATTGACACAAATGTATTTGTGTCTAATTTGTTTGTATTGTTCTAAAATGGTCTAAAAAGACTTGGCTTTTTTTGTCTAAATCTGCCATTTTTACAGAAATATCCTTTTAATAAAAGACTTTACAATTATTCTAGTAGAAAAGGTGACAAAAAGAGTGATAGAATCTGTTGTATCACTGAAAACAATGACAGTGTGCAATGGAAGCAATAGATGAAAAAAAACAAAAAACAATAAGATTTAATGAACTGCAAAATCCTGCAAATAATTATAAAAACACAAAACTGTTTGTGACACTTTGATACATGTTCCTCCTCTTTTCAGAGAATCACAGGGGCCTCAAAGGAAAATGGTGGGACACTGGGAGTACTACTTCCCAGGCAGTTACAATGAGGAGAGCACTCATCTCTGTCTCATTAGATATTTTGCCTTATAGCTGAAGACTGCAAGGTGAATTGTTAGTGTATAACTCACCTAAGAGATTTTGCCTTGACATGGCAGGTGGGCTTACACTTAAATGGCCACTGTGTCTTATACATTGTGCTTTAGTCTTTACATAGCGTTAAGGCACATGAAATTGGCATGTACCACAGTTTTTACATAACATAAAACATCTCACGAGCAGTATGCAACAAATGTTTGCAGTGCAAGGGTCGCTCACCTGTAGATTGTCAACCTGAAAATTATTTTAAAAAATAAAATTAGTTAAGAATGTTTTTATTTAACAAGTAATAGGCTTAATACATATATTGTACTGATATAACTTAATGGGCAATGGACAGAATGGCATAAATAATAAAATAATGTCCAGCAACTAATTATTTACTTTTCCTGGCTAATCATGGCAGCATTTAACATATGGGTTTAGCTCCTCCCTCCAACCCTCAGGACAGGAAACACAAACAATTAAACAATTAAGCCTACCTTCCCCTAGTATATTAGGTACCCCAGTATCCCCCACACCTCAGTCTTTTCCTGTCCTCCTAGCCCTAGGACAGTCTAAAAATATATTTTTTTTTTTTTCTCAGTTTCTTCTGAATGATTTTTTTTTTTTTTTGCTCACCTGACCATGTTTGATATGGTCTTGTCCCTTTGGAGGTCAGCCTCCCTCCTCAGGAAGCCCAGGCACATGTAGCCCAATCTCCATGGAGTTGGGAACCCCTGGGAGCCTGGGTGGTTAGTTCCACAGGCTGTGGGAATCCTCTGCCGTCCAGTGTGTGCTGCAGACCTCGATCAGACGATCAGCATAACGGTAAGACGCTCGCGCATGCGCAATGCGTCCGACCGGACCCAGAGTGAAGTTTGCCCCTTTCCAAAATGGCGGTTTAGCGATCTCGCGACCGAAGTGCGCATGCGCAATCATTTAAAGGTACAGAGCGGGAAATTTGAAATGGCGGTATTTAGCCTAAAAAACGCTCGTTTCCGTTCCCTTTAAAGATACAGTGCTCTAGTAGACTGTTCTTAAAGCTCTGCAGGTAAGAGAATTACTTATATTTTAAAATCATCATAATATTGGGCTGGGAATACATTTTTTATTATTTTAACATTCTTAGCCCTACAGTCAGTATGGATCCTTCATCCCCTTCTGCAAGATCAACGAGATCTGCTATAGGTCATAGGTGAGCAATATTTTTTCTTGGTTTCTTCACATTACTAAAAAGAGTGCACAGAGGGTACAGTCTTATGACTTCTGTATCTTACAGCCCTCGTGACCGGTCCTGTCCCAGATCCCCATCGAGGAGAAGGGAGAAACCGGCAGCCTGCCCTGGATGTGGAGCAAGGCCTTTGGATAACTGCAGGCTATGCAGAAAATGCTTAACCATGGTGGCAGGAGAATCTGATCGCCAGAGGTCACCGCAAGCCTCTACCTCCTCAGCCAAGGATATTGCTTATTGGATTAAGCAGGCAGTGGTTGAGGGAATTGCTGAATCCCACAAGATCAAGAGATCAAGAGGGGAAAACTTCGACATGGATTCAGATCAGTCTGACGATGACTACAGACAAACTTCATCTTACCTGGATTTGGAGCCAATCTCGTCCAGTGAAGAGGAGTATATGGAACAACCTTGCTCCTTGGACTCCAAAGCTATGGAGCATTTGATTATGGCTGTTAGAAGAACATTGGATTTGCCGGAAGAAACCAGAGAATGTTCAGCTTCTGACAGACACTTTGGAGATTTACATAAGAAAAGACCTTCCTTTCCAGTCCACAGCTCTATTAAAGACCTGATGAGGAACGAGTGGCAAATTCCTAGTAAGAGGATTACTAGTCAGGGTCGGCTTTCGAAGTTATATCCGATTAAAGAGGAGGATTCCAGATTGTGGACTACGGTCCCCAAAGTTGATGCTCCTATCATTAAGGTTGCTAAAAGATCCACGCTACCAATTGATAGCAATGCTTCCCTTAAGGAGCCCATGGATAAAAGGATTGATGCTGATTTATCTAAAGCTTTCATGACAGCGGGTTTAGGTTGCCATCCAGCTGTGTCCATTTCGGCTTTGTCTAGAGCCATGCGTTCCTGGTTGCTTGACTTGGAGGATGACATAGATAAAGGGTCAGTAGACGTCAGATGGCGGAATCCTTAAGGGATATCAAACTCGCCAGTGACTGGCTTTTGGAATCCTCCACTGACCTCATTAGAATTCTTTCTAAGGTTATGGCACATTCAGTCACCGCTAGAAGGGCGCTTTGGCTGAGATCCTGGGGAGCAGACCTGTCATCCAAGAATAATTTATGCTCACTTCCCTTTATGGGAGAAGTGCTTTTTGGGAAACCTCTGGATGAAGCTATTAAAAAGGCGGCCGAGGTTAAACAGGTCATGCTGCCACAAGATAGGCGTCCAAAGAGACCTCGGCTGGACCGTAGACCTTGTAGGGATCAAGGCTACTTTAGGGAAAGTAAGACTTACAGGCCAGGTAGAGAATTCTCAAGGAATTCCAATTGGAAGAGCGGCCTGAATGGAAAACCCTCTAGGGGCAAGACGCAGACCTCTTCCTTTCGCCCCAACAAGCAATTCTGAAGGTGGCTTACTCCAGGTTCCTCGAGTGGGAGCACGTCTTTCATTCTTTCAGAGGGCCTGGGAAATAATTCCAGATGCTTGGGTAAGATCCATTATTACCGGAGGTTATCATCTGGAATTCGACGAATATCCACCTCCACCAAGGTTTATTCGCACAAGGCTTCCAGCCAACATCCAAAAACGAGAGGTTTTGACTCTTTATGTCAACAATCTTCTTATGGAAGAAGCCATCATACCTGTACCCATAAGAGAAAGATTCCAGGGATATTATTCTCCCCTGTTTTTGGTCAAGAAGCCGGAGGGAAAATGGAGGCCTATTTTAGATCTCCACCAGCTCAACCTTTATCTGAGAGTCAGAAAATTTCGCATGAAATCCATTCGCTCCATCATTCCGGTTGTTCATCACCGAGATTGGATGATATCAGTAGATCTCAGGGATGCATATTTTCATGTCCCTATCACGATCACCCATCAAAGGTTTCTCAGGTTTTGTGTCCGGAAGGAACACTTTCAATTTCAGGCCCTTCCTTTTGGTATAAGTACGGCCCCGAGGACCTTCTCGAAGGTTCTGGTCACCATCATTGCTTTGCTCAGAAAAGAAGGTGTAGCGGTGTTTCACTACCTGGACGACATCCTGCTAGTGGCCCAGGACCTAGCATCAATATTCCAACACAGACAACTAGTCCTTGACACTCTATCTCATTTCAGTTGGCTCATCAATTACGAGAAGATTCACTTGCATCCTTCAAGAGAACTGATATTCCTGGGAGCAAATTTCAATACAGACACGGCAATTGTATCCCTCTCACACGACAGAAAGATCATACTTCGAGATCGGATAAGGGACTTCAGACTGAAGACTTCAGCCTCGGCAAGAGAGTTTATGAGACTTCTGGGGACTCTTTCCTCTACAATAGAACTTGTCAGGTGGGCTCAGTGGAACCTTCGCCCTCTTCAACAATTTTTTCTAAAAAATTTCAGGACCGACTCGAGGGAGTGGGAGACGCTGATTCGCATTCCTTTGGTTCTGAAGCGGAAGTTCCTTTGGTGGATGTCGTGGGAAAATCTCTCCAGAGGGTTCCCCTTGCGGGAAATAGATTGGGTGGTCATTACGACAGATGCCAGTCTGACAGGTTGGGGGGCACATTTAGGCAATCAATTTTTTCAAGCAAAATGGCCTCCAAGAACCCAATGCTTGCCTTCCAACATCAGGGAGCTAAGAGCAACCTTTCTGGCGCTTCTTCATTTTCAGCATCTCATCAGGCATTGCTGGGTCAAGTTGAGAGTGGACAACAAAGCAGCTGCTGCCTACATAAACCATCAAGGCGGAACAAGGAGTGTAGCCCTGATGAGCGAGATGGTTCCCATTATGACCTGGGCTCAGAATCATGTGGAAGGCCTGTGTGCCATCTATCTCCCAGGGAAGGAGAATGTATTAGCGGATTTCCTCAGCAGACATCGGATAGAGGCTTCAGAATGGCAACTTTCCAGGAGGATCTTCGCTCGGTTGGTCCAGAAGTGGGGTCTTCCCCAAGTAGACCTCATGGCGACCATTCGGAATGCGCAGGTTCCATGCTTTGTGTCGAGGAGATACCATCCAAAGGCGGTTGCTCAGGATGCTCTATCCATCAATTGGGTATTCGATCTGGCTTACTTTTTCCTCCAATTCCCCTCATCCACGCTGTTCTGAGAAAGATCTCCAAGGAACATTGCAAGGTGATAGCTGTACTTCCATTCTGGCCTCGTCGCCCTTGGTTTCCCCTGTTACAGAGGTTATCAATGGACCTGCCTTGGGAACTTCCAGTCTTGAAGACCTGCTGATTCAGGGTCCAGTGTTTCATCCGGAGCCTCACAAATTCAGGCTCCATGCATAGCTATTGAGAGGAAGTCTCTAGTTGAACATGGCCTTTCGGACCAGGTTATCTCTGCCCTGTTACGTTCCAGGAATCCTTCTACTTCTTCTACTTACCATAAGGTATGGGAAGCCTTTGCTCGATGGTGTAATTCCACGGTTCAAGATTTAGGTTCCCCTTCCGTATCTCAGGTTTTGGGTTTCCTGCAAGCAGGCCTGGAGAGGGGCCTTCAACTTAACACGCTTAAAGTGCAGTGCTCTGCTCTTTCAGCTCTTTCCGGTGTTCGTTGGGCATTGAATCCTATTGTAATTCGCTTCTTCAAAGCAGTCATTAGGATTAGACCTCCTATCAAGGTATTCTCTGCTCCCTGGAATTTGCCTCTGGTTCTGCAGGCCTTGACGGAACATCCCTTCGAACCTATTGATGAGGTCCCTATGCAGGTTCTTTCTCTAAAGACCCTGTTGTTACTGGCCTTGGTATCTGCTAGGAGAATGTCAGATATTAGAGCGCTGTCGTCTGAAGAACCGTTCACTACCTTCTTCGATGATAGAGTTGTGCTACGGCCTAGACCTGAGTTCCTTCCTAAGGTTGTTACATCCTTCCATCTGAATCAAGAGATTGTCCTGCCAAGGTATTTTCAGGAGCCATCGTCTCCTGAGGAAGAAAGATGTCATACGCTAGACCTAAGGAGGTGTCTTTCCACATATATTTCACGCTCAGCTAATTGGAGAAAGTCTCCCCAATTGTTTGTGATACCTTGGGGTTCTCGTAAAGGTGAAGCTGCCTCTGTCGCAACCCTTCGTTCTTGGACTGTTCAGGCTATTTCTAAAGCTTACAGAGCTAAACGGATTCCAGTTCCCAAGGACATCAAGGCACATTCCACGAGGTCCATTGCTACTTCATGGGCTGCAGAGTCAGGAGTTCCTGCAGAGAGCATCTGTAAAGCTGCCAATTGGTCATCTTTAAAAACCTTTGTACACCACTACAGAGTGGATATCTCATCTCGTTCTGATTCAGAGTTTGGCCTATCGGTCCTGAACTCTTATAAGCCTTAAAGGACCACTATAGTGCCAGGAAAACATACTCGTTTTCCTGGCACTATAGTGCCCTGAGGGTGCCCCCACCCTCAGGGTCCCCCTCCCGCCGGACTCTGGAAGGGGGAAAGGGGTTAAAACTTACCTTTTTCCAGCGCTGGGCGGGGAGCTCTCTGCATCCTCTCCTCCTCCGTTCCTCCTCCTGGGCTGAATGCGCACGCGCGGCAAGAGCTGCGCGCGCATTCAGCCCGTCGCATAGGAAAGCATTTACAATGCTTTCCTATGGATGCTTGCGTGCTCTCACTGTGAAAATCACAGTGAGAAGCACGCAAGCGCCTCTAGTGGCTGTCAATGAGACAGCCACTAGAGGATTAGGGGGAAGGCTTAACCCATTCATAAACTTAGCAGTTTCTCTGAAACTGCTATGTTTATAAAAAAATGGGTTAACCCTAGCTGGACCTGGCACCCAGACCACTTCATTAAGCTGAAGTGGTCTGGGTGCCTAGAGTGGTCCTTTAAGTGGATATTAAACAGTTTTTGTAGCATGACTTACCCTGAGTGGTTATTGCTTTGGGAATCCCATATGTTAAATGCTGCCATGATTAGCCAGGAATAGAGAAAATTTATTGATACTTACCGTAATTTTCTTTTCCTGGCTATTATTCATGACAGCATTTGGTCTCCCACCCTCTCTTGGTTTATTTGTCTTGTTACTGGACTGAGGTGTGGGGGATACTGGGGTACCTAATATACTAGGGGAAGGTAGGCTTAATTGTTTAATTGATTGTGTTTCCTGTCCTGAGGGTTGGAGGGAGGAGCTAAACCCATATGTTAAATGCTGCCATAAATAATAGCCAGGAAAAGAAAATTATGGTAAGTATCAATAAATTTTCTCTAATAGTGATAGGCAAGCCCTCCACAAAAAATTAGGATAACCCCAGGTTAAAGCAGGGCAACTCTTTGTGTCACCGGTCATTATTACATCACACCTTGCTCACTTAAATGCAAACAGGCCAGTAGGTGTAGTCCTTTTTGATCAGAGAAGCTGCTGCTATTAACAGCTCAAGTGACACCAGTGGGATTGCAAACATGATTACTGGACATCATGCAGTGTTTATAGACAACGGTTCTGGAGTAATTAAGATTGGATTTTCAGGAGAACAAAAGCCACGGTATAGGCACACCAAAATACTTACCTATCATTGTAGGAGCCGGACAAAGGGATTACTATATTGGAGAAGATATATTGGAGCACTAGTAAGAAGGGGTATTCTCTCATTAACCCCTTAAGGACTGGACTGTTTTTGCGATGTTGTATATTTGCGACCAGGCATCTTTTTACACTTTTGTGGTGTTTGTGTTTAGCTGTAATTTTCCGCTCTCTCATTTACTGTTCCCATACAAATTATATATTGTTTTTTTCAAGACAAAAGGGGCTTTCTTTACATACCATTATTTATATAATCTTATGTAATTTAATTTTAACAAAATGGAAAAAATATGATGAACAATTGAAAAAAATACATGTTTTTTTTTACTTTTACGTGAAAAATCTTTTACTCATCTACAAAAGCGAATGAAAAAAAACTGCTAAATAGATTCAAAATTTTGTCCTGAGTTTAAAAATACCCAGTGTTTACATGCTTTTTTGCATGTTATAGGGATATAAGTACAAGTAGGATATTGCGGTTTCAAAACATAAATTTTTAAAATTTATCAATAGTGACATTGTAACACTATTATCTGTCATAAATCTCTGAATAACACCCCATATGTACATATTTTTTTAAAGTAGACAACACAGGGTATTCAATATGGGGTATGTCCAGACTTTTTTAGTAGCCCCTTAGTCGCAAACACTGGCCAAAGTTAGCGTTCATATTTGTTTGTGTGTGAAAAAAGTAAAAAACTAAACTGAATGCTAATTTTGGCCAGTGTTTGTGACGAAGTGGTTACTTAAAAAGACTGGATATACCCCGTTTGCAATACCTTGGGTTGTCTTCTTTTGCAAATGGTATGCCATCATGGGGGTAATTCTCATTCCTGGGCTACCATACGCTCTCAAAGGCAACGTAACCAACCTGGCCATTTTCAATGTAAAAATATTTGACCCTGTAACTTTCAAAAACGCTATAAAACCTGTACATGGGGGGTATTGTTATACTCAGGAGACTTTGCTGAACACAAATATTAGTGTTTCAAAACTGGAAAACGTATCACAACAATTATATCATCAGTAAGAGTGCTGTTTGTGAAAAATGCAAAAAAAGTGACAATATCATCGCTGTGATATGTTTTACTGTTTTGAATCACTAATATTGGTGTTCAGCGAAGTCTCCCGAGTCTCCCGAGTAAAACAGTACACCCCATGTACAGGTTTTAGGGTGTCGTAGAACGTTAAAACACAGTGCTAGCAAATTAAATTCTCTGGACTTTCGGCCTTTCAGGCAGGTCCCTCAAATTGCAATCAATAAAATCACTTAATTATGTAAAAATATTACATAAATATGCATGTAGAATTTAAATATATAAGCATATTTATATATTTGAAGTCTACGTGTATATTTATATAATTATTTATGTAATTTTGTATATGGACATATGTATATTTCGTATTATTTTAATTTATTTCTATATACATAGATATATATACAATTTCATTCTAAGTGTATTTTGATATATATATATATATATATATATATATATATATATATTAATATCAAAATACAGTTAGAATAAAATTTCATATAGATAATTTTTTTTAAAATTTTATTATTTTTAAAAAAATTTAATTTAATTTAAATTACTTATTATTTGTATTTTATAATATATATATAATATATAGTTATTATATAAATATATACGTGTGTAATTTAATTATAAATGTATTTTTATATTAATATATGTGCATATTAATATAAAAATACACTTAGTATGACATTATATATGATATATATAGACATATTATATAAATATAATATATGTCTATATATCATATATATATATATATATATATTTATTTTTATTTTTTTTTGTTTAATTAACATTAACCTTTATTATTTTTCTTTATTTTACACTAGCAGGGAGACTGTCTGTCAGCACAGGCAGTCCCCCTGCAGGCAGACACATGGACACCTATTGTGACATGTGATCGCTTTGTTGAGCGATCACATGGCCCCAGAGGTCCTAATCCGCAGTGGGGAGACTGTCTGGGCTGCAGGAAGTCTCCCCACACCGGGAGCAACGCCGATCGCCGCCGGGGGTCGGTAATGTAAAAATGCCGATGACGGTCCTGAACCATCCTCGGTCCTTAAGAGGTTAATCTACCCTGTGGAGAATGGCGTGGTGACATCATGGGATGACATGGAGCTCATATGGAGGTATGGATATGACGATAATTTAAAGATAAACCTATGTGATAGGCCAGTTCTTGTTTCTGAGGTACCTCTCAATCCACGTAGCAACAGAGAAAAGATGATGACTGTTTTATTTGTGGGATTTAGTGTTCCTGCAACATTTATTTCAATCCAACAGTTTTAGCTCTCTATTAAAGTTGAGCGGACACCTGGATGTTCAGGTCCGGCGGGTTCGGCCAAACTTCGAAAAAAAAGTCCGGGTTCGGGCTCAAACTTGACCCCGAATTTGACCCTGAACACCATTGAAGTCAATGGGGACCCAAACTTTTGGGCACAAAAATGCCTCTAAAAAAGTCCTGGAAACAGCTAAAGGGCTGCAAAAGGAAGTAAAATGGGGGTAAGAGTAGGACAATTGCCCTGCAAACAAATGTGGATAGGGAAATCACTTAAAATAACATAAAATACCTAAAAAATAAAAATACAGCTGAGCCATAAAATAGCACTAGATGGAATCTTTGATTTTAGCTTTGGAAGAACATAAATCAAAATCTAAAGCATGGCTGTCAGGAGGATCACCAGAATTATCTATTTGAGAGAGGGTTGGAGTGCAGGGTATTCTCTTTCATTGTTCAAACTGAGCTCAACTCCTGATGCATGGAGAAAAGGCCTTCACAAGCCTCTGCTATTGTGTACATAGTTTATACCAAGTGACCCATAGGTTGGGGAGGCGGTGACCGTGGCGCTGTAGGTGGAAGCCGCGGTGGAGGAGGAGGTGGTAGCCAACACTGTTTTTTATTTGTTTGTTTTGTTCTTTGTTTTTTTAAATTGGGGTAGCCCCCCAAATTTTGGGACATATAAAAAAAGAAACATTTGCGGCCTGCAGTGCATTTCTTGAATTCCTGATGCATGGAGAAATGCTCAACTCCTGATGCATAGAGAAAAGGACTTCACAAGCCTCTGCTATTGTGTACATAGTTTATATGTACACAATAGCAGATATGAAGTGCAGGCCGCAAATGTACTATTTAGCACCCAAAAAAATTTAATTGGTCAAACTGCGCTTTAACCACAGTATTTGACGGTTCTATTTGACTGTCAGATATGAAGTGCACACCCCAAATTTACTTTTTATCACCCAAAACAATTTAAATTTTTCAAAGTGCGCTGTAAGCACAGTATTTGACGGTTCTATATGACTCTCAGATATGAAGTGCACCGCAGGACGCTAATGTACTATTTAGCACAAAAAAGTGTGATTTTTTTTTTTTTTAAACCAACAATGTAACAGTAGTATTTAAGGGTTTTATTAGACTGCAAGAAATGCAGTATGCAAATTTACTATTTAGCACTCAAAAAATTGCAGTATTTAAAAATGCCTACATGTTGCCCACTGAGCTACCAGAACAGGATTAAAGTCATGTGCCTGGCACACATGCACTTGCACGTGCACTGCACTCTCTGTGGCACTGGACTCAGGGCAGGGTACAAAAATGTAGTATAGCACCAACTAAAATAATCGCTGTAGTTTGAATAATCACTGTAGTCTGCAGATTCAACACCAGAATTCTTTCCTAATCTATCCCTAACAGCTGCAGCATCCTCTCCCTACACTAATAGGAGCTCATGTGACTCCTAACTTCAACATCAGGCATACTGGTTCCTGGTCGTCCGGCCGCCGCCCAGACAGTGTCTGGGTCCCGATCACCGGACTGCGAAACTGCGAATGGCTCGTTAACTCTGTTATGGTTCCTTTTATCGCTCCATCTGTTACTTGGATAACTGTGGAAATTCTAAAGATAATACATGCCGCTTTTGCACCCTGCTCCATTTTATGCTGTGCTGGTGCCTCTGTGCGACCAGCGCCTCTTCCTCCAAACTGCACACGTCATTCGCATGACCTTAACTCCATGTGGGGTCTAGGACCTCATCATCCTCCACATCACCTTCCACCCACTACTCAACCCTGCCCTCCTTGCCGGTCTGCACACTGCAGAAGCCACAGCAGTTGGCACCTGTGTTTTTTCAGCATGTAAACTCTGCAAAGGACATATGGGAATTGTTTTAGAATTGTATCCAGGCAACAGTTTTCCCTATCAGACCTCTCAGTTTGACTTGTGAGGGTATTGCCCCCAAATTACAATATTGTTATATTGGTATTTGACGGTTCTATTTGACTGTCAGATATGAAGTGCAGGCCGCAAATGTACTATTTAGCACCCAAAAAAATTTAATTGGTCAAACTGCGCTTTAACCACAGTATTTGACGGTTCTATTTGACTGTCAGATATGAAGTGCACACCCCAAATTTACTTTTTATCACCCAAAACAATTTAAATTTTTCAAAGTGCGCTGTAAGCACAGTATTTGACGGTTCTATATGACTCTCAGATATGAAGTGCACCGCAGGACGCTGATGTACTATTTAGCACAAAAAAGTGTGATTTTTTTTTTTTTTTAAACCAACAATGTAACAGTAGTATTTAAGGGTTTTATTAGACTGCAAGAAATGCAGTATGCAAATTTACTATTTAGCACTCAAAAAATTGCAGTATTTAAAAATGCCTACATGTTGCCCACTGAGCTACCAGAACAGGATTAAAGTCATGTGCCTGGCACACATGCACTTGCAAGTGCACTGCACTCTCTGTGGCACTGGACTCAGGGCAGGGTACAAAAATGTAGTATAGCACCCACTAAAATAATCGCTGTAGTTTGAATAATCACTGTAGTCTGCAGATTCAACACCAGAATTCTTTCCTAATCTATCCCTAACAGCTGCAGCATCCTCTCCCTACACTAATAGGAGCTCATGTGCGTGCGGCACTACGCGACTCCAGCTTATATATAGAGGCTGGGTCACATGCTGCCCTGGCCAATCACAGCCATGCCATTAGTAGGCATGGCTGTGATGGCTTCTAAGGGCAAACAAGTCAGCCTGCAGCCTTTCAAAACGCGCCATTAAATCGCCGAACACCGAACTCCAACCCGAACATACACTGAAATGTCCGTGATCGGGGTCCAAAAACCGTAATGTTCGGTACGAACCCGAACTCTGCGGTTCGGGTTCGCTCAACTCCACAGGAAGAGTAACTAGTTGTGTGGTGGATATAGGTGATGGTGTGACACACACAGTCCCAATCTATGAAGGATACTGTCTTCAACATGCTGTGCTAAGGCTTGACCTAGCAGAAAAAGACCTGACAGACTATCTGATGAGAATACTAAATGAATGTGACATTTTCTTTATTACTACATCGGAAAGAGAGATTGTCAACAATATAAAAGAAAGGTTATGTTATGTTGCTGTTTATATAGAATGTGAGAGCTTGAGATCAAGAGCAGAATTGGAAAAGAATACAAACTCCCTGTGACAAACTCCCTTTTTCAAGTGAGTTTGCCATGAGTTCTTGGAGGGGACTACTTGCCAGCCTTTTATCCTAAGACTATGGCCCCTGCAACAGAATTTGTTAATATACTTTAAACAGGCTCTGTTCGAGATCACCCTGGAGCTTGTTAACACCTATTAACAACTTGGAACGTTTCTCACCGCAGTGTTCTAATTGTTCGTCTGGGTGGCCGCGATTTCTATGAACAAACTGAACCCCTTCTCTGATCTGGGTGATTTTTGGATATGTTGTTCACCCAGATCAGGGCTATCAGGGGATGTAATATTTATATGGATACGTTATATTTTGGGGTGTTTTCTGTACTTTGGGGAAAATGTGTGGTTTTTCTACCTGTGGATAATTAGGTTATTGCATTATCAACCTTAATTGTATCACAGCCAGAGGGGAGGTATTGTGTAATGTATGTGGGAGTGTCATTCATTGTTACACTGTTTTTTTTGGCTTGCATGTTTTGTGTCCTGTGCCCCACAAGGTCCACCTGGGCATCAACCTTGTTAGGAAAATTGTATAAAAGGCCAGTGTGTCCCATTAAACGGAGATTCCTGCTTACACTCCAAAACTGTGTGTCGTCCAGTTATTGGAGGGAAAGAAGATTTGCTCCTGTGTCTGCTGTTCCAGCTTGCAAGAGAGTCAACGGGGAAAGTCTTTGTAAGGACTAGAGCTAATTCCCCATCTGGTTCCAGAGTTCCCAGGACTGAGTGTCGTCCAGTGCCTGGAGGTGTCAGAGCTAATTTCTTCTTCGACTCCAGGAGGGAGGTGGCAGTTCCAGGGCCCCATTCAAGCTACGGCGACTGAGGGCAAGAAGTGATGTGCGTTGTCCCCTTGTCCAGCTAGGAAGTGGTCCTTTGGCGGAGAGTGGAGGGTGGTGCTTCGAACCGATCTCTGGAAGGAGGACCTCACCACCAACCAAGCGGAACAGCTAGAGCTGCGGATGCCATACCGGTACAACCAGCCCTCAGAGGAATGGGTAAGCGAACTGGAGACGCTAGTTGAGACTGAGGTGTGGCTGGATGATTCCTACCAAGCCCTGCGGTGGCATGCCTACCACCTCTACCCATGGCTAATCGAGTATAAATGAATTGAGAGGGGAGACTATGATGGCCCTGGTTTGTTGTGGGAGACTATGGAAACTAGTCTCTGGTTCGGAGAAGCCAACATTGCTCGATTCTGGTCCATCCGAGCTGAGCGGGCAGACAATTGGGACCTTAATGAGATCGCTGCCATTCAGCCAGACCTAACTTTTTCTTGCCAACCAGGAGTGGAAACTAGAACAGGATTATGTTTGCCTATTCCAACTTGTAACACCGCCTGTCTCTAACATGATGGGGCTTATGGACTGTATACCACTGGGAGCGTTGAGTTTAATCCCTCCTCCCCAGCAACTAAGCCTGTCATCAGGAGACCTGGACACCGTACCAACTACTTCCCAACCAGCCCCAGAGATAGAAGACCTTATCGACTAGTCCTCAGAAGACCCCCAGTCGGCAGGTGGAGTTGGGACCAAGGTCTCTCCACCGGCCCTACAGGGATGCTGGGCAGCTGGCCCAGATCTCCAACCCCAGATGGAAATGTTAGGAGTGGGGACAGTCGGTTAGATTGATCCTACCAGAAAGCCCACTGTGTGTTATGACTGCATCTGAGCCCATGTTGGCAGCATGGATGGGAGGATCCATCTTGTCTTCCTTTCAGCATATGTAGGTCACAAGGGCAGAATTCTTGGAAGTAGGACTAAATATCGTCCACAGAAAATGCTTCTAGATAAGTAGCTTAAAGCAGTATGCTTGAAATATATAGCCCAAATAAAACCAGCTGCATGTAAGCATTTTTCTTTTCAGATCAAATCTTCTTTGTTTTGGGTCAGATGACTTTTTAGAGCAAAATCAGTGATGTAATTTAAATTAAAGGACTGATGATAGTTTATAATGTCATAACAATCTAAACTTAAAGGGGGAACTGTCACTCTCCCAGGATTTATAACAGTATATTTACACATCCTTACTTTTAACAAACATGTATCTGTAATATGTAAAAAAAATTAAGTTAAAATAAGATATTCAAACATATGAATATGTATAATGATGCAATCTGCTAAATCTTTGAAGAACCATTAGAGTCACTCAGTCCACTTTATCTCAATGAAGTGTCCTGGGTGTAGTGGTTCTGTTAGGTAAAATAATTTTGTAAATAAATGTAAAGGTTTGGTTGAGGTTCACAAACCTTACAGTATCATTTATCTATTTTTCCTAAATATGCTTTCCCTCCTAAGTTCAATTCAGTGTGTATTATAGTTTGTATTATACTCAAAGTTCTAGGCTTGACCTTTGCTGTTGTTTCTGAGGTTGTACCACTAATTATTGGAGACAGAACCAGCATGATTTATGTGAAAAGTAAGGAAGACTTGTCACCATTTATTGTGTAATGTTTATTTCTCATATAATGTCTACCTAGACTGATCCCGTAGTTGTGAATAATAGAGACGCAGAGTGATTATATCATTCATATTTGTAAGGACTTGAAAATAATAATAAATCAACAAGTTAACAATCTTTGCTAGTTTCAAACCATTACAGGTCATTTTTTTAAAATTGTATTTATATCTCATTCCTCATGTGGAGAATAGATCAAATGCAGTAAAGCAAAGATCATTCATTCAAATAGCATGTTTATTTAAACGTCAATAAGCAATATTTGGAAAAGCAATGCAATTCAACTTTAATTCAAACACATACATAGCAGACACATTACCAGTGGCCTCTGAAGGTTTATAAGTAGTGATGTGCCAAACGGTTCGCCGCGGACGGCATACATATGCGCTGTTCGGTCCGCCCCCTATTCGTCATCATTGAGTAAACTTTGACCCTGTACCTCACAGTCAGCAGACACATTCCAGCCAATCAGCAGCAGACCTTCCCTCCCAGACCCTCCCACCTC
>OW240917.1:68986385-69029759 GCA_933207985.1 Pelobates cultripes | reverse complement strand
AGTGGGAGACGCTGATTCGCATTCCTTTGATTCTGAAACAGAAGCTCCTTTGGTGGATGTCGTGGGAAAATCTCTCCAGAGGGTTCCCCTTGCGGGAAATAGATTGGGTGGTCATTACGACAGATGCCAGTCGGACAGGTTGGGGGGCACATTTAGGCAATCAATTTTTTCAAGCAAATTGGCCTCCAAGAACTCAATGCTTGCCTTCCAACATCAGGGAGCTAAGAGCAACCTTTCTGGCGCTTCTTCATTTTCAGCATCTCATCAGGCATTGCTGGGTCAAGTTGAGAGTGGACAACAAAGCGGCGTCTGCCTACATAAACCATCAAGGCGGAACAAGGAGTGTAGCCCTGATGAGAGAGATAGTTCCCATTATGACCTGGGCTCAGAATCATGTGGAAGGCCTGTGTGCCATCTATCTCCCAGGGAAGGAGAATGTATTAGCGGATTTCCTCAGCAGACATCGGATAGAGGCTTCAGAATGGCAACTTTCCAGGAGGATCTTCGCTCGGTTGGTCCAGAAGTGGGGTCTTCCCCAAGTAGACCTCATGGCGACCTTTCGGAATGCGCAGGTTCCATGCTTTGTGTCGAGGAGATAACATCCAAAGGCGGTTGCTCAGGATGCGCTATCCATCAATTGGGTATTAGATCTGGCTTACGTTTTTCCTCCAATTCCCCTCATCCACGCTGTTCTGAGAAAGATCTCCAAGGAACATTGCAAGGTGATAGCTGTACTTCCATTCTGGCCTCGTCGCCCTTGGTTTCCCCTGTTACAGAGGTTATCAGTGGACCTGCCTTAGGAACTTCCAGTCTCAGAAGACCTGCTGATTCAGGGTCCAGTGTTTCATCCGGAGCCTCACAAATTCAGGCTCCATGCATGGCTATTGAGAGGAAGTCTCTAGTTGAACATGGCCTTTCGGACCAGGTTATCTCTACCCTGTTACGTTCCAGGAATCCGTCTACTTCTTCTACGTACCATAAGGTATGGGAAACCTTTGCTCGATGGTGTAATTCCACGGTTCAAGAATTAGGTTCCCCTTCCGTGTCTCAGGTTTTGGGTTTCCTGCAAGCAGGCCTGGAGAGGGGCCTTCAACTTAACACACTTAAAGTGCACTGCTCTGCTCTTTCAGCTCTTTCCAGTGTTCGTTGGGCATTGAATCCTATTGTAATTCGCTTCTTCAAAGCAGTCATTAGGATCAGACCTCCTATCAAGGTTTTCTCTGCTCCTTGGAATTTGCCTCTGGTTCTGCAGGCCTTGACGGAACATCCTTTCGAACCTATTGATGAGGTCTCTATGCAGGTTCTTTCTCTCAAGACCCTGTTGTTACTGGCCTTGGTATCTGCTAGGAGAATGTCAGATATTAGAGCACTGTCGTCTGAAGAATCGTTCACTACCTTCTTCGATGATAGAGTTGTGCTACGGCCTAGACCTGAGTTCCTTCCTAAGGTGGTTACATCCTTTCATCTGAATCAAGAGATTGTCCTGCCAGGGTATTTTCAGGAGCCATCGTCTCCTGAGGAAGAAAGATGTCATACGCTAGACCTAAAGGTGTCTTTCCACATATATTTCACGCTCAGCTGATTGGAGGAAGTCTACCCAATTGTTTGTGATACCTTGGGGTTCTCGTAAAGGTGAAGCTGCCTCTGTCGCAACCCTTCGTTCTTGGACAGTTCAGGCTATTTCTAAAGCTTACAGAGCTAAACAGGTTCCAGTTCCCAAGGACATCAAGGCACATTCCACAAGGTCCATTGCTACTTCATGGGCTGCAGAGTCAGGAGTTCCTGCAGAGAGCATCTGTAAAGCTGCCAATTGGTCATCTTTAAAAACCTTTATACACCACTACAGAGTGGATATCTCATCTCGTTCTGATTCAGAGTTTGGCCTATCGGTCCTGAACTCTTATAAGCCTTAAGTGGATATTAAAAACAGTTTTTTGTAGCATGACTTACCCTCCCTGAGTGGTTATTGCTTTGGGAATCCCATATGTTAAATGCTGCCATGATTAGCCAGGAATAGAGAAAATTTATTGATACTTACCGTAATTTTCTTTTCCTGGCTATTATTCATGGCAGCATTTGGTCTCCCACCCTCTCTTGGTTTATTTGTCTTGTTACTGGACTGAGGTGTGGGGGATACTGGGGTACCTAATATACTAGGGGAAGGTAGGCTTAATTGTTTAATTGATTGTGTTTCCTGTCCTGAGGGTTGGAGGGAGGAGCTAAACCCATATGTTAAATGCTGCCATGAATAATAGCCAGGAAAAGAAATTATGGTAAGTATCAATAAATTTTCTCTAATAGTGATAGGCAAGCCCTCCACAAAAAAATAGGATAACCCCAGGTTAAAGCAAGGCAACTCTTTGTGTCACCGGTCATTATTACATCACACCTTGCTCATTTAAATGCAAACAGGCCAGTAGGTGTAGTCCTTTTTGATCAGAGAAGCTGCTGCTATTAACAGCTCAAGTGACACCAGTGGGATTGCAAACATGATTACTGGACATCATGCAGTGTTTATAGACAACGGTTCTGGAGTAATTAAGATTGGATTTTCAGGAGAACAAAAACCACGGTATAGGCACACCAAAATACTTACCTATTATTGTAGGAGCCGGACAAAGGGATTACTATATTGGAGAAGATATATTGGAGCACTAGTAAGAAGGGGTATTCTCTCATTAACCCCTTAAGGACTGGACTGTTTTTGCGATGTTGTACATTTGCGACCAGGCATCTTTTTACACTTTTGTGGTGTTTGTGTTTAGCTGTAATTGTCCGCTCTCTCATTTACTGTTCCCATACAAATTATATATTGTTTTTTTCAAGACAAAAGGGGCTTTCTTTACATACCATTATTTATATAATCTTATGTAATTTAATTTTAACAAAATGGAAAAAATATGATGAACAATTGAAAAAAATACATGTTTTTTTTTACTTTTACGTGAAAAATCTTTTACTCATCTACAAAAGCGAATGAAAAAAAACTGCTAAATAGATTCAAAATTTTGTCCTGAGTTTAAAAATACCCAGTGTTTACATGCTTTTTTGCATGTTATAGGGATATAAGTACAAGTAGGATATTGCGGTTTCAAAACATAAATTTTTAAAATTTATCAATAGTGACATTGTAACACTATTATCTGTCATAAAACTCTGAATAACACCCCATATGTACATATTTTTTTAAAGTAGACAACCCAGGGTATTCAATATGGGGTATGTCCAGACTTTTTTAGTAGCCCCTTAGTCGCAAACACTGGCCAGAGTTAGCGTTCATATTTGTTTGTGTGTGAAAAAAGTAAAAAACTAAACTGAATGCTAATTTTGGCCAGTGTTTGTGTCGAAGTGGTTACTTAAAAAGACTGGATATACCCCGTTTGCAATACCTTGGGTTGTCTTCTTTTGCAAATGGTATGCCATCATGGGGGTAATTCTCATTCCTGGGCTACCATACGCTCTCAAAGGCAACGTAACCAACCTGGCCATTTTCAATGTAAAAATATTTGACCCATATATTTGACCCTGTAACTTTCAAAAACGCTATAAAACCTGTACATGGGGGGTATTGTTATACTCAGGAGACTTTGCTGAACACAAATATTAGTGTTTCAAAACTGGAAAACGTATCACAACAATTATATCATCAGTAAGAGTGCTGTTTGTGTGTGAAAAATGCAAAAAAAGTGACAATATCATCGCTGTGATATGTTTTACTGTTTTGAATCACTAATATTGGTGTTCAGCGAAGTCTCCCGAGTCTCCCGAGTAAAACAGTACACCCCATGTACAGGTTTTAGGGTGTTGTAGAACGTTAAAACACAGTGCTAGCAAATTAAATTCTCTGGACTTTCGGCCTTTCAGGCAGGTCCCTCAAATTGCAATCAATAAAATCACTTAATTATGTAAAAATATTACATAAATATGCATGTAGAATTTAAATATATAAGCATATTTATATATTTGAAGTCTACGTGTATATTTATATAATTATTTATGTAATTTTGTATATGGACATATGTATATTTCGTATTATTTTAATTTATTTCTATATACATAGATATATATACAATTTCATTCTAAGTGTATTTTGATATATATATATATATATATATATATATATATATATATTAATATCAAAATACAGTTAGAATAAAATTTCATATAGATAATTTTTTTTAAAATTTTATTATTTTTAAAAAAATTTAATTTAATTTAAATTACTTATTATTTGTATTTTATAATATATATATAATATATAGTTATTATATAAATATATACGTGTGTAATTTAATTATAAATGTATTTTTATATTAATATATGTGCATATTAATATAAAAATACACTTAGTATGACATTATATATGATATATATAGACATATTATATAAATATAATATATGTCTATATATCATATATATATATATATATATATTTGTTTTTGTTTAATTAACATTAACCTTTATTATTTTTCTTTATTTTACACTAGCAGGGAGACTGTCTGTCAGCACAGGCAGTCCCCCTGCAGGCAGACACATGGATACCTATTGTGACATGTGATCGCTCTGTTGAGCGATCACATGGCCCCAGAGGTCCTAATCCGCAGTGGGGAGACTGTCTGGGCTGCAGGAAGTCTCCCCACACCGGGAGCAACGCCGATCGCCGCCGGGGGTCGGTAATGTAAACATGCCGATGACGGTCCTGAACCATCCTCGGTCCTTAAGAGGTTAATCTACCCTGTGGAGAATGGCGTGGTGACATCATGGGATGACATGGAGCTCATATGGAGGTATGGATATGACGATAATTTAAAGATAAACCTATGTGATAGGCCAGTTCTTGTTTCTGAGGTACCTCTCAATCCACGTAGCAACAGAGAAAAGATGATGACTGTTTTATTTGTGGGATTTAGTGTTCCTGCAACATTTATTTCAATCCAACAGTTTTAGCTCTCTATTAAAGTTGAGCGGACACCTGGATGTTCGGGTTCGGCCAAACTTCGAAAAAAAAGTCCGGGTTCGGGCTCAAACTTGACCCCGAATTTGACCCTGAACACCATTGAAGTCAATGGGGACCCAAACTTTTGGGCACAAAAATGCCTCTAAAAAAGTCCTGGAAACAGCTAAAGGGCTGCAAAAGGAAGTAAAATGGGGGTAAGAGTAGGACAATTTCCCTGCAAACAAATGTGGATAGGGAAATCACTTAAAATAACATAAAATACCTAAAAAATAAAAATACAGCTGAGCCATAAAATAGCACTAGATGGAATCTTTGATTTTAGCTTTGGAAGAACATAAATCAAAATCTAAAGCATGGCTGTCAGGAGGATCACCAGAATTATCCATTTGAGAGAGGGTTGGAGTGCAGGGTATTCTCTTTCATTGTTCAAACTGAGCTCAACTCCTGATGCATGGAGAAAAGGCCTGTTTTTTAACTGTAACTGTTTTTTATTTGTTTGTTTTGTTCTTTGTTTTTTTAAATTGGGGTAGGCCCCCAAATTTTGGGACATATAAAAAAAGAAACATTTGCGGCCTGCAGTGCATTTCTTGAATTCCTGATGCATGGAGAAATGCTCAACTCCTGATGCATGGAGAAAAGGACTTCACAAGCCTCTGCTATTGTGTACATAGTTTATACTAAGTGACCCATAGGTTGAGGAGGCTGTGACCATGGCGGTGTAGGTGGAAGCAGTGGTGGAGGAGGAGGAGGTAGCCAACACTGTTTTTAATTTGTTTGTTTTGTTTTTTGTTGTTTTAATTGGGGTAGCCCCCAAAATATTGGGACATATAAAAAAAAAAAAAAAAACATTTGCGGCCTGCGGTGCATTTCTTGCAGTCCAATAACGCCATCAGGTTTTTAAAACTGTCCATCTCCACCAGACAGAATGACAGCATTTCAAAGGCCACGAATTTTGAAATGCTGGCATTCAGGGCCAGGGATCGCGGGTGGCACTTCCTCTTTCTCTCCAATGTTTGGGAGGTGGACAGTTGAACGCTTCCACGGGACAGTGTGGAGATGCTGGACAATTGAGTACCTGGCCTATGCTGGTGCAGGAACCCACCCTCCAAGCCACTTGTGAATGACTGGCCTAATAACCGTGGAAATGACCCCTCTTCCTCCTCCTCTTCCTCTTGTGCCACATCCTCTTTCATCATCGCCCAAAGCGTTTTTTCAAGGAGACATAGAAGCGGGATAGTAAGTCTGAGAACGGCCTCATCGGCACTGGCCATATTGGTGAAGTTCTCGAAACAGCGCAACATGGAACACAGGTTTCGCATGGAGGCTCACTCATAGGTGGTGATGTGGTGCTGTTCCGCAGAGCAACTGACCCGTGCGTGCTGCAGCTGAAACTCCACTATCGCCTGCTGCTGCTCGCACAGTCTCTCCATCAAGTGCAAGGTGGAGTTCCACCTTGTGGGCATGTCACATATGAGGCAGTGAGCGGGAAGGCCGAAGTTACGCTGCAGCGCAGACAGGCAAGCAGCAGCAGGGTGAGAACGCCGAAAGCGTGCACAGACGGCACACACTTTCTGCAGCAGCTCTGATCTATATGGATTGTTTTTCAGGATTTTCTGCACCACCAAATTCAGCACATGCGCCAGGCAAGAGATGTGTGTCAAACCGGTTAGGCCCAGAGCTGCTACGAGATTTCACCCATTATCGCACACCACCAGGCCGGGCTTGAGGCTCACTTGCAACAACCACTCATCGGTCTGTTGTTCCATGCCCGCCCACAGCTCCTGCGTGGTGTGGGGTTTTTCCCCCAAACATATGAGTTTTAAAACAGCCTGCTGTCATTTCCCCCTGGCTGTGCTGATGTTGAAGGTGAAGGTGTTATGCTGACCGGATGAGGGGGTGGTAGAGGAGGAGGAAGCAGAGTAGGAGATGGAGGCAACAGGAGGCAAAGTTGTGTACCCAAATAAAGATTGTCAAATGTTGTGTCCCATCCGGTTACTGGGGAAATGGGTCTGACCTATTCTAATCAAAGGGGATAACCATCGGTTACCCAGGTCCCGCTTCAATTGGTGGCAAACGGCGGGATCCCATGTCCCTGCCAACACACCCATGGACTACAGTGCTCTAAAGCAACCTACACTGCAGGACTTGTGTGGAGCCAGAGGAATAACGCCTGGTGGGCGTAACAAGGCCGAATTGACTGCTGTGCTCATGGAGGATGACCATGCACACAGTGAGGCAACGAACCCTAGCCAGGGGCCAGAGATGAGGAGGAAGTGCGCAAGGAGGTGTAACGGCGCCTGGCATATTATTGAGAGCCACCCTCAGAGGAGATTGTCAGCAGGACCTTTTTGGAGGTGCAAGCCTATGTCCTTGCCAATGGACAAAGGGCGACCTCCATGAACCCAGATGAAGGGAGCAGAGGGCGCCAGGAAGCACAACTGAGGCAGTACTGCCAGATGTCTGCCAGAGAGTGGGGAAGAGAAGGGACCGGCACAGGGCCCCCTCCATCCCCTACCTGTTAGTGAAGATCTGTTTGGCAGAGTAGCTGTCGACATTATAGTTGCGCAGGCACTTTGGTGACTCTAGAGAACCTCGGGCCAATGTCACATCCCCGTGACGGCGACTTTGCATTCGGATGTCTGCCCTATCAACTTTCAATGCCACTTTCTGCGTCTACCATGGTGACCATGGGTAACGGGGAATCAGGGGTCGATTCCGGAGAGGGAGCCTGAGAAACGGCTACCACATCCAAGGAAGGCAGCAGGCACACAAATTACCCACAAATTAGTGATGACAAATAACAATACAAGACTCTTTAGAGGCCCTGTAATTGTAATGAGTCCACTTGAAATCCTTTAACAATGATCAATTGGAGGGCAAGTCTGGTGCAGAGCGACTGACCCGTGCGTGCTGCAGCTGAAACTCCACTATCGCCTGCTGCTGCTCGCACAGTCTCTCCAGCATGTGCTAGGTGGAGTTCCATCTTGTGGGCACGTCGCATATGAGGCAGTGAGCGGGAAGGCCAAACTTACGCTGCAGCGCAGACAGGCGAGCAGCAGCAGGGTGAAAATGCCAAAAGTGCGCACAGCTGCTACAGTGAATGTCACATCCTGTTCCAAGTTGCGGTTCAGTCTGGTGATGGCTTCTGGTATCCAGTACTCTTTTTACTGAAGCTGCATCAGGGTGGTATGTGGCCGCACAAATGCTGGTGCTCAACACTAGGGGGCGTGTGGTTACCCTGCACCAGACCCTGCTAATCCATTCCACATTGTGACTCCTAACTTCAACATCAGGCATACTGGTTCCTGGTCGTCCGGCCGCCGCCCAGACAGTGTCTGGGTCCCGATCACCGGATTGCGAAACTGCGAATGGCTCGTTAACTCTGTTATGGTTCCTTTTATCGCTCCATCTGTTACTTGGATAACTGTGGAAATTCTAAAGATAATACATGCCGCTTTTGCACCCTGCTCCATTTTATGCTGTGCTGGTGCCTCTGTGCGACCAGCGCCTCTTCCTCCAAACTGCACACATCACTCGCATGACCTTAACTCCATGTGGGGTCTAGGACCTCATCATCCTCCACATCACCTTCCACCCACTACTCAACCCTGCCCTCCTTGCCAGTCTGCACACTGCAGAAGCCACAGCAGTTGGCACCTGTGTTTTTTCAGCATGTAAACTCTGCAAAGGACATATGGGAATTGTTTTAGAATTGTATCCAGGCAACAGTTTTCCCTATCAACTGACCTCTCAGTTTGACTTGTGAGGGTATTGCCCCCAAATTACAATATTGTTATATTGGTATTTGACGGTTCTATTTGACTGTCAGATATGAAGTGCAGGCCGCAAATGTACTATTTAGCACCCCAAAAAATTTAATTGGTCAAACTGCGCTTTAACCACAGTATTTGACGGTTCTATATGACTCTCAGATATGAAGTGCACCGCAGGACGCTAATGTACTATTTAGCACAAAAAAGTGTGATTTTTTTTTTTTTTAAACCAACAATGTAACAGTAGTATTTAAGGGTTTTATTAGACTGCAAGATACGCAGTATGCAAATTTACTATTTAGCACTCAAAAAATTGCAGTATTTAAAAATGCCTACATGTTGCACACTGAGCTACCAGAACAGGATTAAAGTCATGTGCCTGGCACACATGCACTTGCAAGTGCACTGCACTCTCTGTGGCACTGGACTCAGGGCAGGGTACAAAAATGTAGTATAGCACCCACTAAAATAATCGCTGTAGTTTGAATAATCACTGTAGTCTGCAGATTCAACACCAGAATTCTTTCCTAATCTATCCCTAACAGCTGCAGCATCCTCTCCCTACACTAATAGGAGCTCATGTGCGTGCGGCACTACGCGACTCCAGCTTATATATAGAGCCTGGGTCACATGCTGCCCTGGCCAATCACAGCCATGCCATTAGTAGGCATGGCTGTGATGGCTTCTAAGGGCAAACAAGTCAGCCTGCAGCCTTTCAAAACGCGCCATTAAATCGCCGAACACCGAACTCCAACCCGAACATACACTGAAATGTCCGTGATCGGGGTCCAAAAACCGTAATGTTCGGTACGAACCCGAACTCTGCGGTTCGGGTTCGCTCAACTCCACAGGAAGAGTAACTAGTTGTGTGGTGGATATAGGTGATGGTGTGACACACACAGTCCCAATCTATGAAGGATACTGTCTTCAACATGCTGTGCTAAGGCTTGACCTAGCAGAAAAAGACCTGACAGACTATCTGATGAGAATACTAAATGAATGTGGCATTTTCTTTATTACTACATCGGAAAGAGAGATTGTCAACAATATAAAAGAAAGGTTATGTTATGTTGCTGTTTATATAGAATGTGAGAGCTTGAGATCAAGAGCAGAATTGGAAAAGAATACAAACTCCCTGTGACAAACTCCCTTTTTCAAGTGAGTTTGCCATGAGTTCTTGGAGGGGACTACTTGCCAGCCTTTTATCCTAAGACTATGGCCCCTGCAACAGAATTTGTTAATATACTTTAAACAGGCTCTGTTCGAGATCACCCTGGAGCTTGTTAACACCTATTAACAACTTGGAACGTTTCTCACCGCAGTGTTCTAATTGTTCGTCTGGGTGGCCGCGATTTCTATGAACAAACTGAACCCCTTCTCTGATCTGGGTGATTTTTGGATATGTTGTTCACCCAGATCAGGGCTATCAGGGGATGTAATATTTATATGGATACGTTATATTTTGGGGTGTTTTCTGTACTTTGGGGAAAATGTGTGGTTTTTCTACCTGTGGATAATTAGGTTATTGCATTATCTACCTTAATTGTATCACAGCCAGAGGGGAGGTATTGTGTAATGTATGTGGGAGTGTCATTCATTGTTACACTGTTTTTTTTGGCTTGCATGTTTTGTGTCCTGTGCCCCACAAGGTCCACCTGGGCATCAACCTTGTTAGGAAAATTGTATAAAAGGCCAGTGTGTCCCATTAAACGGAGATTCCTGCTTACACTCCAAAACTGTGTGTCGTCCAGTTATTGGAGGGAAAGAAGATTTGCTCCTGTGTCTGCTGTTCCAGCTTGCAAGAGAGTCAACGGGGAAAGTCTTTGTAAGGACTAGAGCTAATTCCCCATCTGGTTCCAGAGTTCCCAGGACTGAGTGTCGTCCAGTGCCTGGAGGTGTCAGAGCTAATTTCTTCTTCGACTCCAGGAGGGAGGTGGCAGTTCCAGGGCCCCATTCAAGCTACGGCGACTGAGGGCAAGAAGTGATGTGCGTTGTCCCCTTGTCCAGCTAGGAAGTGGTCCTTTGGCGGAGAGTGGAGGGTGGTGCTTCGAACCGATCTCTGGAAGGAGGACCTCACCACCAACCAAGCGGAACAGCTAGAGCTGCGGATGCCATACCGGTACAACCAGCCCTCAGAGGAATGGGTAAGCGAACTGGAGACGCTAGTTGAGACTGAGGTGTGGCTGGATGATTCCTACCGAGCCCTGCGGTGGCATGCCTACCACCTCTACCCATGGCTGATCGAGTATAAATGAATTGAGAGGGGAGACTATGATGGCCCTGGTTTGTTGTGGGAGACTATGGAAACTAGTCTCTGGTTCGGAGAAGCCAACATTGCTCGATTCTGGTCCATCCGAGCTGAGCGGGCAGACAATTGGGACCTTAATGAGATCGCTGCCATTCAGCCAGACCTAACTTTTTCTTGCCAACCAGGAGTGGAAACTAGAACAGGATTATGTTTGCCTATTCCAACTTGTAACACCGCCTGTCTCTAACATGATGGGGCTTATGGACTGTATACCACTGGGAGCGTTGAGTTTAATCCCTCCTCCCCAGCAACTAAGCCTGTCATCAGGAGACCTGGACACCGTACCAACTACTTCCCAACCAGCCCCAGAGATAGAAGACCTTATCGACTAGTCCTCAGAAGACCCCCAGTCGGCAGGTGGAGATGGGACCAAGGTCTCTCCACCGGCCCTACAGGGATTCTGGGCAGCTGGCCCAGATCTCCAACCCCAGATGGAAATGTTAGGAGTGGGGACAGTCGGTCCCTCTTCCCAGCAGCAGAATACAGTGTCGTCCTTCCTCATCAGCAGCAGAGTATATTATTGGGGGAAGAGATGGTTGGTCTCATCCAGGTTGTTTCCCAACAAGACACTGGAAGTACAAATGGGCACTTGTGGCAGGAGGCCGTCTGGACAATTATGCCTTTTGGGAAAGGCCACCAGACTATCACAGACCCAGACCGCTTGGAGGTCTGGGGTCTGGATAGTCTCCTTGGAAGGGGGAAGATATGTGACAAACTCCCCTCTCCAAGTGAGTTTGCCACAAGCTCCTGGAGGATCCTGTTTGCCAGCCTCCTGTAAAATACTACCAAACTTGGCCAACTGTTAGCACTGATTTCCCTGGAACTGTTTTGGGCATGGGGCCATGCTTGCGGTCGGTCAAAACTATGACTTCCAGGAAATTCCTGAACCGATCTGGGTGATTTGTGTATACGTTGTTCACCCAGATCGGGGCTATCAGGGGGTTATGTGTATTTTTAAGGTACTTTTTGGGGTTTCATAAAATTGTATGTTTTTTCTGTGTTGGAGATAATTGGGTTAGATTAGCACAGTTCCTGATTCAATTATCTCCCAAGCACAGCGGAGGGATTGTGTAAGGGAGTGTCTCACTGTATGACTCTGTTTTTATTGGTTTGTTCACTTTGTGTCCCTGTGCCCAACAAGGTCCACCTGGGCATCGACCTTGTTGGGAAACTTGCATAAAAGGCCAGTGTACCTCCATTAAAATCCTATTCCAGCTTACACTCCAAAATAGTGCGTCGTCCTGTTATTAGAGGGAAAGAAGATTTACTCCTGTGTCTGCTGTTCCAGCTTGCAGGGGATTCAATAGGGAAAGTCCTTGTAAGGACTAGAGCTAATTCCCCAATCGGCTCCAGGAAGGAGTGGTTGCAGGACCCCAGTCAAGCCACGGCGACTGTGGGCAGAAGTGCTGCTGTTTGTCCCCTGTTCCAGCTAGGAAGCGGTCCTTGGCAGAGGTACCCAGCCAGGGATACAGGGAGCTCCGTTACACTCCCCGATGGAAAGATTATCACCATCCACAAAGAGAGGTATAAATGTCCAGAAATACTATTTCAACCTGCAAGAATTGGAATGGATTCATCAGGCATTGATAGAATGTGTTTTGATAGCAAAATGAAGTTTGACATTGACCTTCGAAACACCCTTTGCCCTGCATGTTTCATGGAATTGGTCAGCGGATGACCAGGGAACTGGTTAGATTGATCCTACCAGAAAGCCCACTGTGTGTTATGACTGCATCTGAGCCCATGTTGGCAGCATGGATGGGAGGATCCATCTTGTCTTCCTTTCAGCATATGTGGGTCACAAGGGCAGAATTCTTGGAAGTAGGACTAAATATCGTCCACAGAAAATGCTTCTAGATAAGTAGCTTAAAGCAGTATGCTTGAAATATATAGCCCAAATAAAACCAGCTGCATGTAAGCATTTTTCTTTTCAGATCAAATCTTCTTTGTTTTGGGTCAGATTACTTTTTAGAGCAAAATCAGTGATGTAATTTAAATTAAAGGACTGATGATAGTTTATAATGTCATAACAATCTAAACTTAAAGGGGGAACTGTCACTCTCCCAGGATTTATAACAGTATATTTACACATCCTTACTTTTAACAAACATGTATCTGTAATATGTAAAAAAAATTAAGTTAAAATAAGAAATTCAAACATATGAATATGTATAATGATGCAATCTGCTAAATCTTTGAAGAACCATTAGAGTCACTCAGTCCACTTTATCTCAATGAAGTGTCCTGGGTGTAGTGGTTCTGTTAGGTAAAATAATTTTGTAAATAAATGTAAAGGTTTGGTTGAGGTTCACAAACCTTACAGTATCATTTATCTATTTTTCCTAAATATGCTTTCCCTCCTAAGTTCAATTCAGTGTGTATTATAGTTTGTATTATACTCAAAGTTCTAGGCTTGACCTTTGCTGTTGTTTCTGAGGTTGTACCACTAATTATTGGAGACAGAACCAGCATGATTTATGTGAAAAGTAAGGAAGACTTGTCACCATTTATTGTGTAATGTTTATTTCTCATATAATGTCTACCTAGACTGATCCCGTAGTTGTGAATAATAGAGACGCAGAGTGATTATATCATTCATATTTGTAAGGACTTGAAAATAATAATAAATCAACAAGTTAACAATCTTTGCTAGTTTCAAACCATTACAGGTCATTTTTTTAAAATTGTATTTATATCTCATTCCTCATGTGTGGAGAATAGATCAAATGCAGTAAAGCAAAGATCATTCATTCAAATAGCATGTTTATTTAAACGTCAATAAGCAATATTTGGAAAAGCAATGCAATTCAACTTTAATTCAAACACATACATAGCAGACACATTACCAGTGGCCTCTGAAGGTTTATAAGTAGTGATGTGCCAAACGGTTCGCCGCGGACGGCAAACATATGCGCTGTTCGGTCCGCCCCCTATTCGTCATCATTGAGTAAACTTTGACCCTGTACCTCACAGTCAGCAGACACATTCCAGCCAATCAGCAGCAGACCTTCCCTCCCAGACCCTCCCTCCTCCTGGACAGCATCCATTTTACATTCATTGTGAAACTGCATTCTTAGTGAGCTGTCCAGGAGGTGGGAGGGTCAGATAAATGCAACGTGTGAGAGGTTACATCTCAAGAGTAGATCTCCCGTCCCAAACGTTAAGCTATGGAATTACACCTTCAATATGTGTGTGTGTGTGAGGAGGGGGGAAGGAGGGGGGCAATAGATCTGACTAAGCCAACAGAAATACATATGTATGCAGACAGAAAAAATAAATAAACTATGCAGTAGCTTTACAGAATAAGAGAGCATTCACACAAAATAAAAAATAAAAAAAAATAAACTATAGTGCTACAGAACAGGCACCAAATGCAGGCCTATCCAGTCCTAGGCATAAGGAGAAGTGGACATTGAAAAAGTTAAATTAATCAGAAGGTTCAGGGGGTAGAAATCCCAGGGTGAATGAAGTGTCTTAAAATACGTCCTATTGATCTAAGACCTTTTTAAATGGAACTGTAAGCAAGGCCACTAGATCAGGTACAGGCCCAATCTTCGGAGCATTGTGTCCCGTTCTAGTGTACCTTGCATTTGATGGTCCGATCCATCATGGTGACACAAAAACAATGTCCTTACACCAGAGAATTTGTAGCATGGACTGTAGGGATCTGTGGCAGGTAAGAAAAGTGGTAGTAATCTCCTCAGAAAATGATGGTTCTGCAGTGTGTTTAAGCTTTTTTTAATTCAATTTCATCTAGAGTTCAGGTAGTGTGAATCTGTCCAAATCTGTTGCAAGTTGTACCACTGGACCAACAATATTTATGCAATCATCACAACTGGGTACATATCTTGGCAAGCATTGAATGACCTATTAATGTAACATCAGCTGTTTTCCAGCTCTTCTGTCACTAAAAGAGAGAGACATTAGATATACAAATTGTGCAGGAACTAGAAAGCACAATCTGAATTGTAAATTCATATAAAAGTGTTTCATTCCTATAGTGTTTGGAATATGTTTCTGATGTGATTGGAAGGGATGACACATAAAGTGTAGTGGTGACTGTAAATAATACCAGTAATTTATTAGTACTTAATATGTACGATTTAAAGCAGATTTGTATATCCCTCAAAATAACTGAATATTTCATAAAAATAAAAATCTCCATGAAATACTAATTTCAACTGTGTTGGAAATCACAGAAATTCCAACACAATCAAAAGATATACTAAAACAAATTAGTAGTAGTAAAAAAAAAAACTACTTTGCCTTATGCATTTTTTCTATGCCTGACAAAATTTGACAAAATACGCAGTGTAACAATACCTGTCCTCTGTGGTGTCGTGCTATCACGGAAGTCATGTGTCTTCTGTGTTCTGATGCACACTCACTGGCTTCCTGGTGCCCCATTATGAAATCATATATGACATGGAACCTTCCCACTGGTCTCCTTTTATAATGTCGGTCTTTGTGACATTTTTTGATGATGATTTTTACACATTTGTGACATCATCGCCCTCTGTAACCAATCACAACCTAGTACAAGGTATTTATAATTCCTGGTTGTCCTTGTCCTTGTTCCTTGCCCTATTGTGGTTTCTTTTTACCCGAGAGTGCTTTTATATTACTTATTATTCTGTTTTCTGACCTTGGCTTGTCTGACCATTTTTCATCTATAACCCAGATCGTGGCTTGCTTCTTATTTTTCAATACAACTGTAATCCCTTACTTCGGCTTGTTAAAGTTTATTCTGTGTCTGCTTCCAGACTTTCTGACTATAATCTCAGTGCTAGCCCGGCCACTCTAAGGACCGGTAAGCATATCTTCCTTGCATATACCTTGGTTTGTGTGTTAGGGTCAGGCCAATCCTAACACGCAACTACCACTGTCAAATTCTGTAATTCCCCCAACAGTCACATGTGACTACTTTGAGGAAAAAAAGCATGATCTATGAAGACTCCCATGATCTCTTGTTGTCTCCTGCCAGATGATGCACCAGAAGTTGAAGAAGAGACACTGGATAAAACTTACCTTCCCCTGCATGCCCAGGCCTCCACACTATAAGTGCAAAATTACCATGGCAGAGTTTTAGCAAAACATGCAAAGACAGAAAGACGTTTTGACATTTAAGAATTAAAAATAAGCGCCGGTGCCTGTAATTGGTAATATTGTAACATTTTGATAAAGGAATCAAGAAGAAATTTGAAGAAAAAAATTATCGTGCAAAACCCGAGCCAAAGAATAAAAATAGATAAACAATAATAGATGCTTGAAGGCTGTGAGGCTCACTTCCTTTTATATATTTTAAGTAGTAGACACCAACTCCCTACATATCTACCATTGCTGCTGCCTGGTACCACTTGATCAGCTTCATAGGGTTCGAACGTGTAAACATCTGTGGCCAAGATTTTATTCAAAAACTGCATATTCACCAAATACTTTAAATCATCATGTCTCCATTCTTATAAGAATGAGCTCATGTCTAGACTCCAAGCTTATTTGAGCAGGGTCCTCGTCTACCTATTGTTCCTGTATCATTTTGTAAATGTTTTATTTATTGTTAAAGTGCCAAACCCTAGGTGGCAACCATGCCCTCTCTGCATGAGATACAGCAACTAAAGACAATATATGCGATCTAATATCCCATAAACACAGTGAGTAATGTACTAGAGTGGTATATAAGCTGTCTGTGTAGGTAGGACCAGTTTGATGTGCATATAATATTGGTTCCTACTGTAATGGAATAAGTGGTCTAAAACACTTAGACCTCCTAAATAGGAACCAGCCCTAAGGCAAATTATTACACGTTTTCTCCATTCTCAGTGATCTCTATACACTTATATCACACAATAAACATGTATATCTATCTATCTATTTTTTTATTTATTTTTTCACACAATAAACATGTATATATTCATGATACTCTATAGTTATTTAGCCTTGATACTTTTGTTTTTCTTTTCCAGAAGGTCAAGTTAATATTGCTACTTTATCTTAGGTAATTTCAATTAGATATATGTTGTGTTTAAAACCCTTCCATTTTGTGTGTGTTTCTATCCTCTTTACTGTTGTGTGCATTTTAAATCTTTACTTGCTGAAACTTTATACCCCCACACCTCTCTTTTAGTCTGCATGCATAAGTGTCACCTCTCTCAACACATACCATTCACAGTGGATACGGAGGGCCCAACACTTTTCTAACAATCTACAAAGCACTAGAACTCACTTCAATGACATCTTCCGTGCAGTATAATCTACTCCTGAAAGAAACATTTAATGTATGATAACTTATATCTTCCTTCTCATTTTCTATTACCATCACAATAAGGCACTTTCTCATCTTTGTAACTGCACACACATTACTATACAAGAGCTTACAGTGGTCAACTCTGTCTGTGCAATTTGCCTAATTACTTAGTCTGTCTGGGGTTTTACAAACCACAGTGCAAAAACAGAACTAATAATATCAGTAATATCAGCAATAATATTGTGCAATATATCTTCCAGAAAAAGGCATATATAGATGTAAACAGGCTCGCAAACATCTTTCCTAGGTCGGGTAAGGAAAGATATATCAATGTGGGTCAGCTCAGTATACTGTAGAGGATGTAACTCCATTCCATTTATCAAATTGGTTGCAGGGAACTTGTGTTCATGAATATTTACAAAGCTTAGGTAACATATGTTATACCCAACCTAATTCATTACCATATCCCTATCTGATGGTTTTGCATCTGCTGTTTCAGAGAAAGTTCTAAATAAATCATGTATTTTAAAGCATATTCATTTGTTTGGAACCTGTAGGTTATAAATTGATTTGTAGCTGTATTGACAAGATTCGAACCAATGTAAAGGCAACATTAATGATAACATAACGTTTGGATTTAACTTGTAGGTTCTGTGAAAAGAGAAAACAATTAAATAAAGGGCCAGTGAGTCATACATTATGGTGAAATAATGCTCAACAAGCTGTTCAATTCACTGTCTATTTTAATTACCATTTAATACTTTACCTAGACAGAGTATGGATTAAAGCCGTAACAAAAACAAATCTTGATTCAGAAAAATATAAATAAAGTGAAAATGACAATTACCTTTAAATGACCCGTATTGACTATAACAGTCTGCAGTTTGCAACTTCCTTTATTGAGTTCTGGGTAGACTAGGACATAGCAGGCACCTTTCTCCCAATTCTAGATAAACGTATCCCATAAACTCTTGAATAGCAGGAGTTTAACGTACATAAGAGTAGTTCAGCATTAGCAGCCATTTCAAACATTAAAAAATGTGAATGGGATATATGCAGTTCTTCAAATAGCAGCAGTGCCATTGATTAGACAACACCCATGAACAAAGCAACAGCTCCATTACAAAAGGCTGTGAATGAAACTGTTAGAAGAGATTGGAACTTCAATAGTGTACACCCTATCAGAATTCAAATTGATGCAATTATAAGTAATTGTAGGTAGCGTGGGACAACCACTCCATTTAGGAGAATGCTCTGAGCGCCATTGTTTAAACACAAATACCCAGCTTATGAAAATTAAATAACGCTCCCTTCAATCTCTGACTTCATGGATCCATTTAGAGAAACAACATGAATCTTCTGTTAAACTGAACAGTATTTCTCTTCAGGAGCTCAACTTGATCCAAGTCATTTATAATAAAGTTTCTACTAATAGGGCTCTTGAGAAAAGAGCATTTCCCCTTAAAATCAATTTTTTTTTTTAGATGGAAATACATTCAGGACTTTGTCTTAACACGTTTCTGTGAGTAGGCCTCCAAAGACAAGATCCAATTAGTCAACGGGCAGTCTAACTGATCAAACTCACACAGTAATGTAAGTAATATTAAAAATGCCTGGTTTCTCGTTGATCATATTTTATGCACATCTGGATGGCTGGATGGATGGGCAGACAGGCGGATGAATAGGTGGATGGACTATGTAGATAGACAGACAGGTGGACACATATGGCAGGCAGGCATAGAGACAGGTAGAATATATATAAAATAAAATAGAGAAAGCAGGCACATTTTAGAAGAGGGAACCAGTCTAACATGCTGCTAACTGATCCAGAATAGCAAACGTCACAGTAATATAGTCGAGTAAAGAAGACCTGGTACTCGTAAAATTCAACTTGTGCAGTTTTAAAGGAAACACACAGCAATGTTTCAGCCCTTGCAGGAGCTAGCCAGATCATTGCCTTCAAAAATAACCGTTAAAAAAGCAGGTTTACAAAATCATTTACTGTAACCACTAAACTCCCCTAGATACATATTATTAAACATATCATGGTAACACCCACATCAAATTAGAATGAGACATAATTGTAGAATTATGTAGTTAATTGCTCACCTGAAAAACCTTTGCCAAATTGTCAAACAAGGCTTGCCCAGCACTGACTTTATGCTTAACTCCTCTGACTGTGCCATTTTTACTGAGTATGTTCACTCTTTTGGTTCCAAATCCCCGGTCTTTAGTGGCTCTGGCAAGGACAAGAAGGTCATCAGGCTCATTTTCACTTTCATCAAATTCCGAACCTAAAAAGCCATTCTGATGCCCATCCGTTTCACTTGGTAAGCTGTTTTGGTCAGTCTCACAGCTGCTGGCACATTCAGAGTCCAAGGAGTCTCCATCTGTATAGACTTCTTTCAGAACTCTTCCACTATGAGATGAAGCTATCCTAAACCTGACTTTTCTTTGATGCCTGTCCCCTTCCGGCTTCATTTGCATGTTAAGCATTGCTTCCTCCATCAATTAAAAACAAAATAGTTTACATTGTTCAGGTTCAGACTGTCACCTTTCCTGCCAGTTTGTGACACTCACAACAATAGAAAAACAATTTCTAGTGACAGTAGAACCCATAAGGAAACAAGGGCTAGTTTGAAAAGGGTCTACCTTACTCTGAAGCAGTGTGATTAATAATGAATGACAGTGTGCTATGGTTACCTTTAAACTAAAACCTGTAAATTGATACATTTAATTAATTATGAAAGGCCCACTGTGCACTTTCAGAGCAGCTCAAGTGCAGTCAAGTAAAATACGGAGAAATTAGATCATCAGACGAAAAATAATAAAATGTATCTATGCACATTAACTTCATTCACTTGTTAATTAAATTGTAAAGTGCTACAGAATCTGTTGGCGCTATATAAATGGCAATAATAATAATAATAATTAATTGCGTCTTTTTTAAGTTCATGTAAGAACACCATAGATGTACATGCGAAGCTTTTTATACCTGCAACATATTTTTCTACATTTCTAATCTAAGTTTACATTACTTTAACATTTTTATTTTTTTATATATTTTTTTTAAAATAAAATTAGAACTATTTTCTCCTATAGGAAGTTGTAAATCTACCGTAGCTTTCTATATTCTGGTTAAAAAAAATTAAAAAAACAATAAAAAAGCTGTAGAAAACAATCAGGGGGATTTATCAAAGTGTGATAAAAATTTATTTTATTATAGCTATTATAGATAGATTAAATGTATTTATTTTTATTTAAATTAGTCCCGACAGTGCCAGTTTTTTTCTCTACCTATATTCTAACATTTTTTCTCAGAGATATCCATTTCACAGTGTTTTGAAAAAGGAGTGAAACATGACAGTTTTATGGCAAAAAAGGTAATGGATAGATAAATTGATTGATTTATTTGTTGAGTCACCAAACAAAATTATAGCTATTGCAAAAGAAGTAAAACATTTTTTTAGAAAAAAAACAGTATTTTTAATAAATTGCACTGAAAAAACCCAAAATTAAATGAAAATTTAAACCAACTCTCCCTAAAGGCCAATAAAACTAGTCATATGTTAATCTCCCCCAAATATTCATTAAATGTTTATTATCTTAAATCATCCACAGCATGATTAGCAAATACAAAATTAACAGAAGAGTTTCCATGTGGTTAGGAGTCATTACATGAAGTGGATGATCAAGATTTTTCGTGGTATATTTCTTCCAGAAGAATGTTTGGATTGGATGGGCGACAGCTGCTCAGTGTGTGGAATCCGGTCATCCACTTATCGGAATCCTCAGTTTCTATCCGTGACTTGTACAGAGCCCACAAGTTTGCACAGGGCATTAGGCTAACGGGGTACCGGCAAACTACTACTAACGAGCTTACATTTGCCTGTACGCACTAGTGTTATAAAGAATAAATGGATTATTTGGGTAATATGTTGTGTTTAGAATTCAGGTGGTAAATTGGCTGAAAAAAGCAGGTAAATGTATTAGTCTTTGACTAAGGCAGATCGTAGAGAATCCAGTAAGTTTTCTGTGTGATACATTTGCAAATCCAAACAGTTGACTACTTGAAACAAAAAAACTAAATAAGAAAAATGAAAAGTGAATCCCACAGTCAGCTTACTATACTCTCTCCAAAAAGAATCATAAAACAACAAAACATCCAAGGTTACTAATAGATTTTAGTGAAAATAGTATATAAAGTGCAATACAGAATATACAGTGCTTCAAATAGTTTCTACCCATGTGAGTATATTATCACTTACTTAAATGTAAGGATATTAATTATTACCAATATACCATGCATATATATTTTTTTGATGGGAGAAAACTCATCCACAAGATACATATATATATATGAAACAGAATAGAGAAAATATATATGGTATTATAATTTATTGACAACTTTGAAGATAAAAATAAATGTACATAGCACTTACAAACATAAACGCACATAAGGTCCGTCAATCTGGTAACCTAGTGTCATGAGTACCCCTCTAGAGGCCTATCTTTGCAGTCCTCCTTCGTATCTCCTCTGGCCACAGTCACACTGGAAATGCAGAATCACCCAACGCGTTTCGAGAATCTGCAGTTTGGACTTTTTCAAGAGCGTTTGATAAATAGACAAATACTAAATTTTGTATGGAATTTTTTACTTATGTATCAATTTATTAAATTTTTTTTGCCAGATAATATATTGAGACTCCAAGCAACTAATCATAATAGCAGAACTGCCTAACCCAGTGCAATTGAAAAGTCTAGCAAAGCTGTTTTACAGAATCTACTTCAGTAATTATTATATTATGTCTGCATTTTGCACAGTCTGTTGCTCTTCATAATTCATTTTCTGCACTTTCAGAGTGTAATGGTGTTGTGGAGAGAGGCACTGAGGCTAGTAGCGTTGTGGAGAGAGGCACTGAGGCTAGTGGTGTTGTGGAGACCGGCTTGGAGACTATGGTGAGGCCTAATAGAAAGCAGTTGTTGTTGGGGGATTCCATTATAAGAGGTGTGGAGATGGACAATGGTGGTCTTCCCGGAGCTACTGCTCACAGAGACAAGAGATGTATCTGTAATATTGTTAAGCAAGCAAAGCAGGAAGGGGAATTGGATGTACTTGTCCATCTAGGGACAAATGACTTGGCTTGCAATGAGGTTTCAGAGGTTAAGGAAGTTTTTAGTGTTTTTGCCAATGCTATACGGCAGGTTGCTTCCACACTGTCATTCTCTGATGTTCTGCCTGTGCATAACACTCAGAACGACAGGCGGATGCGTATTAGGGACTTTAATTTGTGGCTTGGTGAATGGTGTCGGGAGCAAGGATGTGGCTTTATTTCTCATGGTATCTCTGTTTGGAATGGAGATAAGCTGTACAAAAAAGATGGTTTGCATCTTTCTCAAAAGGGAACAAATGTTCTCAGTGAACAGTTCAGAGGTTTTGCTAGGATGTATTTAAACTAGGAGAGGGGGGCAAAAGGATGATAAAACATCAATCCAATTGTCCCCCAAAACGAGGACAGAAGGTGACTGTAGCAAGTGTGTTAAAAAATGATAAGCTTAGAGTCATGTCTACAAATGCTCGCAGTTTAGGGGATAAGATCCATGAACTTGTGGCAATAATGGCAACTGATAGTGTAGATTTAGTCGCTGTTACTGAGACATGGTACAATGAGAAAAATGACTGGGACATAGCAATACCAGGGTACTATTTATATAGGAAAGATAGGGAAGGCAAGAAAGGGGGAGGGGTGGCCTGGTATGTGAAGGATAGCATAAAATCTAGCCTAATAAAAGTTAGTGAGGCAAACATAGAGTCCGTTTGGGCTACGTTAGAATTTGGTAATCACACAGTAACTCGTGTAGGTGTGATTTATAGGCCCCCAGGACAAATTGAAGAGTTAGATAATCTACTAGTTGAGGAAATAGCTAAAATGACAATGAAGGGGAAGTTATCATCATGGGTGACTTTAATCTTCCTGATGTAAATTGGAAAACAAAATTAGCTACTTGTGCCAGGAGCACACATATTCTAAACTCCCTACTGGGATTGTCTCTAAAACAAGTTGTTGAGGAGCCAACTCGTAAAGAGGCCATACTAGATTTAGTGTTAACAAATGGAGATTTGGTATCAGCTATTACTGTAGGTTAAAGTTTAGGATCCAGTGATCATCAGTCAGTGTGGTTTAATATAAGAACAGTGACTGAGTCACACCACACAAAAACAAAAGTTTTAGACTTTAGAAAAACAGACTTTTCTAAAATTAGTGTAGAGGAGTCATTATCAGACTGGAGCAATTTAAATGGAGTCCAAGAGAAATGAGATTATTTAAAAGTTGCACTATTGAAGGCAACAGAAAATTGCATTAGGCTTGTCAGTAAATGCAAAAAATTCAAGAAACCACTGTGGTACTCCACAGATGTGGCCAAAATAGTTAAAAACAAAAAGTTAGCATTTAGGAATTATAAAAAAAACCCAGAGTGAGGAAGACAAAATGATCTATAAGATTAGGCAGAAAGAGGCTAAGCAAGTTATAAGAGCTTCCAAATCACACACAGAAGAGAAAAAAGCACAGTCAGTAAAAAAGGTGGATAAAACATTTTTTAGATACATAAATGAGAAAAGAAACGTAAAACAAGGATTAGTTAGATTAAAAACAAAAGAAGGAAGGTATGTAGAAGAGGATAAAGGTCTAGCTGACTGCCTCAATGAATATTTTTGTTCTGTATTTACAGATGAAAATGAAGGAAAAGGACCTCAGTTGAGAAAAGGGATAAATGAGTCATTTATTACATGTGAGTTTACAGAGGAAGAGGTTCTATTTCAACTGTCAAAGGTAACGAAAAATAAGTCAATGGGACCTGATGGAATCCACCCAAAGCTATTAAAAGAGCTTAGTGGTGTACTAGCAAAACCATTAACAGATTTATTTAACCAATCATTGTTAACAGGAGTAGTCCCAGAAGATTGGAAGTTAGCGAATGTTGTGCCCATTTACAAGAAAGGTAATAGGGAGGAGTCGGGCAACTATAGGCCAGTAAGCCTTACTTCAGTAGTGGGAAAGTGATGGAAACCATGTTAAAGGATAGGATTGATGAACATCTAAAAACACATGGATTTCAAGATCAGAGACAACATGGGTTTACTTCAGGGAGATCATGCCAAACTAATCTTATTGATTTTTTTGATAGGGTAACTAAAATTATAGATCAGGGTGGTGCAGTAGACATTGCTTACCTAGATTTCAGTAAGCCTTTTGACACTGTTGCACATAGAAGGTTTATCAATAAACTGCAATCTTTAAGTTTGGATTCCAATATTGTTGAAAGGGTAAGGCAGTGGCTGAGTGACAGGCAAATGAAGGTTGTAGTCAATGGAATATATTCGAAGCTTGGACTTGTCACCAGTGGGGTACCTCAGGGATCTGTACTTGGACCCATTCTCTTTAATATTTTTATTAGTGATATTGCAGAAGGTCTTGATGGTAAGGTATGTCTTTTGCTGATGATACTAAGATATGTAACAGGGTTGATGTTCCAGGAGGGATAAGCCAAATGGCAAATGACTTAGGTAAACTAGAAAAATGGTCAGAATTGTGGCAACTGACATTTAATGTGGATAAGTGCAAGATAATGCATCTTGGACGTAAAAACCCAAGGGCAGAGTACAGAATATTTGATAGAGTCTAACCTCAACATATGAGGAAAGGGATTTAGGGGTGATTATTTCTGATGACTTAAAGGTAGGCAGACAATGTAATAGAGCAGCAGGAAATGCTAGCAGAATGTTTGGTTGTATAGGGAGAGGTATTAGCAGTAGAAAGAGGGAAGTGCTCATGCCATTGTACAGAACACTGGTGAGACCTCACTTGGAGTATTGTACACAGTACTGGAGACGTATCTTCAGAAGGATATTGATACCTTAGAGAGGGTTCAGAGAAGGGCTACTAAACTGGTTCATGGATTGTGGGATAAAACTTACCAGGAAAGGTTAAAGGATCTTAATATGTATAGCTTGGAGGAAAGACGAGACAGGGGGGATATGATAGAAACATTTAAATATATAAAGGGAATCAACACAGTAAAAGAGGAGACTATATTTAAAAGAAGAAAAACTACCACAACAAGAGGACATAGTCTTAAATTAGAGGGACAAAGGTTTAAAAATAATATCAGGAAGTACTTTACTGAGAGGGTAGTGGATGCATGGAATAGCCTTCCAGCTGAAGTGGTAGAGGTTAACACAGTAAAGGAGTTTAAGCATGCGTGGGATAGGCATAAGGCTATCCTAACTATAAGACAAGGCTAGGGACTAATGAAAGTATTTAGAAAATTGGGCAGACTAGATGGGCCGAATGGTTCTTATCTGCCGTCACATTCTATGTTTCTATGTTTCTATATTGTATTTTAAAGAATTGATCGCTGAGAGTTTTTTAAATTGCTGAACGATTAACCTTTCACAACATTTATACTTACGCAAAGTTACTTTTTGCTTTTATTTTGTTAAGTGATGGTTTTCTGTAGGTAATTGTAACCCATTAGCACTCAGATGAATTTGATTAATTCGAATAAGCTTGGCTCATTTAAATTTGCAGTTGCTGTACGTCATATTTAAAAGGAGATTTGATTTTAAATTTTAAGCTTTTCAGAATCTTGTGCATGAATGTATATTAAACAGACTTGTAAAATCTCATAGGATATGTATAGTCTATTTTCTAAAAAGCAAGTTAAATAATTCTTGTAAATCTATATATTGTCCCACATTGTCAACAGTATCAGTAAAAAAAAGTATCATCTTTCACTATTTTTCCAATAAGCCAATATACATTGATTTCTCCTATTATTTCAATGTCTTTGTAAGTTTTATAATTGAGAAAATTTCAATTTCTTACATTTTACATCCAATTCATTTTATTCACCATATGGCATGGAATAACTACATAAAACCAAAACATTTATATGAAAAAGTTTAAAAAGACAGTAAAACATAGTAAGTTGTGAGTCATAAAGTTCTTTACTTGTGTTGTATTTTTTTGTGATGTTTATTCATAAAGAATGTCTACCATAGGCAGACGATGTACAGATCACTTGACAGTTTTGGATAACAGCAAGTATTACAATATCCAGGAAAGAAAATAATGAGATCAGTCAGTGATGAGATTGGTGATAAACAAAATCAATATGTTATTGGAACCTTGATGGAACTTAATACTGAATTTATATGATAATCTGTGTTCTGGAGAGAATCATAAACCACTCGACCTTCTGTCTTGTGTTTTATTACATTGTCTCCAGAACCCATGAAAGGCATAATATACATGCATCCTCTACAGCTTCTATACACTCTTGCATGTGTTATACATATGAGCAAAGATATGAAAGTACTCATCTACTCTCATGACAGTTTCTGTACAATAGATCACACAGATTGATGGGAACCAGCTATAAATTCAATAAAAGGTGAGAATTGTGGTCACAGGGATTACATGTCAATCACATCACTTTTTTCTGTGTTTTTAATTCTTACAATCATAACTCCCCTTAAAGGAGAAAGTTCACTTCTCTGGAAGTTACAGCAATGAATAAATGTAAATATGTATATATAATCCATGATCCTGCACTCACATTTGTAGTATAAGTGCCACGGTGCTCTTTCAGCCAAATCAACATACATCTCCACAAAGAAAGGCACACGCTGGGCTTCTTGAAACTGTACTACAGTTTTGTGCTCTCGCACCTATATTAGATACAGCACTTATGGCAGATGAACCAGGAGCCAAACAAAGTCTGCAGGAAGAAGATGGTGGTGGCGGCAGAGGACAAGTTCAGATTGTACACTTACATTTTACTGCAAGCAAAGACCACCAGACCCAAGCCAGAAATGTCACGTTTGGGGTGCAAACACCCCCAAGTGGGATAAGTCAGATTGAAATCTGTATTTAAAAGGAAACAGATCATTATGTGAAAAAAGGTTAATACATATTATATATATATTTATATATTAATCTCCCTGAAGAAAGGCACACGCTGGGCTCCTTGAAGAAAATTATTTGTCTTTATTCATAACACACGGGTTACAGCAAATCAACGTTTCAGTCCATCATAGGACTTTCATCAGGATACCCCATAGATTACACTACCGAACACCGACCACCCTCCTGGCTCATTAACTACTGGGCGGCATAGTCAAACACTACGTGGAAGAGAAAACGGCGGCCATCTTGTTTTCACAAAAGGAGGCAGTGGGACTTGGTCATCGAGTGTCTGGAACTAAAATCGGACACTCGACTTCGCGAACACCGCTGAAATCATTTGAACGCCTGCTTCCTTTTGTTGCCGAACAGCTAGGAGAGCGCCGTTCAGTAGTTTGGTTCCTACGAACAAGGGGAACAATCGCTCCTATGAGCAAGGAGGCTCCGTTCGTGTGTTAATTCACTTTTATGGCTTTTTTGAAATTGACTGACTGCACACACTGAATTCATGGAACTATTTTGGGCAGGAGCCTCATGTGCGGTCAGTGACTTAAGACTTCCACACTTTTTGAGAACCCCTGAACCAATCTGGGTGAAATTTGAATATGTTGGTCTCCCAGATTGGGGCTTTCAGGGGACATGTCATTTGTGGGGATACCTTGTGTGTAAAGGAGGATTCCTAGTTTTGGGGAAATTGTGTGTCCTTTGCCTGGAGATAATTGGGTTATCCTTTAACTTATCTAATTACCTTCCATGCAGAGGAAGGGAGGGTTTTACTGTAAATCTGTATTATGATTGGTTGTCACTTTTGTTTACTGTGGGAAGTCCTCTTGCAGGAGGATTTCCATAAAAGCCAGTGTGGCATCAATAAAACATTATTCCTGTTGTACCCTTCATGAAGTCAAGGCTCATGCTTTGGTAACCTTTTATTTGCTGGGGAGATTCGTCTTATGCTCAGCAATTGGAAAGGGAATAGGCCATAACCACTGACGTTCGTAACAGTACCCTCTCCCTAGACAATGGTTATCTGACTATTTAGGCACTAGCCTGGTCCCCATTTCCTGGCACCGACTGACTGTACTTATGAAGAATTCCCTCTAGCAGGGATCAAAGATGGAGGACTTTTTTTTATCAAAGCAGGAGCGTATGCAGAACATGCTGAAATTTTACAGTTTACTGAGGAACAGGCAGCAGCTATTCTATGGCCACAGACTGATGGAGATCTACCTAAAAGAACAACAAGGAAGGATATTATACATCAATCATTGCGGATGCAAAACCCACGTGGGATTTTTTTCCAATATGATAATAGTCAGACAAGTATATTGCATGCAATTCAAGGTCTGTCTCCCTCTGTTTTAATCTTTCCAATTGATGTATAATATCCTTACTTGTTGTTGTTTTAGGTAGATCTCCATAAGTCTCGGATATCCATTATGGAAACCACGACAGGGCACAGAGAAATGGACTAAACAGGCTTATATAGTATATAGTGCTCCCTGACTGGTTGCAGGGAAGCATGTGATCATGGGCGTGTAAGAGAAACACTTTCATGATAATTACTGAACTGGCCCTTTAAGGGTTAAACCGGGAAACCCTTATATACTTTAAAGCTGCAGCGGCCGGGGTCTCTAATGTTTAGAGAGTCGAACGCTGTGAGAGGAGCCACCACAAGGGGTGAGTGATGGGCGGCATTCCCACGAACACGTCTGACAGGAGCGGACCCGGTGGGCGGCGTGACAGATCACAGGTATTACCTTTGTCTAGGGAGAGGGTACTTCACCTTTACAAGTTTCCTGCACTTTTTGGCTTTTTAAAGCTTGTTGTTGGAGTTATGGGGTTATCCTGATGAAAGTCCTATGATGGACTGAAACATCGATTTGCTGTAACCCGTGTGTTATTAATAAAGACGAGTCATTTTCTTCAAGAAGCCCAGCGTGTGCCTTTCTTCAGGGAGATTAATGTATATATATATAGTAGAGATTGTAGCCGTATTAGTCCAGTGATGTAGATGTAAAAAACAGCATGTATGCTTATATATATTACTGTGCATTTATATTTGTGTATATGAGTTCATGTGCATGTATGTATATGTGTTTATGTATATGTATATGTACATGTGTTTATGCGTTCACATATATATATTTATGTGTATGTGCATGTATAAAGTGTACCATCCTCTGCACTGTCTGCTTGTTTGTTTTTCTTCTCCCTCTCTCCCCCCTCACTCTGCTCTTCAGAAAGATATTTATGACTCTCTGCCAAAATGGTGTCTGTTTTCTAACAAACCTGTGTCTTATCTACACTCATGTCGCTTTAACCCCTGTATCACAACTCAGCTTTGAATTCTATGTGTCGTCTTGCTCAGAAATGCTTCCAATAAAAAAGGTATTACAAGATACAAATTTTATCTGTTTTTTACATCTATATGTGTGTATATATATATAAATATATATATATATATATATTATGTATTAACCTTGTTCACATAATGATCTGTTTCCTTTTAAATACAGATTTCAATCGGACTTATCCCACTCGGGGGTGTTTGCACCCCGAACGTGACATTTCCGGCTTGGGTCTGGTGGTCTTTGCATGCAGTAAAATATAGGTTTACAATCTGAAGTTGTCCTCTGCCGCCACCTGACTGCTGTCTAGATGTAATGCCCAAACCCCCACTTGTTGCCCCTTTCCCAATGACACACGAGAGACCATATTAATTTGGGTAAGGGCAACGGCCACAGCTTTATTTATTCTTAACATGCCAGCAACCAAAACCATACTGTCAGCTGTTGGGGTGATTGCCCTACAGACAGGTCTATCCCAACAAACCATGAGTCCATGAGCAGCCTACCTCCGCCCTCAGTTCCCAGCAGACTGCGACTCCCCAAGCCTCCTCGGCAACTTCTTCACTTCTGCCTGCGCTGGCCAGGACTCCCGTGCTGTGACAAAAACAAAAGAAAGAAAAGTCAACAAGCAACCGAGACAAACTCAAGTCCTTCAGTACACCCACCTGTCCTATGGGATGGAGGGCGGGAAAGTCAGGATCCCTGCACTTCCAAGAGCTGACTGGTAAGTCCCCTCCCCTAACTGTCCTTATATCTGTCCTACCACTTTGCCACTTTGTATCCATCCATACCCCTCCCTCCTTGCTACTCCTTCAAGACTCCTTAGCCTAGCATCAGTCATGTCCCCCCTTCCTTGTCAGTCCAGGGAGGTGTCTTGACTGCTGTTTAGATGTAATGCCCAAACCCCCACTTGTTGCCCCTTTCCCAATGACACACGAGAGACCATATTAATTTGGGTAAGGGCAACGGCCACAGCTTTATTTATTCTTAACATGCCAGCAACCAAAACCATACTGTCAGCTGTTGGGGTGATTGCCCAACAGACAGGTCTATCCCAACAAACCATGAGTACATGAGCAGCCTGCCTCTGCCCTCAGCTCCCAGCAGGCTGCGACACCCCAAGCCTCCTCGGCAACTTCTTCACTTCTGCCTGCGCTGGCCAGGACTCCCGCCACCGCGATGACGACTTCCCTCCATGCCTCCTGTCGCCATCGCGCCCCCCGCCGACAGCACAGTCTCAATCCCGCTCTGCAAACCCGTATTAAGGATATCTAACCCAATGGAATTCAAGTGAACCCCATCCTTCCTCATCAAATCCTGGTTCTCACCTTCCAGCTCCACATGTCGGACGACTACCCCGCCTAGCCGCCGTACAAATTTTCCTATGGCAATGTTAAGCTTGCGCCGACTCCTCTCCAATCCGCGTGAGTGCGGAAGCACCCGCCAGCACGGCCTGGAAACCACCTCCAACCACACCAAGGTCATGCCCGGAAACATCGCCATTCACCTTGCCAAGTCGTGCCGGATCGCGTGGAGAAGGTCCACCGTCCAGGATTCCCCTAAGTCGTTGCCTCCCGCATGAACCACCGCCACCACCGGCCCGGAGACAAACTTACGCAGCGCCACGAATTCCGGGTAAACTTGCTGCCAGCGAAGACCCCTAATACCCTTCCACCGGACTCGAGCCAAATCAAAAGAGAACCCCAAATTTCGTCCATAGGCCCGGTCTTCTGCGCGCCGCGCAGCCCAGTACACATAGGAATGCCCCATAATCCACACGTACCGGGGCCGACCACCTACAATGAAAAGAGGGTTACAGCATATGTGGACGGATATAGGACTTGAACCGCCCTGACTCCCACCTACCAATGCGCCGAATGCCCACAGCCGAGTAGCCCAATAAACTTGCCTGAGTGGCAGCCCCGATCCGAAAGGAATGAGCCGAAAACCGTTGATTATCCAGCCCCCCAGCGGTCAACGATCTCTGCAGCGTCGCCGAGAACTGATACCACGTTAACAGTGACCCATCCAAGTGAACCAATGGGCCCCCCCGAGCCGGTCGCACCTTCAGAAATTCGTGGAAGGCCCCAACCGGACATACGTCATCACCCGTGGCCCCCAAACGAACCCATGCACCCCGGGCCACCTGGTCCATCTTAGATCGCCGCACCAGAATGTCAACGGTGGAAGAAGACCACCGCACATCCGATAACGCCAACGGTGAGACCTTCCCTTTACTAGGCGCAACCAGCTCGCCAATGCGAAAGGCTCCAAAGAAGCAGAACGCGAAGGCCAAACAAATAATTTGGAACCATACTCGGAACTACAAACCGTCGGCAACATCGAGAGAATCCGTCGCAACAACTCCACCGTAATCGGGCGACGACGATCCGGACACCGCCGCAGCCGCCACCCTTTTAGCACCCTCTGAATCCCAAATTCCTTGGTGAGATCCCGCCAACCCATAAAACGGAACAAAAAAGACAGAGCGGCCAGAGCCTTTTCCGCTGCCGCGCAAGACCTACCTCGCCGGGCCATGTCCTCCAACAGCAATAAAGTTGTCTCCAGACACCAAGGTTCCGCAGATACATCCCTGTCCTGTGCCGACAACAGCCACTGTCGCCACACTGCCCGGTATGCCTTCCATGAAGACTCCGCCAATGAATCCTCCACCAAGCCCATCAGGCCTCGAAATTGAGTTTCCATAAGGACACGGCAGACCGATCCGCCTCGCCTCCAGCGCTGCCTCTCGAAACCGCTCCCACCGGAATCGAGATAATCCGTCAGCCAACACATTTTGGACACCCGGGACATGATGCGCCCGCACCCAAACATTAAACCGCAGACTCAGAAGCACAAGGCGCCGGAGAAGCGCCAAAACCAGTGGAGACGAGGAGGACGACCGGGTAATCACATGAACAACACTCATGTTGTCCGTGTGAAAAACCACTGTGTAATCCCGAAGCTCCTCACCCCACAGTTCCAGTGCGACCACTATCGGAAATAGCTCCAAAAAGGTAAAATTCCGACCAATCGGGGAAGAGCGCCACTCCACCGGCCACTCCCCCGCACACCACTGGCCCCGAAAATACGCCCCGAAACCTACGGACCCCGATGCATCCGTAAAGAGCTCCAACGCAGCATTGGAGGTAGCCTCCCTCAACCAGCAAGAATGCCCGTTGTAACAGCGGAGGAAGGAACTCCACACCGCCAGATCCGCCCGAAGGCGACGCGTGATCCGAATGTAATGGAAGGGTTCCCTCACCCCCACAGTGGACAAGGACAATCTGCGACAAAAAGCCCGACCCATCGGTAAAACCCGGCATGCGAAAACCAAGTGCCCCAGAAGGCACTGCATTTGACGCAACTGACCCTTCTTAGAACCCTTGACCAAGTCCACCATGCGAAGTAACACCACTAACTTCTCCTCTGGTAGCCGGAAAACCATCCTCTCAGTATCCATCTCGATACCCAGAAACGAAAGAACCAACACCGGGCCAACCGTTTTCTGTTCCGAAACTGGAACCCCGAAATCCGCCGCCACGCGCCGGAAGGCATGGAGCAGAGAAAGGCAGTCCGTAGAACCCAACGGACCGACAAACAAAAAGTTGTCCAGGTAATGGGTTAAGGAACCCAGACCCGACACACGTGCCGTGACCCACTCCAAAAACGAAGAAAAAAGTTCAAAATAAGAACAAGAGATAGCACAGCCCATGGACATGCACATATCATAATAGTAGGAACCGTTGGCCAATAACGCCCCCCGCCTGGCCCGCCGAAGAAGGAGCAATGCCGAGTCGAAGGACGCATAGCGAACCCTGCACACATCCCTGTCTATGTCATCATTGACCGACGCCCCCGCTGGGTATGAGAGATGGTGAATTAAACAAAAAAACCCTGGCTCCTTTTTTGGTACCAAACCCAACGGAGACACCCTCAAATTGTGAAAAGGGGGACAGTCAAATGGGCCGGCCATGCGCCCCCGCTGAATCTCCACCTCCAATTTGTCCCATAATATGCCCTCTTTCCCCCGGGTGGACCGAAGGTTGTCGGCAAACCGACCCTCCTCTGACAGCACGAATGGAATCCAAAAACCCGTCGTGAATCCCTCGCGCAAAAGCGCCGCAACTTCCCGCTTAGGATACCTGTCGAGCCACGGGCGCATCCTTTCCACGGTCACCGGAGTCCTCACTGCGAGAAACGTCATCCCTACCAGAGCCCTTTGCGGCTGATGGTCTACCCTTCTTAAAACAGCGAATGGCAGGGTGAGCTCCCCCGCAGTGGGCACACTCGTGGCGGAATCTACAGGAACTAAACCACTTACAATGGCTCTCATTGAAGAGCCAGCAGACTCCTTTCCGCTGACCCGCCAACGTACCCGTAGGCACGCCGGCAGCCCCCGGAAAGGGAGAGGGGCGACACGGGGTCATCAATAGCAGCCACAGGCTGCCGTCTTGTACCCCAAAACCCATACCCGGTCATATTTGAACCAGCATTGGCCCCCGTAAACCTAATACGCGCCCCAAATTAAGTCCAGATATCCGAATAGCGAAGGGGCCCTCTCCGGGAAGGGACGCACGAGAACACTAGCAAATATATTAAAGCCCTGCAGCCAATTCCCAAATGTGCGTGGGATAGCCTTACCCTTCTCACCTTCCAATTGTTCCCCTCGCCGCGGCCTGTCCACTGACTCCTTGTCCGGCGGAACGAGAGAAAGGAGATCCACATACTCACCCCGAATAATTTTTTCCTGAACCTCCGCTGGTACGTGTAAACCTAGCGGAGCCAATTCACACCCAGGGAGAAAAGAACTGGACCCTACCCTGGGAAGACTATCCCCACAACCCGGACCCTGAGCCCCTTGACCCCCACCCATAGCTTGCCCATCCACTAAAAGCCTAAGCAGGCGCAGCACCTCACTCTCCTGCCCTGACCCCCCTGCAGGACCCCAGGCACCAGCGCATGCCAACTCACCGAATGGGAGGAGGCATAGGGGTCGTCCTCCATCACCATCCCTCTCCTCCTCAGAATCCTGCTCCTCATCCGAATCACCCTGGAGCCTCACAGCTCCCAGGGCAGGTGCAGCCGAAATGGCCTCCCGACCGCCGGCATCCCGACTGTGTCTGCGCCTGGGGGCTGCCGTCCGCTCCGCGGCACCCCTTTCACTGTTTGATGCCGAAGGCTCCATCCATCTTGGGGCTGCCGCACAATCCGTGGCACCCCTGTTACTGGCCGGTCCTGCGGTCCCCGGCTCCTCCCGGGTTTCCGACCTCCGGTTTTCAGCGCCGGCGCCTACTTCCGGGTGTGACCCGGCGCCGGCTGCTGATGTCACTACCGGTGCGCCGGCTGTGCGTGACCGGCGTCCTGACGCAACTTCCGGCCTCGCCGGAAATGAAGGTGGGCTCCGAGATCTTCCCACCACTCCGCCATCTTGAAAATGGCTGCCGGACACCGCCGCAGCCCTCACCTGCGACCGGGCCACTCGGATAGACCTCAGAGCACCGGCTCCTTCTTCCCTCTCTTCCTCCCCGCACCGGACTGGGAGACAGCCGCGACGGCGGCCTGGAACGCCTGGCCCGCCGCCCTTCATCCACTGGCACTGCCACTTCACTGGGTGCACCGTCCATGCCAGCCAGCACTGCTTCCAGCGAGCCTGCTCCATGTGCATCCCGGTAAGCCTGCAACAGGGCCACCAACGACTCCTGAGAAACTTCCATCCCACACAGAAATTCAGGTAAGCGGTGAACAGTAAAGCCTGTGAATTAATTATTATTTTTTTTTTTTTTTTTTTTTTTGTGGGGGTCAGCCGTTGGGACAATGAAAGAAAGTCAGGATCCCTGCACTTCCAAGAGCTGACTGGTAAGTCCCCTCCCCTAACTGTCCTTATATCTGTCCTACCACTTTGCCACTTTGTATCCATCCATACCCCTCCCTCCTTGCTACTCCTTCAAGACTCCTTAGCCTAGCATCAGTCATGTCCCCCCTTCCTTGTCAGTCCAGGGAGGTGTCTTTCTTCCTGCAGACCTTGTTTGGCTCCTGGTTCATCTGCCATAAGTGCTATATCTAACATAGGTGCGCAGAGCACAAAACTGTAGTACAGCTCATTGAGAAGTGGAGAAGGCAGGTGCACTCTAGTCCAATGAGCCTCCCAATTCTGTTAGCTATGTGAAGCTAAGTAAGCAGAAGAAAACCTCCCTGTCAGACTGAGTGACAGTCAAGGTGGTTTTACTGCCCTACAGAAACTGGTACTTTTATAAACTGTCACCCCACACGTAACGCACTTAAGCAATCTGAAGTTCTTTACGTTTCTGGAGTATTCCTTTAAAGAAAATTGTACAGCAAATAAAAAGATAATTTATTCTTAATATTTGTGTAAATAAAATGACAGAGTTATTTACTAAAGTGAAAATTCCAAGTGAATTTCAAACGTAAGGCCAGAGTAGCTGAAATGGACGCAAAACTGACTTCTAATTCTTTTCCCACTTCGGCTATTTTATCCTTAAATTTGAAATTCACTTTGAATTCTCTCACTGTAGTGAATAACCTTGTGAGGTTTATGTAATGGTGGATAAAATGAATGAATCTGCATTGCTTACAGTAGACTGCAATATTTGCTCTGTTATCAATTCCATGAGATTCTGCTACAAATGATAATCTTATAAACAGAGGAATACAAGTGTTCCGCTAATCTGAGTTTTCTATATTTATCAGTTGAAAATCAAAAACCACGACAGAAAGTAATATGTCATAACTTTTATTTATGAACATATTTTGTGTTCTTAAAACATTACAAAATACAATCCATGGCGTAAGTTAACTTACAGTCCATTCAATTGATCCGAGTTTTCTTGATAGGTATATCATGTCCGATGGTTTTTATAATAATTTGTGGATTTTTAAACATTTCACAAAGCCTTGCAATCCTGAAATGAACCACTAGAGACTGCTATGATGCAGCGTTTTAAATCAGCAGGATTTTTCTGGCTATCAATAAAGTGACGAATATTGTGCTGTCTTGTTATGATTTAATCCAAAATTGAACAATGCACAGCTGTATAGAAGTTTCTTAAAATGTGCAAATGTATCTTCTGTAAATACACTGCAACACAAAGCCTGTTATATCTTCACAAAACACCTAAATGGTAATCAATAACCACTTTTATTTTAGCATATATTTTAAATAAGAAAATGTTTATTTAAAGAGAAGGTCTAGGTTTAAAAGCATATTTTAATACATTTGAAAATACAAGCATATGCATTTCCAAATTCATTTTTTAAATTCCAAAGTTCTACCTCTTCTGTAAGTACTATTTACATAATTTCTAAGTTAATAATTTTGGCAAAAAACCCTTATGGTGTCCCAGGGGTGCAGGAGAAGGCAAGTTTGACTTACCTGAAACTGTTCGTCATGGCCACCACCATGTCCATTCAGTGTTTCTCTTTTAGATTCTGGTAATTCATCTGCCAGGAGCCCACGTCAGTGTTGTACTCTTGCGCATGCGTAAGAGGACAACATTGATATCTATGGAGGATTCTGCAAGATTGTGAGAGCTTTCATAGGCGATACTTTTTCACGGCTTTGAGGAAAAAAGTATCGCCTATGAAAGCTCTCACAATCTTGCAGAATCCATACAGCAGAATCCATACAGCAACTGCAAATTTAATTAAACCAAGCTTTCTATTATATATTTTCCATACACCTGACAAAAACTGACATTACTTGTGATAAGTAATGTCAGTTTTTGTCAGGTGTATGGAAAATATATAATAGAAAGCTTGGTTTAATTAAATTTGCAGTTGCTGTATGTCTTGTGTTATCTTTTGATTTTATTTTTTAAAGCAACCTACTTGTAAACACAGGCACAGAACAACAATATAAAAGTATGTATTTAGGCAGGACTCTTCTGATTTTGGGTCCAGAAGAGTTTGTTACCTGGGCTCATTATGCCCACCTGCCATCTGTACCCCTTTCCCAGCTCCCAAAGTTGGGTGGTAAAGTTTTAAAGAAAAATATTGACTATCCACAAAAAGAGACCATATTAATGGAGAAGGAAGTGGATTATGGTAAGAAAGGGTGGGGGCCCTAAATACCAATGGGGGGGACCTATTGTCCTCCCCCCCAACCCACCCCTGAGCAGCGGATGGGGGCCCTAAATAAAAATGTTTCTCCCCTCACAGGTGACTAGGGGTCCCCAAACACCTAGTCATTCCCCCCCAAAAAAATTAACCCCTACCTACCCCCCTCACACTAAAAATAATGAGGGGGGATCTTTAACTAAGTACCAGTAAAAAAAAAATAAAACTTACCATTTCATGTTTTCTTTCTTCTAAAATCTTATTTTTTCAGCCCCAGTAAAGGCCAAATAAAAAATCCATAATAACCGACGCACTTAAAAAAAATTAAAAAAAAACGAGCACAAATAAAAATAATCCTTCTTCACCCATGGAGGGCTCCGCGCAGACTGAGCTCTGCAGCGCAGGGGAAGGCTTATAAAGGCCTTGCCCCGCCCTGCAATTAGACTTTGAGAACTCTGATTGGTGGGTTTAAGCCATCCAATCAGAGTGCTCTGACAGGTAAATGAAGAGACTGACAGGTAAGTCTCTACATTTACCTGTCACAGCACTCTGATTGGCTGGCTTGAAATCCACCAATCAGAGTGCTCTGTGTCATTTTACACAGCGTGGGAAAGTTCTTTGGAATTTTCCCACGCTGTGTAATTTGACTTATAACACTCTGATTGGTGGATTAAGTAACCAATCAGAGAGTTATGAGTCAAATTACACAGCGTGGGAAAATGTATGTTACTTGATAGTGTTGCAAATGCTTACAGCTGAATCCTGGCTATGTTTGTATACTTTTTATTTAAAATTGTATACAGTGTAACATTCTTCATTTTTCCATTGGGTAAGTATATTAGTTCTTAGGCAATACTGTGCTTCAGAATTTTGGCACTTCGGCACTTCGACACTTCGGAACTTCGGCAACTTCGGAACTTCGGCACTTCAACACTTTGGAAATTCGGTAATTTCGGAACTTCGGGACTTCGACCATTCGGCAATTCAGCAATTCATCTATTTGGACATTCGGAAGTACCCGAATGTCCGAATTTCCAGAAATTCATCCAAATTCACATTCGAACCGAAACCAATTGCACATGTCTATCCCCTATAAAGGGTTGTGGGGGTGGGGGCTTTAGAAACATACCCTTCCCACTCTCTTTAGAGATTTTGCCTTTTAGCCTAAAGAAACAAGGTGAATTGTTAGTGCAGGTTTTGCCTTGGCAGGTGAGCTTACACTTTAATGGTCATTGGAGAGATACTAAAAAAACCTTCTGTTATTTAAATTTGCATAGGGATTTGGGACAGATTTATTGAAATGTTGTGCCCCTTTGGTACAGGGGTAAGGTAAATACTAAAGAAAGGAAGGACGTATTTGCAGACAAGTCATGTTTGTCAATATTATAAGGAAGTTTGACTATGGCTGAATGAAGTGTCCAAGCATTTGTAAAAGCTGCCATATGAAAATGTGTCTTTGTTCATGTGGTGATAGGCATTAGTGTATCAACTGGCTTTCATGGCAGTGAATCAGTCAGTATGAGCATAACATCCTTCAGCACTCAGCAACAAAGAAAAGGTGGCCAGGTGACAAACAATATGGTTAAAGAAGGGAAAGAGGGGGCTGTTGATGACAGCTACAATCAAACCTTTAGGAGACTGCACATGCGAATTTGAAAAGTGTTGATGTCTTTGAGACCCGCATTAAAAGTGATAATTTTCCTAATTTGCAACGTCTGTTTTACAGATCTCTAAATAATAAATTCAAGATGTGAACAGTAATTCAGATACTTGGAGATGGAGTAAATAAAGCAAATACAAAGTGCAGAACAGTGGGGAAGACTAGCAGGTTATGATTGCATTCTATTCCATCCTTCCAAGCATGTACTTTTTATCTGCCCTCCTGGAAATGTGGTAATCTGTAAATTTAACTAATGACCTATAAATTGATATCTACAGACCACAAACCACTTTCAGCAACTAATTCCTCTCCTGGTGTAATCCAGCTTCCTGTTTACATATTTTTATATTGATTATTAACATTCAAATAATAACCCCTTAGTCTATTTATTCTGCTACAATCAGCACAGTTATTTATACTTTCATTCTCTCTTTGAATCTTTATTAAAGCTGCATTATTTATGTGTTTTCAAGCTACAACTCCCCTTCTTTAAATGCCGTCTAAAACATCTGGTCATCACTTTTAAGCATTCATTTACCTTCAAGCATAATCACAAGGTCAATGAAACTATGTTATTAAGAAATTGTTTCATGGCTATCCCAGGTCTTGCCTTCCTGTAACTTAGCATCCTTGGGAGGCTTATGAGTATGGGGTTCATCCCGACCACATGGTAACCATATCAACATCAAGCAATGGTTTTGATTTTAATTATTTTTTTGTCAGTTTTAGAATTGAGGTGATTTGAGATTGCTTCAATATTTTAGTTTGCAAATATTTCAATATTTGTCAATAGCCAACCAAATATTTTTTTACCCCAGACTGTTGTTTCCCTTTACATAGCACACATAAGTTCAGTCAGTTCCAAGTGAGACATTTCTGTATATATTCAATGTGTTTTATTTCAGTTTGCCATAATTTTAGCTTAAAGGACCACTCTAGGCACCCAGACCACTTCAGCTTAATGAAGTGGTCTGGGTGCCAGGTCCAGCTAGGGTTAACCCATTTTTTTATAAACATAGCAGTTTCAGAGAAACTGCTATGTTTATAAATGGGTTAATCCAGCCCTCAAAGCCTCTAGTGGCTGTCTCATTGACGGCCGCTAGAGGCGCTTGCGTGCTTCTCACTGTGATTTTCACAGTGAGAAGCACGCCAGCGTCCATAGGAAAGCATTGAAATGCTTTCCTATGCGACCGGCTGAATGCGCGCGCAGCTCTTGCCGCGCGTGCGCATTCAGCCGACGGGGAGGAGAGAAGGAGGATCGGAGGAGGAGGAGGAGAGCTCCCCGCCCAGCGCTGGAAAAAGGTAAGTTTTTACCCCTTTCCCCCTTCCAGAGCCGGGCGGGAGGGGGTCCCTGAGGGTGGGGGCACCCTCAGGGCACTATAGTGCCAGGAAAACGAGTATGTTTTCCTGGCACTATAGTGGTCCTTTAACTGTGATGGTTAATTGTCTCAACATTCAAACAAGGGAGACATTAACATAATTTGTAGTCAACAAGATCAACTCTTTATTTTCTCCATGTTTTACTGATGACAAAGAATAATCACACAATTGAATATGATTCGTTTTAAATAACATTAAACCATCTTGAGGATTGTAAAGTTTAGCAGGGTAAGTCAAAAGAAGCAAATACCAGAGATGTGCCAGCATTCAATAATCATCTAATTCCCCAAATCTAAGAAAGGACCATCAATCCCATACATTGACCAATGTGCGCCAGCCAGCTAACCATTGATTCGTCCTGTCTAGGTCCAATAAACACAACATCTTCAACAGTCTTTCTTACATCTTTTTGTAAACTCCGTTTGGGAGTTTTAACTCAAAAAAATCAATCAATAAAAAACAATTACTCACTAAGGTTTATTCCTACCACAGGCTTTTCTGTTCTGCTCATAAAATGTCCTGCCATGCCATCTGTAACACATTTGAATATGATGCTTATATGCGTGAATATTATCAGTTAAGGTAGTCTATCCAAGGAAGTATACTGACAACTCATAGTCTTGGGGTTTTTGTTTTTGTTTTTAAAATCCCATAGTTGAAAAATAACAAAATTAATTCTTGTTTGTCCCATTTGCAATGTGTGCTAACTAATGTTAGGTCTACTGAATGTGAAAATAAGGGTTTGGCTGCACTCACCTACACATGCTAAATTAGGGTGCTGCTGGGGGCCAATAAGTACAGTGAAAATGAAAATCCAGCGCACTCGCTTATCTACTAAACAGTCATTTTAATGCTGAACAATTTTCAGTTTTATTAAAAACACCTAATCTAGGCAAAAAAATATAATGGGGGTTTAGTTACAGTATATGATCATACATTGCATAAGCCTGCCACAACGTCAATGTACCCCATCTTTGGCAGGTCCTACTCTGTCTGCTAAATGAGTTTCTCACTTGGGGAAATCCTTCCATCTCGAGGTCTCTGCAGTACAATGCTTGAATAAGTCATTAATGATAATGCATAAGAGTAAGGACTGGTCCAGAGAAAATAATCCACATTAGACATTATTCCAATAATAGATGCATACATTCTTCTGTTTTAGTTGAAGACACCAGAGCTTGTTTTCTGACAGTCAATGTTTTCACTTCTGTGGCTGTAGTGTCAATTCCATATTGGTTAGACACACAACTACACAGCATCGTTATTCTGTGAATTAAAAGCTGAGGTCGACTTCTCATTTAACGTATCTTATTTTTGCATATACATTTCCTACTTCTCCACGTAGTAGCATGATTGAACATATATCATGCATTCAAAAATATTACTTTCAAACATAGCCTTAAATATAAGTATCTAATTAATGGCAAAAACAATAAAATAAATCAATCAATCGCAAGCCAAAGAGTATTGGAATTCTCTCCAATAACACTTCCTTTACAGTGGGATTATCTTCAGGGTGATAAGCTGCAATATGCACACCCACACGCTTCCCCTCACATCATGACTCAACAGATTCACAAGTCTCCTGACTTACTAATTAAATGCATTCACAGCCATCTGGATGTGATTAAAAAAAATATACCATTTTAAGTCCATTAATTCTAATTCCATAGAATTACAATTATACATTCTTTAGTAATAATATGTCTGTCTACTGTCACAATATCTGTTCTTTAGAAAGATATCAGGGTAACCAATGACAGATTTTTAGTTAGAGGTAAATGAAGGGGAATGAGCCTTTTTGTGACATTGACAACTCCAATATACAGCAGGCAGGGATGTTCTATGATTATCTAAATATAGGATGTAATATATTATTCTCTGAGAAATGTCATATTTAATGTGAAAAACACAATTACATTATTACATATTTGGAACACATAATGAGGGCTCAAAATTTAAAAATCTATGTTACTAGACAAGCTTATAACTTACTCGCCACTGCAATCACTCACGAGAAATGAATTTCTATTTGCCAAAGCTGAAATTTTGAGCCCTGATTTAATCATTTGGATATATGTAATAAACTGATAATACTGAAAAGCAGACAAATATTAATAAATGTGTATTGTTTTAATTGGCAACAAAGGTGTAAAAGTAATAATTAGACTTTATTTTAAGGCAATTTAAATGAACTTTTCAAGCACCATAACCACAACCTACACCAGTGATGGCGAACCTATGGCACGCGTGCCACAGGTGGCACGCCGGGCCCTTTCTGTGGGCACGCGGCCACAGGTCCGCCATCAATGCAGAATAGGCACCTGCCTAAAACGGCAGGCGCCTACTCTGCTTCCGGGTCGGGAGGCAGGGGGAGGGCTCCAGGAAGCAGCTCCCCTGTCCTCCCGCGCGATGCTGTGTAGAGCGTTGCCGCGCGTTACCATGGCAACGCTCCACACAGCATTGCGCGGGAGGACAGGGGAGCTGCTTCCTGGAGCCCTCCCCCTGCAGTGCTTACCACCACCGGACCACCAGGGATCGCTACTTCATTAAAGGTAAGAAGGAGGGAGGCGGGGTATACTGACACAGCACCCCTACCCCCCCCAGCAGTAACCCCTACCCCCCCAGCAGTAACCCCTACCCTCCCCAGCAGTAACCCC
>OW240917.1:68971659-68986285 GCA_933207985.1 Pelobates cultripes | reverse complement strand
CCCTTGCCCCCCCCACCCCTTGAAATAGTTTTCTCAGACGCCCCTACTAAATCCAACTCATTTAATTCATTTCTAGAATGTCACAAGATAAATCTCCCATGGACGAGGTACCTGATGAGGATATAATATCAACTCCTATCAGACCAGAGTCCCCAGGAGTATCTCTCGCCCCTTCTACCCCTACGTCTTTGAGAGCATGGACAATACCAAAAATCACGGCCGAACTTAGGCTCAGGGGCATCCCCTTTCCGGCTACGGCCCGGCACAAGCTCTCAAAGTCAAGCTTCTGGCGTTGGCACTGCCACCCAGGACACCCTTGCGGCAATCCTGGCCAACCTGCAGACCTTAAACAGCAGGTTAAGCAAGGTGGAAAGTGTCATAGCCTCCCCAGGTAACCTTCCTGTTTCTATAGCCCCAATCCCGGCTGTACCTATGGCACCAACACCCGTCCCTACACTTCCCCCTCCAGCTCCTGCTCCAGTCATGTCGCCTTTCGTGTCACCAGCTCACTCCGTCCCAGACTCCATTAGGAAAGAAATCCTAGATGGGAAGGACGTGTGTCTGGTGTCATTACTTATTGCCTCCCAAGACGTACTGGAGAACAGGGCTTATAGTTTTGGCGATATCTTGGTGGTTCTTAAAACCAGAGACCCAAGGCTCAACAAAAAGTTGTCAATTCCCAATTTTGTGTTGGCCTTCGGGATATACCGGGATGTCATCTGCTCGGTATATCCCCACAGGAGAGAGGAACTGGACCTCTGTCTCCATAAAGTGGTGGATTTGGGCGTTAAGTACGGGGGCTCATCTTTTTACGATTATCATAAATCGATATCAGCGAAAGCGGCGCCATCTGAAACAGTTTAATGTAAGAATTAATTGGTGTCAGATGGATACAGAACTATTCTGTCGCCATTTCGCTGGTCTGAGGCCCCCGTCCTGCGCCTTATACAATTCCTCAACCCACTTGGCTGATTTGTGCCCGTCTATGGCTGACCCATCCACCCCCACTCCCACTCCTCAATCCTCTTCCACTCCTCACCTTAAACATGAAGGCGGACAGAGGGATAAACTGGGGAGGCCCATCTCCTTTTTAGGGAAGGCACAGGTGTGCAACAACTTCAATGCAGGTTCTTGCAGCTTCAGTGCTTGTAGATTGTTGCACATCTGCTCCATCTGCTTCAGGGCACACACTAAGACCATGTGTCCGGCCAGGTTGTCCCTTAACAAATGACTAACCGACGTTAATATCGACAACCTGGCTTTTTACCTTAAAGATCATCCAAGTAAACATCTGGTGGAGTATCTAATATCAGGGTTTACCCAGGAGTTTCTCACGGGTCTCGTGGCCATCCCCTCAGGGATACTGGAATGCCCTAATCTCCTATCAGCCTGTCTAGACCCGGAGGCCACGGACGTTCTCCTCTCCACAGAAATAACTCAAGGGTTCATGATCGGCCCCTTCACCTCCTCACCGTTTTCCTCCTGGCGCACTAACCCTATTGGTATAGCTGTACACAAATATTCTAATAAAAAACGTATGATTATTGATTTATCGGCACCGCACTCCTCTTCTGTTCCTAGCATTAACGCACTCATTCCCGCAGACGAATTTTCACTACAATACGTAAAAATAGATGACGTCATACAATCCATCATGTCAACTGGCAGCAACGCTTGGCTTAGCAAAACAGACATTACCAACGCATTGAAACTACTGCCCATGCACCCATCACTTTGGCACTTGCACGGTGTTAAATGGCAAAACAGGTACTATTTTTCCACGCGACTCACTTTCGGTTCCAGAAGCAGCCCCAAACTCTTTGATATTTTCGCAGAAACGCTATGCTGGCTGCTTCTGAACATTATTAGGTGTCACGCCGTCATTCACTACTTGGATGACTTCCTCATCATAGAACCAAGCACACGCACACCCACCGATGTCCTCAGCACTTCTGCACTTTTCTCCACCCTCGGGGTACCTTTGTCTCCAGCTAAAACAATTGGCCCCACCACTAAATTCACTTTCTTGGGCATAGAGCTAGATTCTACTACCTTCCGCGCCAGCCTTCCCACTGAAAAACTCGTCCGCCTGAGAGGGGAAATAGACATGTTCCTGCGGAGCGATGTATGCACCAGGAAAGAACTTCAGTCCTTATTGGGGTCCCTGAATTTCACGATGCGCATCGTTCCGCAGGGCAGATCTTTTGTGTCCAGGCTCCTTTGTCTGCTTCACAGGATACCGGACGCCTGCCCAATTGCGTTGGACCAGCACGCTAAAGCTGACCTAATCATGTGGGGGCAGTTTTTGTCCCTATGGAACGGTATCTCCATGTTTATTCCATCCCTCTCAGACTCCTCTCCCTGCATTTTCACTAACGCTGCAGCCAACACGGGTTTTGCAGCTATATTTGGTAATCGCTGGTTTAGGGGTCACTGGCCAGCTGAGACGGATGCCTTGCCGGGGTTTAGAGAAACTTCAGCTCTGTTTGAAATTTACCCCATTGTGGCAGCCGCACACACTTGGGGTCACCTCTGGTCCGGCAAGGCAATAAAGTGTTATTCCGACAGCTCGTCAGCTTGCGATATCATCAATAAAGGGCGCTCTTCCTCTCTTACCATTATGCGGCTGATTCGCAAGCTGACCTGGTTGGCAGCAACCGTCCAGTTTCACCTAATTTGCCTTCACATCCCGGGTATTCACAACACGGCTGCTGACGTTCTGTCTCGATCTCAATTTCAGGTGTTTTTCCAGGCACTCCCGTCAGTCCACCATCAACCATCCAGAACACCGAATTTTCACGAGCTAATCTTGGACTAAACACACTTATGCACCACGCTAGGACACTTACGCACCAAGCACTATCACCAAACACTGCTATGACCTACAGTAGGGCACTTACCATTTTCAACAAATTTACAGCTGAGTTCGGATTACAAGGTGATTTCTCAACCCAAACTATGGTGGCTTTTGCCTCTTTTTGCCATTTAAATTTAAAACTTTCCCACAACACCATTAAATTATACCTCATGGGGGTGCAGCACCACAGCCTCACAAATTTCCCTAACACCCCCTTTTTATCATCATACCCCATAAAGAAAATCTTAAAGGGGATCTCTAAAGTATCAGTTCCACCTATCACCACCAGACTACCTATAGATGGGCCTATCTTTAGATTACTGAGCAACCTCCTCGACGAATCCTCTTTTGATCTCAACACTAATTTGGTGATCAAATCTGCAATCTATTTGGCTTTTTATGGGTTCTTAAGACCTAGGGAATTTACTGTCGTTTGTCAAGGGGATACCACTCACAGCCTCAAAACCTCACAACTCACTAAAAAAGACGACTATTACATTCTCACAATCCCATCTACCAAAACAAATCAGTCCCTACACCCCACTATTATTCCTCTCTTTCCAACAGACAATGCTTGGTGTCCAGTTAAGACACTAGACATGTTACGGTCAGCTTATAGCACACACCTACCAGACTCACCACTATTACAACTACAAGGGCACCCACTCACTACAGCAAAATTCACCACGTATGTCAGAACCTTACTGGGAAAATTGGGTTACAACCTGTCACGTGCGTGGGCTATAGGCCCAGCCGAGACAGTGGGGGGAGTGTGGAAGTGACAGGGTTAATGACACCAGACCCCTGGTTACCTGTTGCTAGTCCCAGCAACCACTCAATTAACCCCTGCAATCCCTTCTACACTAACTCCCTTAGTACACTTGACTGCCACCACCAAGACTTTTAAACCCGGGCGTCTTAGGTTACCCCACACACAGGAGAATTATAGTATCACGTTCTACTTTTACTGATAAAACATATATAGTTAACCCTTTTTGGTAACGTGTTTACCTGAGCTTTCCTCTGGAGAGTGAAGCTCATAGAGAACAGAGACACAAGCTGATTAAGTAAACATTTAATCTGACAAAAAGGATTCACAGTGCTGAGTACAAAATACAGAAATAAATGACATACAGATAACAAATTGCAAAACAGTACATAAAATAAAATAGGAGAAAACACAAGAAATTCCTTACATATATTTACCCCATATAGAATTCTTGTGGGAGTCTTAGATGGTATAGGTCTCCTAGAAGTTACTGACCAAAAGAAAAATGAATAACTGACCTCCCTGGATAGTCCAACACCCTCATATATCTAAACTAGTTGTTTCTCAGTGGGCAGACCCCTGGGGGGAGATCAGAGGGGGCTGGTCTGGCAGTCTATTGCCCACTCGATGAAATTCCTTGTGTCCAGCTCTGGTGATGGCTATCTAGATGTTTTATGGTCTAGGCCTGGTGCCAGATCAAAGACCACAATAAATGTCATCCCAAGGTTTACAAAAAAATAACTCTTAACATATATAAACACACATCAAACACCAACTCATGCTTTTGGCATGACACCTCCCCCTTAAGATGGTGGACAGAAAAATGCAGCCACAGGCTGATTTATCTGTCTACCATTAACCCTCTAGTTGCTGAGACAGGCCATCTGCATTCCCATGCAAGCTGCCCTTTTTTTGCTGGGCAGTGAAATTATACTGTTGGAGGATAGGGCTCCAATGGAGCAGTTTATCAGTGTTACCTGTCACCTGCAGCAGGTTGTGATCAGTCCATACCACAGCTACATCCTCAAACATGCCTGATTTGCCTGTTTCAATTCCCCATCGATCTCTGGTAACATCCCTTAAACCACACCCACTGCGCTCATGTAGTAGTTGTAAGGGGAAGAAACCAATGGATTTCTGCAGCACTCCCCGGTAAGCACACAAAAAAGCAGACAGAGAACACTCCCAGGATAGATGTGCTGTATCAACACCCATCATCTCTTTTATTTTGCGGTCTGTCTGCTGGGCTTGTTGCACTATCAGACTCTGAACCTTTGGTTCACAATCAGAAAGTTGCTTAGGTGTATTCGTGAGTTGTGATAAACGGACAAGGTTCCTGGTTCCTCCAACAGTATGTTTCCCTGCAGCCATCCTTCCTGGACCCACAGGCTGAGTCTGTCCGTGCCCCTCACTTTCACTACAGGTCATCACACATACCGAACTTTGGAAACTGGCTAAGTCTGGCGCAGAGTAAAGCTCACACACCCTCTGCCCTCCCTCATAGCCTCGCTGTCCCTTCACATTTTCACCCAGTGCATCACATACATCTGCTTCAGGCACATATTGGCACATATATTCATTCAGCCCCCTCTCGCTGGAAGGCTTTTCCCATACATTTTCACAGGACACATTTGACCCCCCTTGATCAGATACAGAATTTTGCACACACTCACATAATTTCTTCTCCAGGGCAGGCCCTCCTCTCACAATCTCACATAGCACCTCAGACTCTGCAGCCATGACCCACTGCTGACTTGTTACCACTGCGACTAGTGGTACACATGCCTGGCTCTCACCTTCCTCCTCCCCCTTACTCTCTGACATCCCAGCCTCACAGTATTTTGATACAGGCACATCACTATACAGGCACATCACTATCTCACATTTGGTAGACATCACTGGTTCAGTTACAGGTAGATATTTATCCACACCCTGCTCTCCCTCCCAGCAATCACACTCCACAATGTCTCCCAAAGTTTCACACAATACCTTAGGTGGAGCAGTCAGCCCTTCTGGCTCACAAACAGTGTCCGCTGGAGCATAGTGACAGAGCATCCTGCCCAAATCATTCCCCAACAGAACATTAACAGGGATATCCTCTGAAATCCCCACTTCCCGCAAACCTTTGCCCGCACCCCAATCAAGGTACACACGTGCCAAGGGCACAGCGGGGCATACACCCCCAATTCCTTTGATGGACATGGTTCTTCCAGGGATTATGTCCTCCGTATTCACCACTTCAGGTCGCACCAGGGTGAAGGAAGCTCCAGAATCTCTCAGTCCCATGGTCACTCGGTCACCCACAATTACACTCTGCAGGTTATCCTCTTGTTTCCCCACGGACCCACCCACAAGCAATACTGATGGTGCCCCTCCACGGACTGGTGAGGGCATATTCCTAGTGGGGCAAGTCCTGCTCAGATGACCAATCTGGTTGCATCGAAAACAACGGCGGGCATCTGACTCACTTGACATAGCCCCGGCTACGCTGGCAGTCGGCGGTGAAGTTCTCACTGCAGATCTTACAGGTGGTGATTGAACTGTAGCTTCTCTCCAGGTCGAAGTAGCAGCTGACACAAGTCCACGCCTGGATGTGGGTGCATGGATGTCGGCATAGTCATCTGCCAGTTCTGCAGCAGCCCTAGCATTTTTTGGCTTTCTTTCCAAAATCCACTCTCGTACATTAGGGCTCCGGGTCTGCAAGAACTGCTCCAGGACCAGTAAGTCATTAAGGGCTTCATAGGTAGTAGCTTGTACTCCTGTTACCCATTGCCGGAACGTGGTTTCTAATTGTGCAACATATAGAATGCAGCTGGATGATGGGCATTGCTGCATACTCCTAAACTTTTTCCTGTAAGACTCAGGAGTAAGGTTAAAAGTTTTTTGCAATGCAGATTTGATTGCCTCATAGTTGTTATCAGTCTCTGGGGGAAGGGACACAAACACATCCAAGGCTTTCCCTTTCAATTGTGGAGTTAAATATCTGCCCCACTGGTCTGAGGGTAGTTGATGCTGCCGGCATACTTTCTCAAAACATTTTAAAAATACATCCAAATCTGTCCCTTCTTCGAGGGAAGGAAAATCATCCTTACGGAGCCTACGTGTGCTGGACTCTGATGCATTGCTGTTCAGTGAGGACTGAAGGGTAAATTGCAGTTTAGCAAGTTCCAGCTCATGTCTCCTTTGTGCCTCCCTTTCGGCTAGCCTCTCTGCAGATTCCCTTTCTGCAGCCTGCTGTTGGATCATCACATGCAGGGCCTCCTGAGGATTTGCAGCCATCAGTTGCCGAAATAAATCAGTTGAGCAAATGTCCTTAATGTTTTGAGGGGTACAACCACCAGGCATTTCAGTAAGCAACACTCCTGCAGTAGTAGGGAGCTCGGTAACCCTTTCAGTATCCGTCTCTGGCTGGAAAATATGGCTGTCAGCCTCCACAAGGTCAGCAATAAGTTGTGCCTTATTTTTGCCAAAAGTTGGTAAATTCTTTTCTTGGCACAACAATTCCAAGGCCTCTTTTGATTGTTTGCGATAGGCCTCCATATTCACAAATAGGATAGAGAAAGAAAAACAAAAGATGGGAGGGGAGAACTGTTTTGCACTTTGTATGTATTTTAAATCAGCACTGAGCTTTGGAAATTACACAAAAACAAGTATGCAATTTCTTTTAGTGCTAAGACCCCCTTTACAGGTAAAATCTAACAAGCACTAAAAATCTCTAAATATATCCCACTAGCTGCCGCCAGTTTGTCACGAGCGTGGGCTATAGGCCCAGCCGAGACAGTGGGGAGAGTGTGGAAGTGACAGGGTTAATGACACCAGACCCCTGGTTACCTGTTGCTAGTCCCAGCAACCACTCAATTAACCCCTGCAATCCCTTCTACACTAACCCCCTTAATACACTTTACTCTACTGCCACCACCAAGACTTTTAAACCCGGGCGTCTTAGGTTACCCCACACACAGGAGAATTATAGTATCACCGTTCTACTTTTACTGATAAAACATATATAGTTAACCCTTTTTGGTAACGTGTTTACCTGAGCTTTCCTCTGGAGAGTGAAGCTCATAGAGAACAGAGACACAAGCTGATTAAGTAAACATTTAATCTGACAAAAAGGATTCACAGTGCTGAGTACAAAATACAGAAATAAATGACATACAGAAAACAAATTGCAAAACAGTACATAAAATAAAATAGGAGAAAACACAAGAAATTCCTTACATATATTTACCCCATATAGAATTCTTGTGGGAGTCTTAGATGGTATAGGTCTCCTAGAAGTTACTGACAAAAAGAAAAATGAATAACTGACCTCCCTGGATAGTCCAACACCCTCATATATCTAAACTAGTTGTTTCTCAGTGGGCAGACCCCTGGGGGGGGGATCAGAGGGGGCTGGTCTGGCAGTCTATTGCCCACTCTATGAAATTCCTTGTGTCCAGCTCTGGTGATGGCTATCTAGATGTTTTATGGTCTAGGCCTGGTGCAAGATCAAAGACCACAATAAATGTCATCCCAAGGTTTACAAAAAAATAACTCTTAACATATATAAACACACATCAAACACCAACTCATGCTTTTGGCATGGCACAACCCAACTTCATTCTCTGGGCATTCCTTTCGTATAGGAGCCGCTTAATCAGCTTCTAGCACTAACACCCTGGTCCACATCATAAAGAGACTGGGCCGCTGGAAGTCCTCTATATACAATACGTATATTCCACGGCCAGAAAGAGAACTTCGCCAAGCCTTCAGGAATTTAGTCATGTAATCAAATGCAATAAAGTGTGTTTTTTCGAACTTCTCTTTGCCCTCTTTTATTTACAGGCCCACTCGGACGTTGGTTTCGGCACAACACAACCAACTTTTATCTCTGACATTATCCGTTACATATTAAATTCCGAGCACAAGTAGAATGGCCATTAGGCCTGAATTTGTGGGAGGAGTAAGTCCCCTACTTAAACACCCAGCCCCTACTCACCTCTGATGTTCGAGTTCAAGTGTTCCGCACCCACCGACACCCTTAGTACATACAATTCTCCTTGGTGGGCCCTCTTTTATTTACAGGCCCACTCGGACGTTGGTTTCGGCACACCACAACCAACTTTTATCTCTGACATTATCCATTACATATTAAATTCCGAGCACAAATATATATATATATAAAAAAATATATATATATATGAGAGGGAATACTTATATATAAAAAAAAGTATAATTAAAAATATAGGAAAAATAAGCCATCCAATCAAAGGTCATATGGTCTTAAAGAAAAAGGGTTAATACCCCCATTTTTTAAAAAGGGAAAAATTAAATAAGTGTGGCCTTCTCAAAGTCGACGTTGAGCCCGCAGGGAGATAGGGTGTCTAAATTAAAAATCCACCTCATCTCGCAGCGGTTAGAAGCCGACTCAAGGTGGCCACCTCTCCAGTATTAGTAATCAATTGGATATCAAAATTTTTTTTATTTGGAATGGTTCAGAGGATTTACTAAAAACATTTTTAGCTTTCTTAAATACAAATGATTGGGGAGTAAAACTAACCACGGAGTATAGCACAGAAAGTGTTAATTTTTTAGATCTCACAATTTTTATAGAAGACAATCGTATCAAGACAAAGACCTATTTTAAACAGGTAGATGTTAACAACTATATTTTTTTAAATAGTTGCCATTTTTCCCCTTGGTTGAGAAATATCCCAAAAGCACAATTAATGAGAATCCGCAGGAATTGTACAGATCAAAGCACTTTTAAAGTCCAAGCCAATAAAATTAAAAATCAATTTATGGAGAAGGGGTACATGGAAAATTCCCTTATAAATACTATAAAAGAAGTGGAAACCATGGAGAGATCCTCATTGTTAAAATATAAACCTAAAGAAAAAAACGAACAAAACACCTTACCTTTTATCTGCAATTTCAATCAAGAAAGCCATAGAATAAAACGAATTATAAATAGACACTGGCCTATATTAAGAAATGACCCAATGCTGTACTCAATATTGCCAGAAAAAACGAGATTTATATATAGAGGAGCTCCCAACTTGAAACAGAAATTAGTACGAAATCACATAAGACACCAAACATCTACTCCTTTCTTTCAGAATAAAGTTTTTTTTGGCTGTGGACAGTGTCTAGCATGTAGAAGTACAAAGAGTGTAAAAAGACACATCACAGAATTCCACGACTCTAAAAGAGAAAGGAAATATAAAATACACGAAATGACCACATGTTTCTCAAAAAGAGTCATATATTTATTGAAATGTTCTTGTAATCTCCTCTATGTAGGAAGAACGAAACGCCCTTTAAACATAAGAATAAACGAACATATACGCAATATAAGAAAAGGTTTTGAAAAACACAGCGTTTCAGATTATTTCAGACAAGTACATAACAAAGATCCGCAATTTCTAGATTTTTACGCTATTCAAAAAGTTACACTAAATTGGAGAGGGGAGGACGAAATAAGGAAGTTAGGTAAAATCGAAACTAAATGGATTTTTAATTTAAATACCTTAGCCCCCTTAGGTCTTAATTCAGATTTTGAATTATGCCATTTTTTATAATTGATTAATTTTAATTAAATCTTATTTTATTATTTCTATTTAATTTTATTTTTATTTACTTTCTCTTTTTCTAATTTATTTTGATTCATTAATTATTATTATTTATTTTTACTCTTATATTTTTATATATAATTTTTTTATTTTTTACTCTTAATTATTTATTTATTTTATTTTTATTTTTATTTTATTTTTTCCTCTCCCTTTTATTTATTTTTAATTTTATTTATTTTTAATTTTATTTTATTTTTATTATTTATATTTTTATTTTATTTTATTTTTATTTTCATTTATCATTATTATTATTATTTTTCACTATTCAATTAATTATTTTCATTTATATATTTTTAATCTTTATTATTAACCTTTTTATTCTAACAAGAAGAACCTTTTATAAACATTTTTTTCCTATTCTAAATTATTTTTAACAAGAAGATAAAATTCAATAACTGCAAGAGACACTAAAACCATTCAAATTTGATTTAATCCATTACAACTATGGGACCTATATGTAAGTCTGTAATTCTAATTAAAAAACGTTATAAATGAGATTCAGAGGGAACACTATTTCAAAACATTTATTGTATATAAGTCAAAGTCTAAAAGTGTGTCTAAAATATTTTTACTCCCCCCCCCTCTTCCTTATTTCTGAAACAAGAAATACATAATATAAAATGTCTATTAAGTGTAAAATATATATTGTCATACAAGGTATATGATATACAGTGTCTAAATTTGGAAACCTGTATATGGATTATTTGAATATTGATATATGCTCTTTGATACTTTTCTATGCTATTTCGGCTCTTCATTTTTGAGTCCGATACGAACTGAAGGAAATGACGATATTAAGGACTACACTACCCATCAGTATATCGTTTCACAACCGGAAGTGACATCCACGAACGCAAAGAACTATGGGGCATGTAGTAAGAAAAAACCGGAAGTGACGCGACGCCATTTCGGGCGCGTCATAACAAATCACTACGGACCGGCAAAAAATATTTTTTTGGCGGGAAAATTAAGATTTAAAAGGCAGAGAAGAGAGAAGACACCCTGAAGCCGACTGAGGAAGCCGATTTTCGGTGAAACGCGTTTTGGCTGCAAGTGGACCTATGCTAGACCACTTAATACATTAGTATTACTTATATATGTTTTTATATATTTTTTGTTTTTATAATAGTTTGTATACATTTTAACATTGATAATAAATATAGTTGTTATATACTTCACTTCCTGCATCCTGTACAAGTGATTCAAGAAAGGGATAGTGTCACCCTACAAATTGACACTGAATCTATATACTTAGAGCCAGTTAAAAAGGCTCTAAAGAAGGTGAGCACTTTTCTGGATTTCATTTATATTGATACACATTGGTATTTTAAAATACTACATTTAGTTTGGACGTTTCTTTCTCTGTTTCATCTTATATACTCTGGAGAGTAACAGACGAGAGAGGGGTTGTGTGGTCTACCCAAAAGACACAGACGCTTGGAAGTTTAGAGCCTTATCACTGCAAAAGGCTCTAAAAAAATGTGAGTTAATTTACGTTACAACTCACACGTATAATCTAAATTTATCAGACATATTGCACTATTATATGTTTTAAATCTGTTTTATTGGTTCATTCAATAAGCGATCATCCCACGCAGGGGAGGTAAGCAAATCATAGTTAACATATGTCAAAGGCATTAACCATCAAGCATAATATGGATCAATTTCAAAACAGTCAGTGCCTGGTAGGGCGGAAAAGTTTAAGTATATAAGCATATGTTACGTATATTTAACGATATTGATTCTATGAATTATCTGCTAACATGAGGCATTATCTAAATATTCAAATAAAGTATACAGCAGTATGTTGAGCTTGAATTACTCTTGCCCTCTGGCCTAATAGTTTGGCACATGTTGTGAGAGTTGCGATGTTGGATAAGCGGTCATCCCACGCAGGGGAGGTAAGCAAAACTTATCTAAGTTACAAGTATATGATTATCTAAGAATTTGTGGCCTTAAACTTAAGCTCATATGAGCACTGCTGCATGGACAGTGTATGCAAGACTAGTAAAATATATTAAGCAGGCAACATTATAGCATGAACCTATTACTGAGGCTTTTCAGTCCTCAAAGACCATCAAGCATAAGACAGGAGCATAACGTATATAAAACATGATGCTGCATAATGTACAGCTCTATATGGTGAATAAACGACAAGAAGAAAAAACAAAAACAAGAACAGAACAAAACAAAACAAAAAAAAATAAAAAAATTTACTGCTGCCTGTCATGAACAGCGTGTATCAACTCAGTCCACAAGCATTGAGGGGCCACGGACGCGACCCCCCCGAGCGGGGGGAGCCGACTGCAGATGCATTTGCGGCTGATCCCAGGGGCGCCAGGCCTCCGCGGCGTCCCCCCAGGCCGCGCCAAGCTGCCATCCGGGAGTTCTGCAGCACAGCGGGCACTCGGGGATCCAACAGTCCACGGGCCCCACCACCTAAAGTCCGTGTGCCAGTCAGTAATCCCCTGCACCCCCACTACACCACTGGGGTCCCAGATGGTCAGGGTGAAGGCCGTCTTGTGTCTCATCCTTCTCCGGCCACTCGGGGCAGGCGCCGGCCTCCCCACAGCCACCGGTCTGCCGGGGGCTGCCGCGTTCTACTCCACGAGGGCTCACAGCGTCGGGGACAGCTGCCTGCAGGCCCTCCTCAAAACCCACAGGTGACGGCACTTCGGTCTCCGCAGGGCTCAGTCCAAGGGTCGCGGCATCCGGCCAGTGTGCCCCAAGGACACCGCAGCAGCATCCCGCCTGGCTCCCCCGCCCACGTGCATCGCCCCCGGGGCCCCACCTCACCCGCGGGTGTTGCATCCACAGGACAGCTTCTGATGGCAAAGCAGGGCTATTGTAGGCCGTTAAGTCCAGGGTACGTATCGATCCTGTAGCGTAGGCAATAATCGTCTCTTAATTCCGAGTGTAGATGTCGGGCGGGCCACGGGTTGGCAGCCATTGCCTGTGCAGGAGGTCAGCGAGCACTCCGGGCGGCTGTCTCCACCCCAGGGCGTGCAGCCTCCATGTAGCCGGGATTACCCCCACCGGCCGGGGGGGGGGGCCGGGCCGCAGCTCTCACCCGTGTAGATCTCCCCCAATGTGCATAGCATAGTTGGTGTGCTTGTACCTCCGGCCATGCAATCAGGCGTCTATTCTCTGTCTGCAGCTGTCCTCATGCAGGCTTATGCAGGCGTGTAGGCCCGGTTCAGCAGTCTCAGTGTTCCCTGTGAATTTTTGGGGGCTGTAATCTGGTATCATATGGGTGCTTGGGTAGTACCCCATTGTAGTGCAGCATGCAATCCGGCCCTGGGGCAAGTTGTGAGTAAGTTTTATGCCGTTGTTTAGGGCTTAAGCTCGGAGCCACAGTGTTCTGCTGCCATGCTGCTCGGCGGCCCGGCCCCGCCCCCACTGCACTATTATATGTATATATCTCTTTTCTTTTTTATATACAAGAAAATATAAGCACTGTATAGATGGTAAGTGCATTGTAGGCACTACATATGTATATTCACAACTGTTAAAGTTATATTTAAGCGCTACACTCATGGAAATTGAGGGTTTAAAGGGATAGATACCTGATAAATCTGAAATTTTCCCTTGTTGTTTTTTGGTGATTTCTATGTGTGTTGGGTTTTTAGGAGTACCCACAGAGTGTATAGCAGCTAAATTCACTTCAATATCACAATTTTAGAGCGCCATTTTTCCACAACCTGTGTGTGCACACTCAAGCCCTATAAAATGCATGGAAATATATGAACAATTAAAGACAAGTAAAATGTACTTAAAGCAAAATTTATAGTACATAGATCAGTTTTACTTAATTTCATACTAAAATATTTAGTATATATTTAGTTTTTATGTTCATATGTATTAAATATATTTTAAATGGGCATTACATGGTTAGCGGACACTCGGGCTATGAATAAATGTCCAGAGCTGGCATGGTATCATGCCTATATTACACTCCTGGAGAGTAGTGGCTACTTTGCAGCTTAGCTGACAATCTATTCCCTCATTAGGTTATCACATATGTTAGGAGACCGAAAATTTGCCATCTATCTCCTCAGCTTATTTCCAGGTAAAAAAATAAAAAAATAAAAAATAAAATAATAATAATAATAATAATAATAATAATAATAATAATAATAATAATAATAATTCAGGTGAGGAACAATTTGATCTTCGGGTAAAATAAGGAATACTCCCTGTTTGCATTTTCCTGTATAAGAAGCATCAGCATTATGTATTTTATTTTATTTTTACATTATACAGATCAGGTTGGATTGGCAAGAGCCATATAGGACAAATGCTTGGATAACAAAATGTATTTATGTAAGGGAGATGTATCACCAACTGCCTCAAACAATAATATCTATTAAAGGGACACTGTAGGCA
>OW240917.1:68867865-68971559 GCA_933207985.1 Pelobates cultripes | reverse complement strand
TTGTGAATTAAACCTTAAGTTGAGCCCGTGTTGGAGTTTAATTTATGGTTTGTGGTTATGTTTAAAACAATCCTATGTGTAATTTATATTGGCTGGTAATTGTATAGGATATGTGAAGACAGTTTTGCTGTTGACCAGTAGGGGTCAGAAATGCTGATTGTATGGTAAAATACCCTTTAACCCCTGAAGGCAGGGGCGTACCTAGAGCATTTGGCACCCGGGGCGGATCCTGTGCTTGGCACCCCCCCCCACCCAAAAAAAAAAAAAAAAAAACCTGTAAAAAATGTTAAAGGTTTTATTTCTTTTATTTTTACAATTTGTAAACTTTGCAAAACCGCTGTCAGCCCCTCCTACAAAACCCTTGTCCTGCCCTGCCCCTCCTACAAAACCTCTGTCCTGCCCCTTCTACAAATCCTGTACTGCCCCATCTACAAAACCCCCGCAACCCCCTTCCACAAATCCCCTGCTTATCCCCCCTTATAAAGACTCCTGTCCCAATACAAAACCCCCACCCCCTTCTACAAAATCCCTGCAGCCCTACACACACATTTACAGGCAGACAGTCACACACTCAGTTACAGACAGACAGTCACACACTCAGTTACAGACAGACAGTCACACATACACATTTCCTCCGTGCGGCCAGTTTATCAGCTGTTTGCTTGAGTGAGCTGTACTGGCCGCACGGCACCCTAACTACCATGGGACACTGTGCGGCCACAGCTCACACAGCCCCCTCCAGCCAGGGCCGGTACAAGGATTTTTGCCGCCCTAGGCAAAAGTAAAGTTTGCCGCCCCCCATGTGACATCACAATGCCCCAACCATATGATTTGCCATGTTAACTAACGCCAGTGCTGCAGTGCCGCCGTGTTTACATTAAAAGGCCTGCAGGGACAGGCTATAGACACCAGAACCACTACATTAAGCTGAAGTGGTTCTGGGGACTATAGTGTTTCTTTAATGTGAGGTAAATTAGAGCTTAGTGCCACGAATAATATACTAGATTGCCTACTTACAACCAGATGAGGATGATGATGGGCTCTAGCTGCAGTCTGGCTCCACTGGTCTGGTGCAGAACAGGCTCTCTGGAGGCGGTTTGTAACTGTGGTCACAAAAATCAATGTTCTGGGAGAACGGGAAGCAGCTCCATTTTTTGGGGGTCCTTTACACAGCTCAAGGTCTGGGTCCCAGGGTCCACCTTCATGTTCCACCAATGAGTTTGTTCACAGGGGGTGGAGTGTGTAGGGGATGTCCTGATATGTGTGTAAGGAATGCATTGTGTGAAATTGTGTTTGTATGTGTAAGGACTGTAAGGTGTGTTTCTGTGTATGTATGGGATGCATTGAATGTGTGTAAGGGGTGCATTGAGTGTGTGTAATGAATGCATTGTGTGTTTCTGTGTGTGTAAGGGATGCATTGTGTGTAACGGTTGCATTGCTTGTGTATGTGTGTCTGTGTGTTTTTCTGTGTGCAAGGGGTGCATTGTGTGTATGTGATGAATGTCAATCTCTCCTCCCGCTCCAATTTCCTTTCTCCCCCCCTCCTCAATTTCTCTCTCACCCCCCTCTTTTTCTCTCACCCCCTCCTTTCTCTCTCACCCACCCTCCTTTCTTTTCTCACCTCTCTCTCTCACCCTTTTTCACTTTTCTTCTTTTCTCACCCCTTATTTCTCTTTCTCACATTTCTCACCTCTTATTTCTCTCACTCCCTTTCTCTTCTCACTCCCCTTATTTTTTTCTCACCTCTCTCTCACCCCCTTATTTCTTTCTCACCCCCCTTCTGTAACCCTCCCTTCTTTCTTCCCTCCCCCTCTACCTCCCTGTAGCGGGTTGAGCGGGGATAGTCCGGCGGTACAGGGAGCTTTTGTTTCCTGTACCCGCCGGACTAACAGGAAGTGCAGTGTGCACTTCCTGTTAGTCCGGCCGGGTACAGGAGACAGTTGCTCTCTGTACCCGTCGGACTAGCATGCTGCAGTGAGGGAGCTGACATGAGCGCTCCCTCCTGTCAGCCTCTCCTCAGGCTGCGCCCGGGCGGTGCGGTCCGCCCTCATGGACGCACCGCCCGGGCAAAGCTGCAGCCGCCTGAGGCTCTTCACAGAGCGCTCGGGCGGCTGCAGCATGGGGGGGACCGGGGGGCTGGTCATGGCACCCCCCACCCGGCTGGCACCCGGGGCGGACCGCCCCCCCCTTAGTACGCCACTGAGTGAAAGACATGCATCAATAGAACAGCACGGCTCAGGACATTAATACTCATTAGCTGGATTTCCAGATAGAGAGTGGACCATCTACCTTGAATTAGAAATACCCAAATGTATAACATTTACATTATTAATATTGAATGAATACAGGATGAAAGAAATACAAAAAGGAAACTGTAGATCAGAATTAGTTATCCTGCTGTTATCACCTACGTTGCCTATTGTTGAGCATATTGACCTAGATAAGAAGGTGTTTAACCCCTTTCCTCTTAACAAAAATATAACTGTCACTACATCCATTTGCACATAATTTTAGCCCTACAGGAGAATCCATATCTACCAGGATCTGATTCTACCTGTGAATTCTGACACATTAAAGTCCCATGGTCGCATGAAGGGTCAGTGGGCACAGTCTTATAAACATGGGAGGACAGGCAAGACTTGACCTGCAGGGCAACTGCACATAAATAGCCACATTTTTGACTAATCAAACTCCATTCTCTTTCTTTATTTTATATTAAAAGTATAATACGAATGTTTAATATTATATTAAATATAGTATAATAAACAGTTTAGTATTGTGCTGTGATGCAGCAGCACACAATCCTGTTTATAATAGTAGCCCAGTAGAGCAATCGCCACCAGTCCACCCCTGCTTATAAAGTTAAACAGAATGAGCACGAGTCCAACATAACTCCTTGTAATCAGGAGGGGGCTTTGCTATCTGAACATCTCTCCCCATCTGAAGAATTGTGAGATTATAGTAACATTCAATGGCATGTTTACTAAGTGGCCAGCAAAACTTAGAGAAAGCAACAATCATGGCCCTCTCCAACCTTTAATAGAGTTTCACAAGATCCACTCCTGACAAGATGAAATACAAATAAATTGTGGAAGGGCCTGGCATTTCCTTACTTGTTTCTTCCTACATGTGCAGAATTATATGGTTACAAAGTACAATGATATTAATTTAACATATCTTCCTGGCACTTTGTATGCTCAACTCTATATATAAAAAAAAAAAACCAAACAAAAAAAAGTAAGTGGGTTGACCTATGAAGTTCAAATTAAAACATGTTTCTTCTCTCGCAGCTTTGTCCAGAACTCACAAATTAACATTGGAACCTTCCACAAAGGTTGTATACCCAATGCATCACATACCAAAACCAAATATACTGGGAATGCTAAACAGAACTTGTTCCCCCACTGTGCCAGACATGTCTCACAAATGTGGGTGAGAGATTGCCCCTAATTTCTGGTCATGCCCTTCCTTAGGATCATTGTAGTTATTAATCCAAGATTATATTGACAAGGTTATTCAATTCAAATTGATACAGATTCCTACCCACTTTATACTTATGTCTTTACCATAAAAATCCCAAACTAATCCTTATATTATACGATATACACTAGTGGCCAAAACTGTGGAAACGTTTTGGAAAATTTGTATTGGATACATTGTTGGATGGCTCAAAAGTAATGAATTAAAAAAAAAAATTTAAATATAAAATTATATGTTAGAAACTTCATTGAATACAGAATGTAATGAAACAAATTTATTGAATAACCTTTATTGTATCAAAGGTAATAGATAAATAATCAGAAAAAGAAAAACACAACCGTAACATGTAGTAGTATAAAATATTACAATTTACCATATGCGCCCAGGTAAAAGTTGACAATTTAAGCAAAAAAAAAAAAAAAGTATATCTATTATATGTGTGTGTATATATATATCTATCTCAAAAACTGTGAGTTGACTTAACCATGGCAGAGTCAAAAATAAGCAGTTGGCCTAATGCTTTGATATATGCAATGCTTTCACCCTTTGCATACCTCTATCACCTCTGAAATGCTTATCATCGCTGTGCTCATTCGGTTGAGTGTGTTTTGAAAACATTACTCTTGATACACACATTTAAGGAGAACTAGCTGATGACTTTACCACGTGCGGTACTGTATAATTCCTATATAAAAAAACAAAACAAAAAACAAACAAAACAGCTGACTATGTCCCATCGTGCACATACACATCAACTATCGGCAAAAAAGTTCCTACATGCTAATGTTTTGTTTAAACTGGCCATCTTATTAATCGTATGATAAAATAACCAATTGTATAACAATGCAGTAAGTAAAACATTTATAATTTTATATGAAACTGGACTATTGACTTCTGCTGCTCAGCCTATGCCCAAGTGCATGAGTTCACAGACCTAGCCCAGGCCCAATGTAGCACAATATTTTGGGGTCAACCCCCATATAACACCTCTAAAGTTTTGGTGTCTACACTACATTTAAACGTTCTAAAATATTTTTACAGACTCCAGTAAGCCAAAATTGTTCACGACTCCACAACAGAAACATTCATCATACCATTTCTGTTCTTCATATGATAGCAAAAACACTTTCAGATATGGAGGGGCCCTTCATATCTGAAAATGTGTAGAAGATCAAGTGATTTTCTCTCACTTGACTGTGATGGGTTCTAGCTACTAGATGACTGGACAGATCAAGCTTGTATCTCACCATCTGCTGTATAACCAGAAATTAGACTATGCTTTTTAGTGCACTTTATGCAAGTTATAAACCTGATGGGCAGTGGGTACCACCATGCTCCTGGGATGCTCTGGGTGTGCAATCATCGTGATGGGAATTTTAAAGGGACACTATAGTCACCAGAACAAATACAGCTTATTGCATTTGTTCTGGTGAGTAGAATCATTCCCTTCAGGTTTTTTGCAGTCAACACGGTCTTTTCAGAGAAAATGCAGTGTTTACATTACAGCCTAGTGACAACTCCAATGGCCTCTCCTCAGAGGGCTGCTAGAGCCGCTTCCTGTTGCAGTGCCGCACAGTGAGCAGCACTGCTGTTCAGTGTCTCCACCTTCTGCATGGAGACACTGAACTTTCCACATAGAGATGCATTGATTCAATTCATCTCTATGAAGAGATGCTGATTGGCCAGGGCTGTATTTGGCTTGTGCTGGCTCTACCCCTGATCTGCTTCCTTGACAGTCTCAGCCAGTCCTATGGGAAATCATTGGGATTGGCTCAGACCACCACTTCTGATTTTGACAGCAGACAGGGGCAGGTCTCAGCAGACAGGGGCAGAGCCAGCAGCTGCAGACTTGAATACAAGTAAGATTTTACATGTTTATGGAGGCAAAGGGGGCTAGATGGTGGTTTTAATACTATAGGGTCAGGAATACAAGCTTGTGTTCCTGATCCTATAGTGTTCCTTTAATCATTTGCTGAGCTGTGCTAGAATTTAGCTATATCAGTATGTGTCATTTCCTTAGATGTAACATTTAGTCTATAACCACAAACATGAACCTTTATATACACTCAACTAAATGTAATAAAAAAAAAACCTCTCTGTATCCAATAATTTTTAGGCGTGCAAATGTACAAATTATTTCAACCAAATCTATATACATAGTATAAACCTTTTTAAATTCATACCAAGTTCTCTTTAATCCACTAATGTAATCCAATAACTCCTAACATATAGCTTGCATTGAAGTTACCTCTTGACTATTAAATATTCGTTTTAATAACGCTTTGCCAGTATCATATTCTCTTTTGGCTTAATTACCGCTTGATCCTTGTGGCACACTAAGAAGGGCAATGCAGTATCACACCAGCCAAAACAAATGGAATTGGAAAGCCCTTTTCCATTTCAGAATTGCGGCTCTCTGAGCCTTTCCTCCTGATGAAATCTGTAACATATTACAGGTCATTTACTAAACGGGTTTAAAACAACACTAAACGTTTTAAGGAATGTGAAAAAAAGGGAAGCTTTGGCTAAATCCCATATAGTACATGATATTGGATTTGTCTTCTGACTGCAAATAACGACATTTGCTCAATAGTAATTGAGTAATACATTTTTTTAAAAGATATATATAACTTGTGTCCAATTTACAGGTTAACTATTTAAATGACATAGGAAAGAAATCCCTCCACTGCTCAAAGTGTCCTAAAAGTGGCAAACCAAAACCCATAAAATAAAATGATATACTGTACTTACTTAGCATGATGTATAAACCACTGACATTCAAAAAAAAAAAAAAATGCTGTACTGTGGGTAATGAGAGACATGCAACTGCAGCAAAACAGGATGCACCTGAATTTAACCAGTGTGTGAAGAGAGTTCAAGACAGACAGATGCAATATGAATGCGTTAAAGGATCACTATAGTTCCAGAAAAAACGAACTATTTAGTCCTTAGTTCTCCCCCCCCCCACTCTCAAGGGCCTCCTTCCGCTGGACTGAAGGGGTTAAATCCCCTTCAGCCACTTACCTTAATCCAGCTCCCTCGGCGCTGGTGACCTCTCCTCCCCCTCTGACGTCAGCTCCCGAGTGGAGCCGAATGTGCATGCGCGGCCAGAGCCGCGCACGCATTCAAACCACCCATAGGAAAGCATTACTCAATGCTTTCCTATGGACGTTCTGCGTGCTCAATGCGATTTTTGCATTGAGTGTCGCAGAAGCGCCTCTAGCGGCTGTCAGGAAGACAGCCACTAGAGGCTGGATTAACCCTGCAATGTAAACATAGTTTCTCTGAAACATATGTATGTAATAGGAGTAGGTGATGTGTAGAGTCCCACAAGGGAAACCAACATCAGGAGAGCGCCACTGTATAAGAAATGAGGAAGGGAGGCCTTACCTTTAATCAATCTAAGGGTAAAAAGGAATATGCAAAAAAAAGTATAACTTGAAAAAAAAAATGGGGGAGATCTACTAAACGGTGCCAAGGGGATCAATTGTCTGGAATACCAGCTAGCATCTAAGTTCCAGTTCCCCTAGTGTCCGACTGACAGGAAGGTAGTGTAAACGAGGTTAGGGAGAGAGAAGAGGCACAGGGTCCCCAGAGAACAAGGGACCAGGTAATCGGGTCTAAACGCAGATGAAAAGCCTCACACAAAAAATAATTAAATAAATCTCTCAATTCATCCTAAAAGTTACCTCGACATCGTGGTCTAACCACTAGTGTCTACCTGAACCAACTCTCCCTACTAAAGTTATAAATAAACACCTAAAAATCAATAACCATAGTGGTAACAAAAATAAAAAAAGTGCTACCAAGTGCAGAGATTAAAGAAAAAGAAGCAGCTGAAGGATTAAAACCTGGGGGACCTGGCACCCAGACTACTTCATTGAGCTGAAGTGGTCTGGATGACTCTAGTAGTTCTTTAATGCATGGGATTCTGCATATTCAGGACAAAGCTGCTGACCGATTTTCATAGGTGTCAAAGAAGAGAAAGATCATTGAATTCTTAATAAATATAAACGTTCATTATAGAATATAAGAATCAATAAGTCCATGTGGCGTGTCTATTACAGAAGAGACAGCTTATATTAGTTTTACCAATTTGTCAGTGTAACTTTATACAAATCACAAGCACTCAATTATTCCTTTAACACTTCTACTGGAAGTCTATTCCAGGTATCTACCGCTCATATTCTCAACCTACCCCTCTGGCTCACTGGCAAACTGTGTCCTCTTCTTCTATCTAGTACTTCTGTCTTAAAAATAAAAATAAAAATGCAGATTGGATTGCCAGCATATTTATTGGGTATAAAAGAATACCCTACAGAGCAGCCTTTGCTTGTGGTCTAAATGATGAATCCATACAAAGATTCTAGAACTAGAAAGATTCCTAACATACACCAGACACAGTGCAAAGGGCAGTATTAGGTGATATGTCTGAAGGTATGAATTACATCATCTGCTCAAACGCCACTAAATAACTGGAACATTAGCCATTAACCAGTATGAAGGCTTCCAGTACAGCTCTAGAGTGCAGATTAAATTAAAACCCTATGTGTGAAAAATAATACATCATCAGCCCCACAGAAGACTTAAAAAGAAACAACAGGTGTATTTTTATAAGTACGCTTACGACTAAAGTGTGAGGTCACCATCGTTCTCCCACTGAGTCATTAAGGATATACATATTCTCATACCGATTACAGCCAGCCTTACAATATGGCAAAGTTTACAAATCAAATGGATTAATATTTGACACCAGTAATGGAACTGGAGGCATGGACAGGACAAAACATCAGATATGTTTGCTTCATGGTGCATCGACCAAAATATAGTATATTCTGAAAATTATACAAAAAGGAAAAGTAAAAAAAACATTTCTTACAAGTGTGCTGGGCTGCTAAAAGGAGCATTAATGAGTGAATAATCACAAAAAAGTTTGTCTGCACAAATCTTATATTGCTTTTAAGGTTTGAATTATCTCTTTTAAGTATCAAATGAAAAATAAAGAATGTAGCGCTTTAAATTTTAGTGTCACCTTTTATATTGCTTGAGAAAGAGATTTTTCGCTGATATCCCTGATTGCAAATAGTTATTTTCTATTGCTGAAGGGGAATCTTTTTCGCTAGATTCCCCTTCAGCAATAGAAAATAACTATTCGCAATCAGGGATATCAGCGAAAAATCTCTTTCTCAAGCAATATAAAAGGTGACACTAAAATTTAAAGCGCTACATTCTTTATTTTTCATTTGTTTCTTGTATTGGTGATATTGTAAGGAATCACACGAATGTTTAGCAGCTAAATGGTATAAAGTTTATCACAATAATTGTTCTTTGTTTCATAATGAGCGCTAGGCTCTGCTTATATTTTCCTATTCTCTTTTAAGTATGTTGTATCTAAGACAGTCACCATGAACAATAACTTAAAAACAATTGTGACGAAATGCCTTTTGTCACTGGATTGTTAGGTGACAAGCTGCCTTTTGCCCCCGGCTGTTGGAGGAGCCTGATTGCCAGCCTCCTTCCTCATGACTATGGCCCTGGGGTGTATTGCCATTTAAAAAGACTATTTGGGGCTTATTGGCTTCTAAAGACGGTTTCTGCCCATTTGAATCTATGGGAAAGTGTGTTTCTTCCCCTCCCCCGTTTCCTGTCTATTGTTCTCCAGCAGGGCGTTGTCCCAGGCACACTGCCAAACCAGTTGGAACTGACTGCTTTTGTCCCTCCTTGGTTTCTCAACAGCCCTTGCTATGTTTTACCCCATGGCAAATTTACTCTGTTCATGGGATCTGAGCGCCGTTCACCTAAATTGGGCGCTCAGATCTGAGCTATCTGGGGATAGGTTAAATCTGGGGGTTCTGTGTAATATAATAAGAATTATGTATTTTTATGTACTTTTATGTATTTTTGCGGTTAGTGTAAAATGTAGATATTTTCTGTACCTGGAGATAATGGAGTTTACTGCAGTGCCTTAAGCCAATTATCTCCAGGATGGAGAGGAGGGATTTCATTGTGTATGTGGGAGTGTTATTATGTTAATTAGTGTTCCCATTGGTTTGTGTCCCTTTTGTTACAGTTTACCACCAGGTCCAGGGGGTGTGCCTCTGGCCTGAAAACTTTTAAATAAGGAGTAATAAACGCTCATTGGAGTCAGATCATCTTGTACCTTCATGAATTTTTGGCTCATGTTTGGGGGATTGGAGAACTACACTCTGGGGATTGCTATAATCACTATACTCCCCAGGGTATCATTACTAAGCTCTGCTAAGAGCTTGTTCCTGTTTCTGCTCTCTGGAATTCGGAGAGGTCGACCTACTGGAAGCTGGACCCTGGTCTTGGGTCCAGGGTGGGTGGAGACGGTGAGACCCCAACTAAGCTGCGGCGGTTCGTGGGGTCTGCAGTGGTTATGGTGTCAGGTGGAGTGCTTTGAGACCTCGGAAAGCACTAGGAGCATCCGTCAGCGGAAGGTACCCGGTCGGTGTGCCAGCGGTTCCGTTACAACAATCATAGGAAGAGTTACTATAGTTTAGGCCAATTATACTGTAAATTCTCAGTACTATAGAACTACACCCAAACTGATTAGCAAAGTCCATGCAAATATATGAAAGTGCAAAGACAAAAACAGTACTACAACAATAAAACGATACAAACCACATTTCCATGTATACAAGAAGCCGCTACCCAGTTGAATCCACTGGAAGAAATTAAGCTGAGTTCTAAAACACACAAACCACAGCATAGGTTGCAAAGTACTTTGCCAGGAGGTAAAGTGTTAGAGTTGCGACTGTTCTTTTCTTCAATTCATATCCCAGTCCCCATAAGAACTACTGTAAAGACGCATATGTTGAGATTATTTAATAACTGGAAGTTGCTCCAACAAATAGCTCAGAGTCATATATTTGTTTCAAACAGCACTGACTCACAGACTGATATCATCTACAACCTTGGATAAAATAACGTAATCAACGCATGTGCAACTGCTCTACATGCAGGAATTACCTACGTCTAGGAAAATCATTATGGCTGCAATAAACCTTTGGCTCGGCATGTGTGGCCTCTAGTAACTTTTCACCTCGGTTCTAAAAGCTGATAAACTGTATACAAAAACAAGTGTTGCGCTAAAAATTATACTTAACATCCAAAGGAATCAAAGGAAAAAAAACAAACAAAAAACCCCCCCTACAAATTAGTGCAGATTATCCTTATTATAAATATACAGTGATTAATACACACGAGGGTTGCACTCACATTTACCAGAGCCTATCAACCCTGGCTCTAGGTGAGAAAGGCTCCACTTGAGAGGGAATAACTCTCACAACACCCATACTCGAAGACCTATTTCCAAAGATGACACTCTGTATGCAGTGACTGTAGGGATGACAGAACCAGGAAAAACCAATGGCATAGTATAAAGCACTATCCACTTTTGGGTTATTGCTGATAAACTGTATGTCCACAGTGAAAAAGAACACTTCAACATCAGAAGATTGTAGTGCTTTTTTTTTTTCTTTCTAATTTAGAGATAAACAATGAGTAAGTAAATGTTTGGGCACCCATGACAAAACATGTTTTGTTGATTTTAATCTTCAGTGGGGAAAAAGGGTAAGCTCAGTATTTAACTCAGCCTTTGGCAGAAATCAGAGTCTCCAAAGACTTAATGTAGCTACCTAACAGCCTTTCTATTCTTGCTTTAGTAATTGTTCCCAAAGTTCTTCTAACAATACTTCTAGTTCAGAAACATTCCTAAAACATCTCTCATACACTGAAGGTCTGAAGTCAACCAAGTTATTAATAGTATTCAAGCCTGGGGGCTGCAGGGGCCATATTGAAACGTTATTCATCGAACTTCTTTTCAGCTTCGGATACTTTATTGACTGTGAGACATTGGTTTTCAAGATTTGTTGATATTCTGTAAAATTAATACAGTAGCAGACAAGGTTAGACAGCATATGTTGAGTGTTTCATTCTCCAGGCACCGTGACCACTTCAAATTACTGAAGTGGTCATGGTGCTTCTAGTAACCCTATATTGGGGTAAAACAGAAAACCAGACCATAATGATATCGGCAAAGTCTTTTCCTGCTGCTTGTGCAAGTGCTAGAGTTCTAGAAACTTTTAAGTTATTTCATATGAATATGGAATCAACAGGTTATGTTCAAACAGAAAAAGCAAGCATTAACAGCTTAACATAAATATTATAGAGCTATGCAAAGCACGTACAGAGGGCATGTAGGAAGAAGGCATGTAACTCCGCATTTATATCCAGTCTTTAACATTAAACACTGGATCATAGCATTTAAACTCCATGCTCTGGTTCCTGAATGTAACACACTACTGTATCTGATGATATTCATTTGAGATTTTGTCATCTCACAGTTGTACAGCATAGTGGAACGTTCGAAATGTCAGCATTGAAATATTGCGGCGTCCTTTCAAGCACTACTGATTCCAACAGGGTAATTAGGGTTACTTCCAACATCCTGTAACTACCATCAGGCAAGTGCTGTATTTGTTCTCTATTTTATATGCTTACAAAGGCATTCACTAGAAAGTCAATTTTAGCAAATTCAATGAAAAGGTCAAAACTAAAGAAGCTAAAATAGCCAAGTTGTGATTAGTGCAGGATTGGGCTATTTTTCCAAATCATCTATTTGTCTTAAGTTTGCCAATTTAATTTGTGACAATTAGTGAATAACCCTAAGAGTTTTATTTGTTTTTCGTAGTAGTATCGGTAGTCTCTTTGCTAATACACAGAAATATATTAATAACCCCATCTTTTTGGGGGGCGGAGCCAGCACCCTGAGCAAGCTGGATGTGTTCCTTTGCAGCTTTGACCGTGCTTCACAAGATGGCGCCGGCTGGGGCCTACTTCACTCCATCGTCAAATGACGTCAGCCTTCAAGATCTCCCTCCTGCTGCACCCCAGGTACGCTCCATGCCGCGGGCATCCATGGAGGAGAGTGACTCCGCTCCCTTGACCAAAGCCGACATACTGGCGTTGAGGCAAGACATCAAAGCCATGTTTCAGGCAGATATGGCGCTCATTAGAGAGAATGTCACCACACTTGCCAGTCGTGTTGAGGCAGTGGAGGGGGACATGGGAAGTGCTAAACTAGGACAATCCGCCACAGATGCTGCTCTGGGCTCACTGCAGAAGAAATGTGCTGATATGACAACACAACAAGCCAGCAAGGAAGACAGGGCTAAAGCCTGCAAGTACCTGAGGCGGTCTCTAACACCGAACTGCCTCACTATTGCAGGAGGCTAATTGCCACCCTTCTGCCTCAAAAACAGGCCGATCAGCTAGTGTTGGATACCTGCTTGCATTTCCGAAAAGCTGCCAAGGCACCCCAAGACGCAACTACGGATACCCTGCTTAAATTTGTACGGGACTCTGACCGAGGGGCTCTAATGGGCGGTACAAGAGGCTCGCCAACAGTATTATTCGAGGAAGTGTAACTGGTCTTTTGCAGAGAAATTTCAAGGAACATTCTCACATGGAGGAGATCTCTCCAACACACTCAAATGCTACGTGAACATGACATCTCATATAGAGATCTCATGGGGCCCACACCGACTGCTGGCGGACAAGGCGCACCTCCTGTCAGATATCTCGGAGACACCTGTGTTCATACAGTTGCTAGACCTACCAGCGGAGCCTGTCCAGAAAAATGCATGTCCAGCTTTGATTGTAGAGGGAATTACTCCCTTTATGCATAGAAGGGCAGTGCGGTGGCGACCGACTCTCCTACTTAATACCTAAAAGTGCTGCTAAACGTGTCCTAAATATTAAATGTTCAGTTTTTCTTTTTCAAAGTTTACTTTGTTGCATTCACTGTTTATTTAACTCAAACCCTGGCTCCGTAGCAAATGGCTTGCTCATTAATATAACTTTTATACCCCTCACAACGTTACTTCCGAACGTGTCCTGCTCTCCTTTTGACACGAGTACTTACCTACACATTCATCCACAGACGTACACCCTGTTTATACATCCTCCTGGCCGGGAATCGGCTAAAGCTGTAAGCTAGCAGAAGGTCTTTCCACTGAAGCTATTTTCCTATAAGTGCCAAATGCACAACCCCCACTTACAAAGCTATGTTCAGCCAGCAGGCAGTAAAGCTTCATATAAGCATCCCCTAGTTCATCATTAGAATCTCTTGTGTTTAGGAATTACAGTATTTAATTATTTTAAACTGGGTCAATTCTACACCGGTATCATTTTGATTGCTATACTACTTTTATCTCCCATTATACACATGTGATGTAATGGGATTTCAATGTAACCCACAAAAATAAAGAATTACAAAAAAAAAATAATCCCATCATTTTAACAAATAGATTATTATGTTAAGATCTATATTCCTAGAAGCCAGGAAGACAGCTGCTAAGCATGGGTGGGATCGCATGGGTCCAATTAAGAGCATTTATTATATTATATAGCTATACCACACTATTTTACAGTGATTCTACTGAAACGTTTCCTAAATGTGTCAGGTGATGTACAGTTCTTTGTAAGAAATCCTCAATTGGGATTATACCACTCCTTTTGGACTAAAACGCGTGGCCTCCATGCACACACGTCTACTACTGACGAGTCTTTCCTTAATATATAAATGGATATTATCCAGCTTATATCCCAAATGGACGATTACATCAAGAAGTTTTAGTAAATTATGGGACTGTGATATATCGGTACTTTTATTTGATCAGCTGTATTACACAATGTGTAGTTGTGTTTTATGTCTCATCTACAAATAAACAGCAATTTAAAAGGAAGATAAGGAAATAAAACAGGCGAAGGATAGGGCTCAGTCTATAAAAGAAACATCGGCATAAAGATTTACTTGTGTGCAGTGCTATAAAGGGCTATTTATGGTATTCTGATAAAGGTCTATCAAGATTCCATAATGCCTTTGCTGATGGGTACACTTTACAGAAAAATGACTGGTTACCATCACAAAATGTTTGCGTTTGATAAATGCAGTATTTTGTTTAAGCATAGAAAGGGTAACTCACTTTCTCTATCAGTTCATAGCACTCCTCCAGTTTCAGAGTTCTGTTTTGTATGGAGGTAGACGCTCTGTGATATACGTCCAGCCATTCTTCGTATACACTATCTGGAATCGCTGCTACAGCAAAGCAGAGGGTTCTTAAACCTGGGGGTAAAAAAAGGAGCAAACATTAATGTGAAAGGGAGACTCCAGGCACAAAACCAACTTTTCTGCATTTTGCCTATTTGCCTGAATTATGAGCTGCACTTTGACCCTTGGATTGGTTTAAACATATCCAACAGTACAGACCGCACAGACCAGAACCAGAGGCGTACGAATGGTCAAACTACTTCCTGGTGATGGCAGAGTTCAATGCAGACAAACGTATGGTAGTGTGCTTGCAAATGCAACAGTTTTCAAATAGTTTGGTCTATTATTTATATATGGTGTTTTTGAATATATAAAATGGGGCAAAAAGAATGGATCAATTCCAACTTCACATGTTTATCTTTTTATTTGTGGATTTTATGCAAGTAGAACAAATAGAGGTGACATGATGTATTGTATGAAAAGGCTGTTCTGTACCATAAAGGACATAGATCCGGATTTTTAGAAGGAGCAAAGGATAATTTTGTAAATTTGCCTAGATAGGTGAAATCAAATACTTTTTTTGATAGAAACATATCAGAAGTATTTCACCCAAAATGACGTAGGTTGTAATTTAATGTTTAACATGTTTGTTGTGCACATATACCACTCTGTATACATTATATAGACACATACATTTGGCTTATGACAATTGACAATCTGAGTTGGAGAACAATCAGAATATTCCCATGGTATTTAGGAACAAGGCTTTTTAACACATAGCATGTCTGTTTATAACCATAAGCGTCGACTCCATAAACATGGTCTAGCAACTGTGTATGCTACTTTATCTTTCAGGAGAAGGAATATTTATTGTTGGTACCTCTGAAAGGCTATGATTTAACATTTGCATCAAAGAACATCAAGCTAATTATACAATGGCTAAGAAACATAGGAGGGTGGTAACCAAATGCTTGAAGACTGAAGAAAAAAATAAATAAATAAAAGTTTCTTAGTAAATTGTTTAATGAATAATTAAAATATAACTTATTGGTCTGAATATTAAAATTATGATATATACAATAAAATATTAAAGTTTTCTATTTATAAGCTATCACAGCAAAAAAAAAAAAAAGGTTATCTGCAGCAAATGTTATCAGGTATCGCCTTAAACAGAGTATCCAAATTATAGGAATGTTGTAACAGCCTGTGATATAGCTGCAATTGAAATAAAACCATTTAGAAATAGCTGTTGCTGCACACCATTTATAACACTGATAGAGAAGCAATGTGAGTTTAAAACCCATAAGCGAATTTTAAAGAACACATTGGGAGTAGGGTGAAAGCTCAGAGAATCCAAAGGAAAGAATTCCCTTTATCAATATATTATATGAATATGTAATATCAATAATGCACTTGAAGCCTTAGTACATCCTGACAAGCCTTCGAAGACACTTTTCAAATAAATGTTGCCCTGAGCAAATACTTTCAATCAGTAAAGGTCCCTAATCTCATGAAAAGAGATTTGCTGTCAAGGAGAATATCACACATTTAAAAACAGATCTATGCTGAGGAGAGCAAGTGTAACCTATTCCCAAACCCACACACACACTCAATGATCAGGAACTTGTTTAAATCAAAATATAAAAGCATGTCTTCAACACATAAGATGAGATTTTAACAGGTCTCACCTTCTGTAGCAAACTGCTCCAAATGTTTTAAGGTAATTTCTTTATACTTGGATGTTTCAGCCAAGCGATCGTAAATGACCGTATCCTTTAAGAACCAGAAAAAAAATTAAAAACAAATGACAAATAGAATTTTGAATTCAGCAAATGGCAGCATGATATGGTGAAGTCAAACTTTGAAGTCTGTTATTTTCACTTCTCATTAAAGAGAGGTAGTAACTGAAGTTAAATCAATCTTCTTGGCACACAGGAGAAGTCATACATAATCCTCCAGACAGGGATCTGGGGGAGAATGGAGGCTTATGCCAGTCTGAGTTCATTAAGACCCGGGTATAAAATCGGAGTAGAACACGTAATATTTCATAACATTTTACTATAAAGTTTGCCATCTCTAGGAAAAAGCACATGATAATGTCTCTGCACAAAGACACAGGCTGCCGTCTTAGTATGAGACGTATTCTCACAGCAAATCTAAAACAAACAAGATCTATGACAATATGGAATTGTGTCTGGGACACATTTCTAAAAAGTGGTGCGAACATGTAAAAAGGAAACACCAATGGAATGTCCCTGCTGGTTCCCCTGGTGATTATCCCACTTTTAGTTCCATAGACAATTTTTTTTTGGAACAGAACATTTTGATAAATTTTCAGCACTGTATATCTGTCTCCACTAATGTATTCATCTAGTAGTATAAATGACAAAAGCTCTTACAGTCATGGCAGTCATAAACATGTTAACTTCCAAATGGCACCGAAAACATACCTGGAGACTTTTTTTTTTTTTAAATTACAATAAATTATTTTTTCTTCAGAGTACAGAACATCCATGAATGCAAGCAGCCAACAGAGCAAGCAGATTAGCAAGCAAAAAAATGTATGCAAACATGAACAGACAATGTTTATGGAAGACTGAGTTGCTGTGTATCGTAGTTTACTTACAGCTCCTTTGCAGTACAATCTCAATTTCCCTGATGAATTACGAACGATCACAGACATACGTTTTCGATTACTGCAAAAAAAAGAATAACTTAACACAGGTTCGCCAGTATTCAGACACATGGTTAACAATTGGACTGCTCTAACAGCTTTTTAAAGCTAAAATGTCTACACAGATCTTCAAAAAATATTATTTGGTCATATTATTATAACTTACCTTGTAAATTCCAGCACATTTAGCAACTCAAATCGTTCTTCTTTACCAAGCTTAAAAGAAAAATCAATAGCATAAAACCATGTTCAAACTAAATGATTAAACAAAATGAAACATTGTCACAATACAGTATTTAACATGTCAGACACTATTACAAAATAAAAAGTAACAATTTTACACCATTGGCAGGGAATCCATTAGAACTAGTGGAGTTTCATTGATTCACAACAAAAGAAAACCTGACCTCCATCTAAACCCCATAAACCAAACACCTTGGCAATTTAACTTTTAAACTCCTGGATCAAACATTACAATTATTAGCTTTACTGGTGGTTATGAATAGCAAATATAACCTAGGACACAAAGTACATAAAATAACATTGCATTATACATAACGTTAAGTAAACAAGTTTGAAACAGTTGTGCTTGTTTTATTTTTTTTTTGCTTACTTTGAAATTAGTGACCTCTTGTGGACGACAGTATAATTAGAATATTTAAAATTTTAAAGTTGTAAAAAATCAAAAATACCACACTCACAAGAGGGCAGCTATCGTGCTGTTCTTACTGCATAGGTTTTTTCATTCAATCTCTACAACCTTAGATAGTTTTAGACTTGCAAATGCAGCAGTTAAATCTATCACTGGCAGAGTACCATCAGGCTAGTAAGTTTGTGTACAGTACCTCTGCACATACAATGTATGGTTTAATGAATGCCAACTTTATTTTTTCAATGTTCATTACAATGAACAGCTAAATTGGAAAATTGTCTAATTCTGCAATTCTTAATTTCACTGCTTAGTGAATAAACTCTACAGTAAACCTAAAAAAGCAGCATCCCAGCAATACAGAAAAAGCACTTCACTTGAATCCCAAAGGAAGCACATAACAAAGTAATAATAAAAAAAAAAAGTATTACACAAACTACAGTAAATCTGTTTGCTATATATATATATATATTAAAAAAAAAAATTTTCTTTAAAATTTGGTTACATGATTTTGTGAATTAGTGACCTCTTGTGGTTTCCTGTATTATTAAATGTATTGAATTTTATAGAGTATTTTGCAAAACCCATGAAATCCAGTTCCAGGGTTAAATAAATAAAACATGTCTAAGAGAATGTATAAAAAGTTTTCAGTTTATACAGCTATGGGTTGACTGTCGACCCAAAGCGGTATTAGCAGATATACATTTACCAAACACAAAAAGTTATTGTTTCCTTGAATATCAGCATGCATATTTATATAAACATTTATATGAAAACTGAAAAAAAAAAAAAATTATCGATCAACATACTTACAGATTCTATTATAACAGTATCTGGTGTTCTGCCAGTAAAACAGAAACGCAGATCCCGCGCCGCTCGTACCAGAGCTGCTTCATCTGTACAAAGAAATAAACAATAGAAACACATTCATTAATGCTAACTGACAAACTTTGGAATTCACAAAGGCATTACAATTCATTAAGTTATTTGACTTTAAAATAATGGTCTTATCTTGGTAATTCTAGTAGTAGTTTATTCATAGTGCACAATTGAGAACACTCAGGTGTTTTATTTATAGATTAGGGTTTTGGGAGAGTCTGATGGAAGGGTTCTGGGTAGGTCATGTGTCAACAACAAGACAAGTCTGTCTAACATCAGGTCAGCTTAATTTATCTTAACTGATCCCATGGAATCAAGTTGCTCAGTAGGGCAATGCTCCATAATTCTGTATTTAGCAGTTCCTTTCATATGTAAAGAGGAACAATTTTCATTGCACAATAAAAAAAAAAAAAAAAAAAATATGCATTTTCTACAGGTTATCATCAAACAAACAAAAAAATAAAAATCTCTCAGGATTAAAGATAATTCAGAGTAATATATTCAAAGTAATGCTATCTTTGGCATTTTTAAAAATATACAAACGTAAGGACTGTTCAGGTCTACAGGTCAAAGGTAAATCAATGTCTGCATTTACATATTCTACATAATTGATATATAGAAACACTAATGGTATGTGATTAACCTCTTAAGGACCAAAGTTCTGGAATAAAAGGGAATCATGACATGTCATGTGTCCTTAAGGGGTTAAAGAGACACTATAGTCACCAGAACCACTACAACTTAATGGTGTGGTTCTGGTGTCTACAGCATGTCCCTGCAGGGTTTTTAATGTAAACAGGGTCTTTTCAGAGAAAAGGCAACGTTTACATTGCTGCCTAGGAACACTCAGATGGCCACTAGAAGTGCTTCTTGTGTTAGTCTTCATTGTGCAGCTATGGCATTTAGTGTCTCCACAGTCTGCTTGGAGTGGCTGTACATTGCCCATAGAGACGCACAGACTTAATTCATCTCTATGTAGAGATACTGATTAGGGCAGCTAATTCTATGAGAAAGAATTGGATATGCTGAGATCATCAAGTTAAAAAATCTTTTTACTGAGAAAGGATGGGGGCAGAGACCTAAATAGCATAATACTACAGTGTCGGGAATACAGGTTTGTGTTCCTGACACTATACGGTTCCTTTAAGTCGCTAATTTCTGTACACTAATTCCTAATACTGCAGACAGACTTATGTTGCAGTTAACCAAGTATAGTTTTACCTGGTGAAGATGCTTGATAGATGATCTGGTCGCCTTCCCGTTCAGGCACTGCAGTATGACATACTGCCATCATTGTGAGAAACTCGCAGATCACTGGTGCAGTTGGCTAAAAACAAAGAAAACTATTTACATATAAAGCATTTCAAGGTGATTTAGGGGAAAACACACACACACACAATAATGTGAAAGCTTGCATTGGCTACCCTTTTAGACAATTCTGTATTCCAGAGGGGTAACTCTGCTAGCACACAAAGAAGTAAAGACTGAGCACACACAGGATATATCCAAAATGCAAACTTTATTGAAACATAGAATGTGACGGCAGATAAGAACCATTCGGCCCATCTAGTCTGCCCAATTTTCTAAATACTTTCATTAGTCCCTGGCCTTATCTTATAGTTAGGATAGCCTTATGCCTATCCCACGCATGCTTAAACTCCTTTACTGTGTTAACCTCTACCACTTCAGCTGGAAGGCTATTCCATGCATCCACTACCCTCTCAGTAAAGTAATACTTCCTGATATTATTTTAAAACATTTGTCCCTCTAATTTAAGACTATGTCTTCTTGTTGTGGTAGTTTTTCTTCTTTTAAATATAGTCTCCTCCTTTACTGTGTTGATTCCCTTTATGTATTTAAATGTTTCTATCATATCCCCCCTGTCTCGTCTTTCCTCCAAGCTATACATGTTAAGATCCTTTAACCTTTCCTGGTAAGTTTTATCCCGCAATCCATAAACCAGCTTAGTGGCCCTTTTCTAAACTCTCTCTAAAGTATCCATATCCTTCTGAAGATACGGTCTCCAGTACTGTGTACAATACTCCAAGTGAGGTCTCACCAGTGTTCTGTACAATGGCATGAGCACTTCCCTCTTTCTACTGCTAATACCTCTCCCTATACAACCAAGCATTCTGCTAGCATTTCCTGCTGCTCATTGAAAAATGACCAGTTTGTTCAAAAACACTAACTCCATGGAAACCTCTTTTTGCACTCACCATTTCGACACGCCATGAGACAAAGTTGTATGTTTGAGATAACCAAGTTGTAAGCCTCCCAAAAAAGCTTTACATTTGACATTTGAAGACATGTGTGGTGTGTGTATTATCTATAGATTTACTTTTTACACAATGTTTATTTTTACATTACCATATACAAATTGTATCATGACATGTTGTGTTTACACAGAATATTTATTTAATTAGGGGAAAGTGTTTTTTATTCATTTAACTGAATTTCAAATAAACAACAACCAAACCAGATTTGTTAGAACATTATTTATCATAAATATTGTAAATTGCTATTGTTTATTTTAGACTAGATTGCAAACTATGTTGTGCATGCCATTACAAACAAAATGTAATATACAATATTTATTTTTCTGTCTTTCAAGCTAGCATTAACAAGACGGCACGGTCATCTTGTTTGCTCATTGATTAAATAATGCTTCTAATTATATAACATACTGCTTAGCTGCTAGGAACAATCCCAGGTGTAAAGCTACTGGCCCAGAGGTATGCTTTATAACAATTACAGTGCCCTAACGAACATTAAATTACTTATCCCTGTGTGTCCAATTTAATTTGTATAAGGCACATATGCTCTGTTGTGCTTGTGGTTCAAACCCAAGTTACCCATTTGGAATTTGTATGCAGCACTTTAGATTTGTGAATAAGTAGCAATATGAAAGTCCAAGCACTGTATAAATAAATGGACTGAAACATCAATTATGAAAGAAAAAAAAAAAAGATTGTAACATAAAAATTAATATAGCATAGCATGCTGATATGGTTGTCTAAATAGATTGGGAAAGAGAATAAGTCAATACGCAGATGCTCAATAGCTGAATGGCTTTGTAAGGCAAGAAAAAAAATCTCTCCAATGTCATTTCAATAGGTATTTCAGCCTTAAATGTGTAAATAATCACTTTTAGTAGATATACCCCCAGTGGAAAAAAAAGCATGATTAAATGTAGGCATGTGTTTTTAGGGTATATCTAAAAACAGCTTGCAAAAGATGCAATTCTCTTGCCAGTAGCCTGTGCAAGACCTCCCCTTCTTCCCCAGCCCAGGCTTTATGTGGCTGTCCAATAACAGCGTTCCCCATGCAGTTCAATGAGAAGTCTGTGCAAGGCAGGTGCTCTGAGCAATTGCGTTTAGCTCTACCTAGCTAAAGAACCAGGAAGTAACAGGACTGGTTGTATGATTGTCAGCTGGTGGGGTAGTTTAAAAAATAAAAAATAAACTTCAATATCTTTTAAAATCTGCACTTATTGTAAAAAAACAAAAAACAAAAAAAAAAAAAACACTTTACACAATAAGCACTCGAGCAAGCTAATGTGCTTTAGGGGTTTGGAGTGTCCATTTAAATATTCCTACAATGTATTCAAGAGGAACACTCACTTTCTGCTTTGATAGATTTTCTTTTTTAAGGCCTAAAATGTTATTAGATTTAATTATGCAGAGGAGACAAGCAAAACATATACATTCTCTGTATTAACTGTGTAGTGGGCATTTCCACCTATCTCGGAGCCATGTTCCAATAATTCTACATGGACAGTTTGTGGTAATCCTGCACACTACAGCAAGTTGTAGAAATATAGAACCCAGTCAGGGTTACCCACTAATCAGAAAAATGTTGGGAATAGACAAAGTATTTTGCTTATTTTAGAAGGAAAAAATTAAATAAAAACACCAGACAAATTGGAAACATTCTCCAAATTCGCAGTTTCCAACCTAAAATCGGCAATGCTGTGATTTATGCATGCAAATTCCACATTTACATGATTAAGGTAAATTCAAAGTGAATTTCAAATTTAAAGGGCCACTGTAGTCACCAAAACAACCTTAGCTTAAACAGTTTTGGTGTATAGATAATGCCCCTGCAGTTTCGCTGCTCAATTCTCTGTCATGTAATAGTTAAATCATTTTGTTTCTGGAGCCCTAGTCACATCTCCCTGCATGTGACTTACACAGACAGCCTAAACACTTTACTCCTGTAAAGAGTCAGCTAATGTTTATGCTTCCTATATTGCAAATTCTGTTTAATTGAGAACATATTTTTCTTCTGCTCTGCCAATTTTTTTGCAAGACCCTACAGGAGACTCCTATGTGCGATTAAAAGTTTATCTCCTGCTCTGTTAATTGAACTATAAAATATGTACCATCATGCAGGCTGTGTCAATTATAGCCAGGGGAGGTGTGACCAGGGCTGCATAAACAGAAACAAAAGTGATTTAACTCCTAAAATCTTCACCCCCCAAAAAAATAGAATACCAAGATACAGTAGAATACATAAAATGGTTTGGAGGGAATAGATTGTATCTTACATGATTGTTTTCCAGATTTTCTAATAAAGCAGCATCATTGAAGCCCACATTTTCTTCTTCTTTCTGTAAATCATGCCTAAGGAATAAAGTGAAGTGGAAAAACTTGATTGAGCAGCAAGTAACAATACTTAATGACTGACAAATATGAAGATCTAGAGCGCCTAATAATATGACATACATATGCTTGTTCTTTATCTCACACATTTCTGAATGGTTTACATGTATACCTGTAGAAGTTCTTTTTCTATTTTATATGCAGCCCTATATATGTACCAGTTACCTGTCTCCCAATACTAGTAATGCTTGGGTATAAGTATTTTACATGCAACTTTAGTCTAACAGCTGAAATACTAGACGAGGAGACAGCGGTACATCTCGAATAGGATAAATAGGCCTCCTCCAGAAGGGCGCTCGATCGACTGTTTCTTTGGGACCCAAATCCACATTTTGTTCTTCTACCCTGGTATTTGGCTTTTTCAGAGACTCAATGTTTGTGGTGTATAAGTGCATTACAGATTTATATTGCATTTAAGCTAAACACGTTTGTGTAAACAAAAATACCTTGGTATTGTCCTAGGCTGATTTTAAAAATATCAATTACTATTGATGTGACATGACAAACTGTTCCAGAACAAGCCCATTCACCGGTCAGACCTCCAGTCTTATCCTAGTGTTTGAATTCAGATCTGAAAGCTCTGTGTATGCCATGTATTAAAACATATTTTGCTGGTAAGTGCTGATGTGTCTTTTTAGAACCCTATTAGCCAACCAAAACTAAAAGTAAATTTCTTTGATGTATTGACAGATTAAAGCTTGGGACTTCTCACCTCTGCAGAGGACTTTTCAACAAAAATATCGTATTAAAATCAAAGACTGCATGGTCTCCTTCTACAGGTCAGACATTTACACACAAGTACTGTTCTAAATTGCACCATTAATTATACATAAGCCCTTGACACAAGGCAGGCCACACTTTGAGAAGAAAGCATACTAGTTAGCGGTGCAACATATAGCATACGTGTATTTTTTCCTATAAGATCTACGGGGACTTAACTTTGTACCAGGCAGGAAACTGGTGCTAAGTTCTCAAGGTTAGCAGCAGTAGGTAAAAAGTGACAGCTGTAAATCAGTCGTAGTGGATAGCAGTTCCCATAGATAATAAAGGTAGTTGCGTCTGGCAATTTCCTGTTGCAACTGGTGACATTTTGCAGCAGTTGTATGCTACTAGCTAAAAGTAACAGCAGGCATTTTAGGGAGTACTGCTTGGCCAGGAAAAAAATACTCTAAAAAAATTGCAGAAACATTGAAAACAAGCCATTAGTACAGAGCACATGATAACTACAATGTAATCTTTTATACCCGTGCCAATGTTTACCTCTATGCTGCTACCTCATGCACAGTGGGAGCATTAGCATCACTGAGGATTGTGGAGAGCCACAAGATGACATCACTTCTCACTTAGCCAGAGTGATTTCACTTATACGCAAGAGAACCCCCAGGTTGGGTGGAGGTAATTAAATCTTAAAAGTCAGTGGGAACACATTCTACAGTACAGAAACCACTGTGCCATTTACTTAAGCAGCAGCCTCAAGAGAATTAGATATTTTTTTTTTCTTTTATGCTTAATGAGGAATTTTGGCATTTGTTCCCAACTGACTGAAGATGCAATTTACAAGAAGTAGTCATTTGCCTTTGCTGACCACAATCATATCAATATTACACTCTGCTTCTATTCCAGATTTGGAGTTTCATTGAATCATTACTGCATCAGGCACACTGTCCACAATACAAAAAGATGACACCCCATTCCCTGAAAAAATATGGAACCAGATATGCTTACCAACTATCTTCTGAGTACCTATACTCTTCTGGCTCTGGACAGTGACTACGTAGAATATGGGAAAGAGGCAGAAGAGAGAATACATGGTGAAAGGGTAAGCGAAAAGTAGCAGTAATAAATATGGGCTAGTTGAGAAGAATATAAAAAAATACAGATCAAAGGTTTGAAGATAAAATGAATGAGCCAAGGAGGAGAAAAAAAAACAAAAAACATTCTAGTATATCATTTGGTTAGTTTGAAACATTTTCCACATTAAAAATGTTTTCAAATTCAAATATTCAGAAACCAGATCATTCAATGTGCCAAGAGCCAATATCACTTGATCTTCATTTCGTGACTGGGGCATAGACATTGCACCTGCATCCTCACAAAGGAAAACAGTGGTGTATGTGCAAACCTATTCGTGACGGTCAGACGCCCACTAAGGGATTCTGACACAAACCGCAATTTAATCTATTTGTCATCAAACGTCAGCATGCAAAGTACAAAGATGTACGCAGTGTGGATTCACTGTTTCTCAGAGAATCACTGGACCCATGCATTGTGGAGATTACCATGTATGAACCGTGTGTTCTCAATGCTACTCTAGACAAAAATTATCAAGCATGATGACTTCACTGTAGGATGGCAAATAATTGGGCTGCTTTTTTTTTTTTTATTATGCAATTTTCATGTTCACAACACGCACTTTGTAATACAAGTTGTATATTTTGTACATAATATAGAGTAGTAACTGGTAGAAGTGTTGGTCTATATAAAGATATCTGTGTAACGGTACGAACATTTTTTATAATGGATAGATTTAGGGGAACAGTGGAGGAGGGTTGGGGGAGAGCATTAGATAGTACTTTACTTGACAGGTTGGAGTTCAGTTAGTTGGTTTAAACTTTTCAAGAGTCGCGGTGTACCACTCCATCCAATAGTGGATCATCTTGAGTCATCATACATCATTTTGAATCATTATGTACTCGGCTGACGAGACTTCGAGTTATGTTACTTTAATCAGTCTTGGGGATAACTTTCTCTAAATGTATTCCACATGTGCCAGGCATCACTCCAGAATTTAGCTTTGGTGGGGAGGGCTGCCCTACATAAGGATTCATAATGTTGTGTTGTTTCAATAAGGTTTATACATTGCTTTATGGTCGGTGCCTCGGGGCTTCGCCATGTTTTGCTTATCATAGCCAGCGCTGTGATGTTAATTTGGTAAATGAGATACTTTTTCGCTTTGGGTAAGTTAGATGGGTAGTTGTGGAGCAGCAAACAGTCGGGTGTTATAGGTAGGGTAGTTTCCGTGCTACCATGAATTAGGTTAGCCATTTCTTTCAGTATGTTGTTAGTTTTGGGCATTCCCACCAGATATGGAGCCTGGTGCCCGTTCCTAATGTGCACCTCCAGCAGTGATCATATGTGTTGGGATAAATTGGTTTGAGGCGCTTTGGCACTAAGTACCAGCAGTACCGGATTTTCCTTGATAGTTCCGTATGTGTTGTGCCAAGTGCAAGTTGTTTAGGGGTTATGAATATCTCTCGCCATGTTTTTTCCCCGAATGTCAAACCAAGGTCTTTTTCCCATGCTATAACAAAGAGGTATCTGATAATATCATATATCAGTATGCTGGCATATAGTATTGAGATCGTCTTAACTGCTGGTGTAATTTTAAGCATTATTCTTTTAAAGCTCGTCAGCCAGTGCTCATGTACATTTTCATTGGTCCAAGCATTTTGTTTTTTTTATCCAGGAATTTATTTGTAAATACGAGAATTGCGCCACCGAAGGGAGTGTTGTTTGTCTGGGAAGAGTAGTGTTTGGCCATCCCGAAATCCCGAATTGGTGAATAAAGTGTATATCGTGGCGTTCCCAGATTTAGTAGTTGAAATCTGTTATTACTGAGTTTAGGGTTGAGATGGGCATAGCTCTTGAGTATGGGCTTTCCGAGCAGCATTTATGTCTGTTCCAATCCCACACATGAATGGTCATTTCTGTGGTAGGAAACATTGTTAGTCTTTTGGGCCCGACGTGTTTGGGTAGCCATATCATAGATAACAGTGTGTTTTTTTGCATCACCTGCAGGAGGCTGCAGGTGCAATGTCTATGCCCCAGTCACTAATGTCACCCATTGGGGTGGTTTGTTTCGAGTTTGGGCTGGTACTATTCTATTGATGATAGCTGCTTGGTAATATATGTGTAAATTTGGTGCGTTCATCCCTCCATCAGCAGTTTTTTGGTAGAGCGTGGTTGCTGTTACTCTAGGAGTTTTGTATGCCCAAATACATTGGTTGAGCAACCGATGTGCTTCCTTAAAACAGGAGTGCAGGAGGTGGATGAGCAATGTGCAGAATAGGTATTGGAATTTGGAGACCACTATAGTTTTTATGGCCGATTGTGTAGTGTTTTAATCTATTTCAATAACTGTATATGGTTTGCTTTATAGATATGTTGAATATTGGAAGTGAAGGCCACCCCCAGAAATGTTAGTTGGTCTGATCTCCAATAAAACAAGTGTTGGGATTTTAGGCGTTGCAATAGTTGTCTTCGTATATTGATGCCCATAGCTTGTGTTTTAGTTACATTGAGTTTGTAATAGGAACATCTGCTGTATTCCTGCAGTATTCCAGTGAATGTTGGTATTGAGGTGTGTGGTTGCGTTAATGTAAATTTGTATTCAGTGTCATTAACTTGTATGCCATGGATGTTAGGGTTATTTCTAATGAGTGTCGTGAGTGGTTCTAGCGCCAATACATACAATAAAGGCAAAAGCTGGCAGCCCTGTCTAGAGCCAATTGAGATATAAAAGGGAGAAGAGGTAAAACCTCACCCTGCTACTTTGGCAACAGGGTTACTATATAAGGTCCACACCGCTGACACAAATTCTCCCGGGAAGCCATATTTTTCCAGCACCACGAGGAGGAAGGGCCACTGCAGTCTATAAAATGCTTTTTCCACATCTAGGGAGAGAAAAGCTCTGTGCCCCCTTACCCGCATCAAGTCCAGCTCCTTTTGCGTGCCATCAGTCCCTTGTCTTTCTCGCACGAAACCGACTTTATCATCATGGATGATCGCTGGGAGTATAATGGATAGCCTATTTGCATATATTTTTGCAAATACTTTTGTGTCCGTGTTTAACAAGGAGATGGGGCGCAGGTTTTGCCCTTTGTTTGGGACCTTCCCCGGTTTAGGGAGTGTGGTGATGTGTGCCATGAGCATGTCTTCCGGTGTGGTCTCCTGTGTGAGCATAGTCATGAAGGTTTTTAAGAGTTGTGGGGCTAATGTGTTCGCGTATGTTTTAGAATATATACTTGGGAAAAAGTCTAGTCCTGGTGACTTCCCTGGGGGGAGTGCCAGTATTGTGCTAATTATTTCTTGTTCTGTTATTGGAGCTTGAAATCTGTGTTTGAGTTTGGGAAAGGGTAGACAATTAGATTTTTTGCAAAAAAAAAAAAAAAAAATCGATCTATGTCCGTGTTTGTGAGTTGGTGCAAGGTAGTGTCCTCTTTTAAGTTATATTAGTAGTGTATAGTATTTTGCTAACTCGTCAGCTATGTCTTGAGGGTTGTAGAGTTTTGACCCTCTGTTGGTTAATATGTAGGGAATTTTTGTGTGCCCTTGTTTTTGCTGTAATTTGGTGGCCAAGAGCCTGTCCATATTGTTTTGGTGATACCCTCGACTCTTCAATCTTTGAATCAAATATATCAGGGTTTTTTCCATGCATGTGTCAATGCGTTTTGTAAGGTTGACAATGGTGGTCTGTAAAGAGTCGGTGGATTGGTTGTAGTGTTTTGCAGATGCATCTCGGAGGTCACGCAACAGTGCCATGTTTTCTTTTTTTAGGTAGGAAGCGCTGTTTAGAAAGATGCCTTGCATGACCGACTTGTGGGCCTGCCATACCACCAATATAGATGTCCCTTTGAAGCTATACATGTTAAGATCCTTTAACCTTTCATTGTAAGTTTTATCCTGCAATCCATGAACCAGTTTAGTAGCCCTTCTCTGATCTCTCTCTAAAGTATCAATATCCTTCTGAAGATACGGTCTCCAGTACTGTGTATAATACTCCAAGTGAGGTCTCACCAGTGTTCTGTACAATGGCATGAGCACTTCCCTCTTTCTACTGCTAATACCTCTCTATTTCCAATCAAGCATTCTGCTAGCATTTCCTGCTGCTCTATTACATGATCTGCCTACCTTTAAGTCATCAGAAATATTTACCCCTAAATCCCTTTCCTCAGATGTTGAGGTTAGGACCATCAAATATTCTGTACTCTGGCCTTGGGTTTTTAGGTCCAAGATGCATTATCTTGCACTAATCCACATTTAATGTCAGTTGCCACAACTCTGACCATACCTAAATCATTTGCCATTTGTCTTATCCCTCTGGGAACATCAAGCCTGTTACATATCTTAGTATCATCAGCAAAAAGACCATCAAGACCTTCTGCAATATCACAAATACAAATATTAAAGAGAATGGGTCCAAGTACAGAACCCTGAGGTACCCCACTGGTGACAAGCCCATGTTTCGAATATACTCCTTTGACTACAACCCTCTGTTGCCTGTCACTCTGCCACTGCCTTACCTATTCAACAATATTGGAATCCAAACTTAAAGATTGCAATTTATTGATAAGCCTTCTATGTGCAACAGTGTCAAAAGCCTTACTGAAATCTAGGTAAGCAATGTCTACTGCACCACCCTGATCTATTATTTTAGTTACCCAATCAAAAAAATCAATAAGATTAGTTTGGCATGATCTCCCTGAAGTAAACCCATGTTGTCTCTGATCTTGAAATCCATGTGTTTTTAGATGTTCAACAATCCTATCCTTTAACATGGTTTCCATCACTTTCCCCACTACTGAAGTAAGGCTTACTGGCCTATAGTTGCCAGACTCCTCCCTATTACCTTTCTTGTGAATGGGCACAACATTCGCTAACTTCCAATCTTCTGGGACTACTCCTGTTAATGATTGGTTAAATAAATCTGTTAATGGTTTTGCTAGTACACCACTAAGCTATTTTAATAACTTTGGGTGTATTCCATCAGGTCCCATTGACTTATTTGTCTTTACTTTTTCTTATGTGTGTGATTTGGAAGCTCTTATAACTTGCTTAGCCTATTATTAAGGGAGAAGTATTCATTAAGAGTGTTTTGTATAGTTTGATTGAATGTGTCGTCCCTTAGAATCAATTAGTTTAGTCTACAAGGGGGTGGGGGAGGCGCTTTTTGTTAACTGTTAAAAAAAAATACAAAAACAGAAAGGCCAAACAAATAGTAAAATAAAAAAGAAGAAACATATTAAGTTAAAAAATATTGTTTAGACAGATTGTTTCTTTAAGTTAATTGTGTTGTGCCTTCCACACTCTTGAACATGCAGAAAGGAACAAATGTGTTGGGGACCACTGGCCTGCAGCATAATTTGTATTAAAAAACTAGGATGTTCTTTTGAGACTGAAGGTAACTGGATGCTGGATGCGGATTCTTAGAAAGAAGCATGTATAAGCCAAGTCCCATAGCTACTCACATATCATTGGCAGCTTACAGAACCTGGCATCTCCTGACAGAGAAACAATTTGCTGTGGCCAATATGTCTAACACAAGCATCAGAAAACCCCAGCTCCATTACACTCCAAAGGGAAAATACAGGATGTGAATTTCCACAGAGAGGTTTATGTATTGAAAAGAATAGTGTAGGGCATCGTAAAAATTAATCTAGTTGCTTTCCGATTTGGAAATGTTGAGCATTAATAAATGAAGGTATAAATAAAGTTTTCACAATAAAACTGTACAAATACATAGTCAAACACCTTCTTCCATCCAACTACAACCGGGTACACTTGGAGCAGTGTTAGAATGACATTATAACAGCTAGTAGGAAAAATTGAAATCAAAGACCTTAATATTTCATGTACTGAGCCCCTAATCCCGTTTAATAAGGTCTACATAGAAATCTAGGAAATGTAGCTGCAGGTGGAATGTTGGACACATCTAGTAAAATTAATTGATGGAAAAGATGGGAGACGGCAGGCTATAATTTCCAAGAACAAACATGCTACAATGTGTATTGCCTTTTATTTTCGTAGCTTGATCCATTCACCATTATACCGAATGCAATAGCACTGAATTCAGTATGACAATCCCAATTTTAGGTTCATTTTCCAAAGTTGTGGGTGAAAACAGCAGTGAAAGAGTACTTGCTGGGGAGTTAAATCATACTTCCCTGCAGTTACTTACACACACAATGAAATATCTGTTGCGGAAGTGCTCTCTATGAACAGACATGACTTGTGCAAGTGAAAAAAGAGAATTCCTGACATAGCTGCAGTTACACTATTCAACAGTTTATAAATCAAGCGTCACAAAGGATGCAGTCTGGCATTAGATATTACCAATATGTTGCTTTGGTTAAAGGAGTTATCTGGCCAGCTTAAACCTTAAAACAGACAGAGTGAAAAAAAAAAAAAAAAAAGTTTTTTTTTCCTGAAGAACACGTAATTTTTGCAGCACTCATCACCACTAGATGACAGTGTTGAGTTGTGCACTACACTCTGTATGGGTGGCAAGTTATTCCCCAGTAAATTCACTTTTTACTTGTTTAGCACTAGGCTGGGAGCGGTTCCTGGTGAGAATGTAGATACAAATGAAAAACTCACAAAGTGTATGCAAAAAGTACTTACCCATAGGCATTCCCTGCTATAGTGCACTTCTTAAACTGCATGACATTGCAGGTCAGGGTCCCAGTCTTGTCCGAAAATATGTATTTTACCTTTTAAAGAAAAGCATACATTATACACATATACATAGAAGTGTATCTGTTTAATATCCATTAGTTTTGTAAAATTAACGGTACACTTCAAGCACCATAACCACTACAGTGTGGTGTAGTGGTTATGGTATCACGAGTGCCCTAGCATTCTATTGCAAGTAGTCAAAAGCTTGGCAAATAGTTTGACAACTTACCTGGGGTCCACTTGGCCCTGGTCAACACCTCCGGAAAAGCCAGGAGCTCCTGCATTGAGCTAGTCCGGACACAATGAGATAGCTTTACTGGAGATTGACTGCCGCCAGACAGATTGTCAAACCACTTGCAAAAGGTTTGACTACTTACCCTGTGAGGGAGCCACGGCATGCCTGGCACCATTACCACTACAGCGCACTGTCGTGGTTAGGGTGCTCGGAATGCTTCTTTAAATAGGCATTGTTCTATATAGTTGATTTAAAAAAAAAAAAAAATAGATAATATCTCTGGTAAATTTATTTTCATCAGTAATAACAGTATATCTGGTTGGCTATACTATTTTAATAAATAAAATAAAAAAAACATGATGAAAACACATTTGTTGCTACATATTATATTGACAATGACAAATAATTTTTAAAAACAGCTTTTAAAATGTAATCATTATCCTAGTATCCCATTTAATATGTGCTTTCTATTTACAAATGACACTTAGCTATAGGGATTCCATGCTAGAGGGTCTCAGATTTCCACAACTCACAATGCTTATTCTTATGTTGTCTACACATAAACATCTGTCTAATTGCACCACGCTTTACTCTACGTATGTATTCCTGACAGATAAATTGCAGACTCACCTGGCCCAGCTCTTCATTAAGGTTCGATGTGCGTGCCATGGCAGATGTATCTGTTGGTTCATAATGCATGTCGACATCCTTGGGTAGTAAATAAAACATGTCACTTAGGATGAAAATGTCTACATTTTATTAGAACATTTTGCTGCAGACTGCTAAATATACTAACTACTTTATGAGTAAGGATTAACAGATATTTTTCTCCTTTTCAAGTTTATTGTAAAAATAGAGAAATTGTTGAAATTCTCACCCAATTTATGAAATATGCTTGGATAAATTTCACAACTTCCAGTGTAACCAGCAAACTGATAGGTATGAGGTTGTTGAAGAGTATGATAAATGTTAAGAAATTCAGTCCAAAGTTGTTAGCTCCACCATCTGTTCAGATTACGGACAAAAGGGAAAGGTTTGTTACACATAGAAAACAATGCTTATATATGAGCAGACACTCTGCAGTAAGACATTCAGTCTACATTTCAATTATTATAGACTGAAGACTAGGCTCTCAAATATATCTTTAGAGCTACGGATAATTTTAATGGAAGGATTTTGTAAAAAAAAAAAAAAAATTTTAAATTTAAAAAAAATAAAAGACGACATACCAATAATTCAGTCTTTGCATCAGTCTTTATAATAAAATTGAGCCATTTTCATGCAGTCAATACGATTAACTCTCATTTCTCAATTCAAGTACCACATTACCTGATGTTTATATGCAAATCCTATTTCATACATTACGATTTCTATATAGGTTGGCAACAATCAACAATTACCCAACAGACACATCATGTCTGTTACGTGTTCTACTTCTGGACGGCCAGTCACTCTTTAGGATTCCCCTGTCTTTTTAGGTACTCAAAATGTTTTATATTTGTGAGTAATCTAGAAAACACTACTGTATTTAAGAGGAACAATTCCTTTTTGGGGCCTAGAGTGGCACTTTGTAAAGTATGATACATAACAAGCAATAAATAAAATCACTGTCAAATGAATAAAGCAAGCTATATCGAATAACGGCATTCGATCTATTGGCATTAAAATTTGGAAACGTGTCTTCTGTTACTAACCAAGCTACACAATGTAATATACCTTTTTATTTCCACCAACCATCTTCTTATTCCCTTTAAGAGGGACAGTATAAGTATTATAATAATTTTATCTCATTGAATTAGTTATAGTGCCTGGAGTTCCTTAGTGCTGTCCCTCCATTCAGTGTTAAACCACTTTCAGCAGTCCAATACGAAGAGTTTCCTGGCAACTCTACAACCATCTGACAACCACTGGAGGTAAGGTTAAGGCAGGGATTACGTTCTACCTTCTGTCCATATTAACTCATACCTATAATTGGTGCCATGATAGACTAAAAGTGGTCAACTGACACTTTTAACCAATAACAGCCATCCATTGCTGCTCAGGCTAATGTAAGCAGCACAGAGGGGACTCTCGCATTAAAAACTTAAATGGAAGGATGGCACCACACACTATAGCCACTGCAAAGAGATGAAGCAGTTACAATGCCTACATTGGCCCTTTAAGGCTAACAATATTCTAAACATCACAATTTGGACCAATATCTATCCATGACATGGATGGACTAATCCCTTTATATCAGGACAGCTTTGGCAAGGAATCGGTCATGCAGTGATTTATGACAGAATGTCAGCATAGAACATCCGGTTTATCAATCCTAGAGACACCAGCCAACTATAAAAATGAGATAGTTACTCCATTTCTGGAATATGCTCTTTAAAGACTAAATTGCAAGGAAGGAGAAGAACATGAATGGACAACCTCACCAACTAGATATCTGTTGTGTGAATTACCTTTCCCATGATGTACAGCTGGTTTAGCATCATGTAAACTGTAGTTCACAAAAAGTGGCATACCAAAGTCCCATTACCACTGACAGCATCCTTTATCAGCCATTAAAGAATTAATGCGACACATTTAACGAATATATGGTTAAACTGGGGTCATAGCTGATGCCCATTAAACTTCTGGAATAAAAGGGAATCATGACGGAATATTTCTGTCATGTGTCCTTAAGGGGTTAATGCAAAATGCAAACAAAGAAAAAGTAAAAGATTACAAAAGTTACTTTTAAAAGAAAAAAAAAATATCAACCAGAAAAATGCTAAAGTGTAATACATATAAAATGAAAGCTACAAATGCACAATACAGCTTACACTTGCTGACACATTCAATTTCTTTTTATAAGCTTGTTTCCATTATTGCTGATGAGGTTAAAGTCAAACACAGGTGATAAGTGTTGCGGAGGTGCATGTGCTTCCACTGCTATCGTATGCAGGAAAAAGCTGATTTTCAGAAAATCGGCTGAATCTGTGATGGTTAGAAAGAGTCCAGCAGCCAAGTACTAGTACAGTGCTTCTCAACTGCACAAAACTCTTTAAACCGTGTGGAGTAGAGAAAACCTTGGTGCTGTAAAATAGCCAGGTGATTTGTCTTACCGGATAGGAAGATACAATTTGGTCCAATTTGTAATTGTGGCATGTACAACAAGGACTGAGCTCATTTTCCTCTCAGTACAGAACCAAGCCACAAACTGCAGCTCTGTTCTGTGAAAACTAATAGTTTTGAAATGATTTCTATTAGTCTACAGAGCAGTTTCATTAATCCTGTATGATGAGTGGAAATGTCGCTGGTAGATAAACTATTATACAATCTCCTGCATAATGGCAAATGTTTTATCTCCATAATATTGAATATTGAATTGAATATTGAAATAAGTAACACAGAGCACTAGAAGTTTTATCTTTTGCAAGACCGTATCTTTCATTTAGTGCTTTCAGAATCTGATAATTTATTCTAATTTTTGATATTCAACCTTAGTCCTGCATTTTATAATTACATTTTAAAATAAAACAGCAGCAATTCCATTACAATTCCTGCTCAATTCCTGCAAATACAGCAGGATTCACATCAGGAAACAGTGAAACCCACAGCAGCTTGACATGATTCGCTTCATTCAGTCCATAGCACAAACATGCCAGTCTGTCTGTAGGTTTTCCTCATCTCCGGCTATGAAATCTGCCCTTCAATTAAGAGACTTCTTATCCTTAAGCACAGACTGAAAAGTAGTTTCTGTTTTTCTTCATTTTATGCATATTAGGAGAAATGAAGATCATCACAAGCCCAGTGACCTGCACCCATTTCCTCCAACATTTTTTTCCCCATCACAGCAGACCATATATATTATCCTTAGAACTTTTTTCCAGCACGTAACAGATAGTACATGTAATATTCTTACAGTTTAATATGAGATACCAGTCTTTCTCATCATGCCGGGAATTCCAAATAGAGGCGCCGATGGAGCAGACTAGAGAAATGGTGATTAGGGTGCCAAAGAGCAGCAATATCTGCACGTTTGTTATACGCTCTACGTTTGACAGCTTGAGAGGAGGTCTCGTTGAATTCTTAAATAAACAACAACAACAACAAAAAAAAACTCTTAAAACTTGCTTCTGTAATTAACACTGGTACAAAATGTTCTTTAAATTAAATCCTAACTTCAGGACTTTTTTTGCAGAAGTCTACAATAGTGCTATATTATTCACAGTCAACAGATAAACCATAAATGAAAATAAACCTCAAAATCATCATCTAAGTGTAACAGTTCTTTTGGTTAGAATATAATTTATCTTAATATTGCGGCGTACAAATAAAATCACCTTTAGGTGCAGTTACTTCCTCTGCTAAACAGTACTGCAGGGATCACTGGATAGAAGTATAGAGCAGAAGAAAGACACAGACCCATTACACTTTCAGGTGGCTAGTAGCCCTTTCAAGTGAAATGCATAATTATCCCACGATTCTCAAGGTATGCATCAATGTTTATTGGCCACCTGGGGAATCGTGTGACATTAATACAGAAGGCAAAATGTAAAGTCTGCGTAAGAATAGCATAGTATTTGACATATATGATAGAGAAACAGCTTAACAGGAATATAGAGTGAGACTTCCAAGAATTATCATTACAAGAAAATGTTTTTGCTGCTGTGTGAATAGAACACATATTGAAAAAAATAACGAGACCAAAATCATATACAAATGCCCACCTGCATAAGTTTTGTGTCATGTCCGGTGTACACAACAATCCCATGAACCCACTGTGTATTCCTTAACTGGGCTCCTCTCAATAGAATTTGGTCAGGACCCAATGGCACAGTTCTGGGGAAGGAAAATATAGTAAGTTAGATTATTGCATTTTTTATTTTAATAAAGTCAGTTAAGTATCCATTTTGTTAGGACAGGTGAGGGGGGAGATATTGCAATCAATTTAAACCAAAAAGTACACTGTACACATAGGTATGACACCCACTATACTCATGCAATAATGTATCGCAGTATCCGTGCAGTGGATTTGTCACTGATGTATTTCGTTATTAATGCAACCTCTGGCTTCCTCATTTACTGATGGTCTCCGATGCCTTGATTACATAATGGACATTTAGGGAATACTTCAGCAGGGATCATCAGCAGACAGGATTGCTTTGAAGCCATCATGCTATAGTCTACAGATGCAACATCTTGCTCTGTAGGTACAGATCCTGCACTCTCTGCTGCTTATCCCAGAGGTCATGTATTGATCCATACTAGTGAAATCAGTCTTGCTTCATGTGTTTCCCTCTACATTTTTTAGGGTGAAGAATGGTATGGGGATAAAGCTTTTTTTTTCTTTTTTTCTTTTAAAAGCAGCACCTAAATGTGCAATCTTTTTATTGATTTTAGCGCATGTGGAAGTGGATCTCATTAAAGAAAAGTCAATCCACGTGTTTAAGGAGATAATCTATTTTCCCTGTCTTATTTCAAAATCACAACAAAACATGCCAAGGAACAATGCAATTAAAGAACATATACACCATTATCTGCTAACCAGACAACTTAAGAATAGTTCATACATTCACACATTAATGCACAACCATCCTTCATTTGACCAACATGATCAGGAAGTGGCCACTTACAAGCAGTGCTGTGATTGTTCTGTGATATAAGACAGCAAACCCAATATATGGGTGCAATAACTGCACTGAAGGTGCATTCAATAAAGTGCCTACAAATCAAATCAACGTTTTGTAGTATGCATAAAAAATACTTGCACAAATCCCAGATTTTAAAAAAATTCAAGCATGAACTGTAAGCAGACAAAATAATTCATAGCATAATATTAGCAGTTAACATTAATATACAGTTATTAAATCCCTTTACACATCTTGGTTATGATTTTAATATTTTAGAGTTTATAGTGTAGTGGCAGCAGTGCAGTGTATGTTTGTGCAGAAATAATCAATATATATTTAATAGAGTTAATAAATCATATCTGAAATATTGGAAAGCATTGGAAAAACGGTTACAGGATCTGTCCTTCCACCATGTTATTGTTACATAGTATTTCTAAATAAGAGTTTCTAGTTAAGATTTTGCATGATGGGCTCAATTTTTGTATAGTGCTACAAAAACATCTCAAATTATGCTGTCCTGTCATGATAAACATATGCTTTTGCATTTTGTTCTTGGCAATGCATTTTCAAGTGAACCTGTGATGACAAATTTGCAGTTTTCATATGGCTTGACACAGGTTATACAATTAAATGTTTTTCCCCTTAATAGTATTAAAAGCTCATTTTAATATATTTCAGTTACCCCTGTTTAATGCTGTGTGTTACACTTGCTGTAGCTCCTGCATACAATGGTTTGGGACGTACTAAATTGCTTCCCATAACAGGTTAAAGCAGTGGTAGTCAACCTTTTTCTAACTACCGCCCATTAATGCATCTTTTTGGTTGAAAGAATTTCCTTACCGCCCATCAGTTTTCGCGCAAGTGCAGAATATTTTTTCGAAAGGAGGGGTTTTTAAATAAATAAATAAATGTACGTACATTTATCTTTTTATTTCTACTTAATGCATGTTTATAATGTTTTTAACTTTATAAAGTTTAATGAGAAAACAATAAAGTTAATTGAAATTACCTTTACTAGTGATTAATAAGATCCTTGAGGTTGATGCTGCAAGACTAAATATTTGATATCTGGTTCGATTTTCGTAAGGAACAAACTAAGGTCTCCTCTTTCGATTCAGACGACTTCTCTGTTTGCGCATAATATGATTTCTCATCTGTGCGTCAGCTCCCCTCCTCAATTCCCCTCCCCACCTTTTTTGATTTTTTAATCTTCCTTATAGCAATGCTCAGTAGGAAGGATGAGCTAGGTATACCACTTACTATTACTTACTATAGCCCACTATGACAGACACACACACACACACACACACACACACACACACACAAGACACACATACATACAGACTCACAGACATACACACACACACACACACACACACACACATATAGACACAGACACACACATACATACAAAGACACATACATACACAAGACATACATACAAATACACATACACAAAATATTTTAGTCACCCTCCTGTTTCCTACCTTCTAGGTGCAGGAGGGTGACTTTCCTTGGGGTCCAGTGGTGGCTCAGGTGGATGGGAGTCAGAGTTCCCACTCTGACTCCCCTCCTCCTCCCTCCCGTGCGGTCGGTGTGTTAGCTGGGAGGAGTGACGTGCAGTCACTTCCTGCCAGCTCTGTGATGTAATCACAGGGGGCCCGGTCGCGCTGTTAAAGTGCCCAGCGCTGACCGGGCCCCCTCACAATCCACATCCATCAGGTGGCCCTGACAGCATGGGCCACCCAATGGACCACTCCATATGTGGCCGGGCCGCAAGTGGTGATGGCGGTACCGGGTCGCAGGGATACTGCCGGCTCGCACCCGCCCAATCTCTCAAAATTAGAAAATCCTTAACGCCCACCTGCAATCCTGAAACGCCCACTAGTGGGCGGTAGGGACCAGGTTGACGACCCATGGGTTAAAGAGTTCCCAACACTTTATGTTGGCTCTGTATCAATTAAACATATCTGTTATCTCACTTAAAGGGACACTCCAGGCACCCAGACCAATTCTGCCCATTGGAGTGGTCTGGGTGCTAACTCCCACTACTCTTTTTTTTATAAACTGCAATAATTACCTTGCAGGGTTAACTCCACTTCCTGGATCATATCACAGGAAAGAGCGTCGCTGGACGTCCTCACGCTGTGTGAGGACCTCCAGCGCCGCTCATTTCCTCCATAGGAAAGCATTGAAATGCATTTTCAATGCTTTCCTATGGGGAGCGCTAATGCGCATGAGGACTCCCCGGCCGGTAGGCGGGATCAGTCTTGCCCACTGGCCGACGCAATCACTAGGAGGAGCAACGGTGGAAGAAGCAGCGACGTGGGACATGTAAGTTACTGAAGGGATTTTCACCCCTTCAGCAACCGGGGATTGGGGGGTGGGAGGGAGAGGGGACCTGCAGTGCCAGGAAAACGGATTGTTTTCCTGGCACTGGAGTTTCCCTTTAATTCTCAAATTGCCTGCCCAAAGCTGCAGCAATATATTTCTGGCTGTTTCTCTCCGTGTTGATGCTGATGCTACTCTCACAAAAGCCTGCCCCTCCTCCCAATTTCCCCTTGCAAGAGGTGCTTTACTTTAGATGAAATCAAGCACAAGAGATATACAGAGTATTACCCTTATAGCAGACATTCAGAGCACAGCTTTCTGGTCTTTGGTTCATCAACTAGTCACTGCAAGGCTTCCTGTGGTTCTGCCTTTTAGATTCTGAATGCGAGATATTTCAAGTAGGATTGTTTATATGTAGAACTATTAGGGATTACTAGTGCATTTAGTTTTGGACAAATTGCAATTCATTAAAATTTAGGTAAAACAGTTGTTCGTCTCTGTGGCGGAACCAACCTCGCCACCGGCTACTGGAGGAGCCTGGTTGCCCACCTCTTGCCGCTGGACTATGGACCTGCATTAAAAACCTTGTCTTTCCCTATGTGAGCAGTGTTACCCCATATAGCTAAGCCATTGAGCCCATTCGTATACCGAAAGACTATGGGAAAGACTTTGGCTCCATGGCGATTGAACTGTATGTATGTGATCTGAGCGCCATCTGGTAATAAAGTGCACTCAGATCTAAGCTATCTGGGCATATGTTGATTGTAACACTGTAATTGTCTTTTTACCAACATGTGGCTAATGGAGTTTTGCCTCTGTCATTGGAGATAATTAGATTACTTCCCAATTATCTCCAGGACAGAGAGGAGGGATTGCAATGCATTGTGGGATCTGTTTAAATGTGTAAGCTTGTGATTGGTCCTTTTACTCTTTGTGTCCCAGTTTCCCATCTGGTCCCCTAGGGGAGTGTCCACCAGGTGGGAGACCTGCATAAAAGCCGGGCAGGTAGTGCCAGTAAATCAGTTCTGCTTGACCCTCAAACGAAGTGTAAAGTGTAAACTGTTCGTATGTTTTTTCCTGTTCGGCTGTTTACAGCATTTGTGTGTTTCCTGTTCGGGAGTTGGAGTTTTCATGTGTTTGCAGTTCGGGAGATTGGTGATTGCAGTAGCTGCTCGTCTATCTGGAAGGGGAATATCGCCTAAACGGTTTTTAACCTCTTATGTGCAAAACGGTCCGTTACAGTCTCCATAAGTATCAAAGCGCTGCATGGATGTATAACCAAGCAAACTACTAGTGTGATGGACAAACATGTTCATTTGAGTAGTTATTCAAAGTTACCCATGGTGCAAAAAAAATAAAAAAATGTTTAATTGAATAAAAGGCGATTACTGTGTATGGGACAACCATGAAATGTTGATTTCATTCCCAGATCACGTGAGAAGTGACCAACAGTGGAAAAAGGAGGAGATGTAAAAACAAAAAAAAACAAAAAAAAAAAAAACACCTAGATTTTTCTAATAAAGAGAGGGGGAGAGAAAATATGAGATTCTCCTGGTGGCCAACTTATATACAGTTATATTACTCACATCATGGAAACGAGCTAATGAAACAGACCAGCTGAAGTAAATGCTAATTGTTTACAGGAGACTGTATTCTAGCAAACATTTACATCTGCCGTTGACCCTACTTACAGAGTACAGCAACACATACATCTTTGTCTTTTTTTGGAAAACCTCATACAAAAGGGGAAATGCACATATATAGTCAATTTATAAAATTATACACCCTATATAAAACCTTTTTATACCAAAAAGGTATTGTCTTTAACCTCCAGATCACTGTGTTAAAGGCAGATTACTTTCTTAAGAAAAGGATACAATTATATGATAAAAGTAGAAAGTGATCTTTGTGAGAAATGTTTCCAAATATACACTCCGGAAGTTCCCCTGTTGTGCTTGTGAACATGGTGGTTAAATAGCTTTTAATAAATAATTAGAATTTCAGAATATAATCTACCTAATGCAAATAAACAAAGAATAAAGTTCACACATTTGGAATTCTTAATTGCATGTTTGATTTTTTTTGTTGTTGATTTTTTTTAAAGTGTAGGCCTGGTCTCCCTAACAGAGATTATATTGTATTATAGTAGAGGCATATCTTTAAAACGCAGGCATAAAACTACAAATTCATAATAATTTGAACCACACTGCATATAGAGAACATTTCCTTCCTTTTGTAACATATTTTCAAAGCATAACGTGTAAGATACAGAAATGGTTTAAATATTTACAAACGCTTTTTATGTCTCCTGCAGACACTGGACTTCTTTTAAATATAAACATTATGAGGTGATAAAAGCAGACAATGCTTATTGTTTGCCATTCTTTTCTATATTGCGATTAACGTAGTGACATTACTAAACATTTTAGAAGACATCCTTGGTTTGGGCAAAAGTACAAGGAGAATTTTACTGTATTTTGGTATTATTTGTACAGTTAATCTTAAATCTGACATCTGCAAACATTATGTACTCTGTTACACTGCATTTGTATAGATAAAAACAAATTCTTTATTATTTCTAATTCAATAGAGGTTGCTTTTTAGCACCGTGTAAGAACAGAACAACGATTCAAAATGAAGGCAATCATTGACTGCCCCTCCTAATGTGCATAGTCTAGCACCCCAACTATAAATCATCTTTTTTTTTTGGCGTCACGGACAGAAATCACAAAGCAAATGACAATATTCAGCCATTGTCGGTCTTTTTTTTTTTTTGGTGATATGTCCATATGGAGCTTCGAAGTTCTAGAATTCTGAAAAATTGCAATTCGTTGAAAACAGAATGCACACGTCTATTGAAAATAATAAGAGTGAACCAATTGTTATTCTTTATCTTATATCATAATTTGAATTGTCTTTATTTAGGAGAAGCAGTCCCTATTATGGGCCCAAATCACTCTATTCCTCTTTTCCAGTAGCTCCATATTATTGAGCTTATAAGACTCACGCTAATGGGTTTAGTAATCAGTCTGTGTAAATAAGATACATTATTCTTGTTCTAAATTACAGTTTAGATGCATGAATTATTAGTACACCTCTTAGAATTTCTCAGAAGAGCTCCCATGGCCAAAACCCCCACACACCCCTAAAATTAAAAAGTGACCCTCTTTGTCCATTTGAAATGTTAGGAGGCATGCAGTTGTGGATAGGCTATATGTGTAAACTAAAATGTGAATTTTCAGGAATCCAAAAGTAAATTACAAAATTAAAACAAAAAGAGCAAAACTTGAAAAATTATCTGTTAGCTATTTATTTTTTCCTTTAAAATTCACATTTAATTCTCAATCATTTAGTGAATAACCCTGTATGGAGCCGTGACTTAAGCATTTAAAGCAGACTGTTTCTCACATGTTTAGGGATGAGGTTAAATCATTTTATAAAATTTAACCCTCTAATGCAAAATGCCGTAACGTATATGTCAATAGGCACACAAATAAGGCTTAATTAACAAAAGCTGCAGGGCGTACTTAACCCCACTGTTCTGTTTTAGTGTTATGGGCATTTGATATTGACCCTTTTTATGTTCAATTTATCACAACAGACAGTGAATGGTAAGAATTAAAAAAAAAAAAAAAAAAAAGTTTTTGGATTTTCCACTTGCTCTCTGTTAACATCATGCTGTGTCCCAGAGCGTATTTTTGTGCTTGCTAGATGATGTCAATATATTATTTATTGATGTTGGATGTGTGATCATCCAGAACTAGGCTGCTTCCCTTCAAGAGGAATGAAGCCATCCGGCCTTTTGAAAATGAAACCAGAGTAATCCCTTCATTAGATTTCACTTTTTAACTTTGGGAACAATCACTCTCTCTAGGTGGTCACCCAACTGTTTCATTTCGAAAGAAGACATGTAATACTAGATATTTTTTTTCAAGCATTACGTTCTATTTCTACATCAATGGGAGAGATCAGACAACTGTCAAGGGATTATTTCTGACAAAGCTTTAGAAAAGAATAATGCTAAAACCATAGTTATGAAATATTTATGGATAGCATAGTAAGTCTACCTAAGCCAAGAAATGATAAAGCTATGGCAGATTCCAAATTATATTCTTCAACGTCCATAAATTAAAATCTAAATGATTATGGCAGCTAAGATCACCTCCATGAGCAGCAGTTAAACATTTTATAATGAAGATATTTATGTGGCGACTGCTTTGTATATAGTGTATCTATGTCATTTGGATAGGAACAATGGAGAGTGTTCTTTTATTAAATATGGCCATACTGGGAATTGGCATTTCACATGTGTTTTAACATGATCAAATCAACTGCCAGAAGAATACTAAAAATTGTGCATATAAATAAAGCATAACTAAACATCATAAACTTTTATTATACAACAGTAAAATAGGAGGACTTTTATTAATGGGTATTTAAACATATGCTGCGACTTACTGAAATACAATTCCCTAAATCCAGATCACCAGCTAATGAACTTAGGAGAGTTTTCATGTACAATGAAAGTTTGATGCTTCCTGAAAAACTTTAGCTTTTCACAGAGAAGGGAGAGATAGCATTTTGTTTAGAGAGACACGCTATTTTGTTCTGCCACAGTCCATTCTCCACTAATGTTTAGATCTTTATATATGCACCCAAATCTACTTATTTAAAAGGCCAATTAAAAACATATAAATCAAACCCCTTTCGAACGCATGACTCATTTCTGGATGTGAAATATAAAGAATGCAACAGCGCTCCTAGTTATACCACGAACACTATAACATGGCTGCAAAACACAAAAAAGTGTATTGAAGGGATTATAGACTATCCAATGAAAATGATTAACTATCTGTGGCCACGTACTTGCAATAAATATAGTACCAAACAGAAAGAATGCCATATAGAGAATTTAATCCTACAGAATTTGTTAAATTATTGGAACCACTTTAAGAAACATACAAATTTAAAAAACAGGATTCTACCAGCATTGCCTCTCTTCTATTTTATGCATATAATGGAAAACCTAGATGGTGCAAAGTAGAAACAGCTAGGGATTATAAAGATCTCGGATATGGAATAAATCGGGCCCTATAATTTTTCAAAACTTGCAAGTGTACAATATTCCTGACCAGGAGATATTCGATTATATTAGAATTACGTTTCTTAAACTCAGGACCGATATATCTGTTGGAAAAGTTTATCTGAAAGGGCAGATGAGTTACATATATGTTGGGAATGCCTAATGATTAAAACAGGCTGGACTGTACTATTTTCTATGATTAATAATTTGCTTAACTTGAATCAGATATGAATGGCTAAAATGGCCCTTCTCCACTTACATTTACCAATGTTTGCCAAAAATAAAAAAAATAAAACATTTTCCCCACATCTTGATGGCCTCTAAATGTTCTATTGCTAAAAATTTGAAAACTGATAAAGCAGATATGTGGCCACAAATCAAAGAAAGTGAAATTTCAGTGCAGAATGGAACAGGCAATCACTTCTAGCTTCTGTATTAATCAAAAGAAATACAACATATGGGATAAATGGATAATGGTCTTGGATTTGCAAATAAGGGAGTTTTGAGACTGAGAACTTGTGCATTCTGTTTGTTTTTTTTTTTTTAAATCAATAGCTCCAGCTATTATTTAGACTAGTTGTCTTGTGTGCAAGTATTTGTTATGTAATATTGTATTTAATCAATAAGATACTTTTATACTGTTATTGCCATATTAATGTCAAAATATGAAAATGAATAAAAATGTAAAAAAAAAAAAAACAACAACTGACATCGTTCTGCTGGGTGAAAGGGAAGTGGTTCTAACGATATAAAATGTGAACATGTTAAATATCTAAAAGGGAAGTTAGTTTTACTTTTTGTAACACCAAACTTCCTCATAATGACAACTCAGACACTACTTTGTCTTATAGAGGAAGCCCAAAAATGACTAAACTTGATAAGTGGAGCTTTTGCTATCAATATTCTCACAGCTGTTCTTGGCAAAGGCTGTGGGCAAAAGGCTTCTTAAACACTGAAATAAATTAAATGAAGGATCCTGAGATCTTGCAGAACCCTCCATAGACCTCTGTGTTGTACTCTTGAGCATGGACACCTTCTCATGAGGGACAACTTCAGGCAAGTACATCGCTCTTCAGCTTTTACCTCCCAGATGTAGCTAACTAAGAAGGCACGTAAACTTCAGTTGTATTTGCAAAATCTGTAAAAACCTTTAAAAGTGAAACAGCTGCTTTACAACACATAAATTTTACATAAGAATGTATTTTAACAGAGATCTACACACCCCTGTCCATCTAGCCGGATGTTTCCATTAAAGTCATATAGATGTCTATTAGGACTTTCACATTCAATCCTGCCAGAGATGCTCATCAGTGTATCGATATCCTTCATTTCTGAGGTTTGAGACATACCCTGAAATAAAAGTTGAGAACCCATTATTAGCAATTCCTTTTTAGTAATAATCACTAAACAATATAAAGCTTAACCAAATGTATAATCAAATAAGCCCCAGGGAAATCCAGAATTCTCCTGGGTCACTACAGGAATTTTTTTCTGATGTCTGCTTTGATGCCAAATGTCCTCACTAATCTTTATTGAAATCAAAGCATTTGTCGGTCTCTGTAAAATGTATCTTCAGGACAGGGCCCCTATTTATGGAACACATTGCAACTCTCCTAGATAGGGGCTCAAGGACGCCAGCCCAACACTTTTTTTAAAAAAAATAAAAAATTTTAGAGATGTTATTTGCAATTCTAAAATAATTAAATATTGTATTCTGTCGTTCTGCCTTGACTGTTACTTTCATTTGTATGTCAATGAGAAATAACTCCCTGATTATTACTTAAAAGTGGTATAACGATGACAGTGCCACAAAGTATTTCAGAAGGATAACATCTTTATGAAATACTAATTTGTATGTTACCTTAATACATAGATACACTGCTTAGAAATCTATTTATTAAATAGTAAAATATACTTATAAACTGAAGACCTGAAAATAAACACTACAGGGATGTAGACTGTTCAAAGAAGAGCCCCACAAAAAAAAAAGATTTTGCTGAGAAACAAATTTTCTAGATTTTCAAGATAACAAAATACTACGCAATCCAAATAATTGCCAACATATCCAAAAATACATTCATATGATTTTTTTCAAATATTAGAAGTATAAAAGGCTTACCTGTCGGATTTTAAGATTTGTTTCTCCATCTAGGTTTGAGGTTTCAATGTAGCACATGGCTTGAGGCTCACTGTTGTCAAAAGATGATAGGAGTTTTTATTATTCATATATTGAGACATACAAAAGATTTAACAAGCCATACAAGTCCAAAACAACCTCAATGAGGCGAGAGAAGAGAAAGCATTCATTTACAAATAATTTTGGAAGATGTCCTACCCCTTTATCAAAAGCAGGTAAAATCTTAAGGTCGATATTTATAGAATTTTGGAAATGTGGGCTTTATTTTTTTTTTATTGAGATATATAGTATACAGAAGGGTCACATCCTTAAAATGCTACCCTGACAAGATAATTTTAGAGTATTTCTGGCTGCATCAGTCGTGAAATTGAAAAAAAAAAATAAAAAATTCATACTATTAAAAAAAAGAAAAAAAGACCATTAAATGATGGATATATATATCTCAAATCACTTGAGTGACTTGTGGTCTAATTGTATACTTAATTTACTGTTTTAAGCGTATCAACCTATTGGAGAGGAAAACCACATAAACCATGAGTGACAAATGGACAAATCCAAGGATTACTGTAATGTGCTCAACATTAAATGCATCAGAGCCAACATGCATTAAGTGGATATCATTGGCTTCATGCATTTAAAAGCAAAGTTCTGCATGCCCAGAAGTAAAACCAAAAAGCACCTCCAATATTATATGCAAATGCAATACTCTTCTTTAATCAGAATTAGTAAGGGAGGGGAAACTGAAGCAAGCTGCTTTCAAACAAGACCAAAACACAAACTGTAAAAGAATTGCTTGAGTGGATTAGAGTAAAAGCCATTTTATTGCCATATTAAAAAAAAAAAAAAAAACAATAAAAATGAAAAGAAAGTGAAAGTGTTGAAACATGCACAAAAATCAAAGAAAACCAGTTATAGGATTGCATGCTTCATATTAAAAAGTGCAGTTTTTTGGTTTGTGCAAGGGATCCTCTTCAAGACACATTATTCTGAGCTGGCCTTGTATTCTAAAAATCTGTCTACCAATGTATAAAACAACCCTGTGTTTATGGTCCAGCTGTTATGGATCATGTTTTTGAGAAATGTTATTTTAATGTGGCATGCTATTTTATTTCTCAATACCTACAGTAAACCAGTCATGGTTCGATTGTTTTGCCACATAAGTAAAAATAAGCTGGTAAGTGGGTAAAATGTTACAACTTCAGCTGTTGTAGAACAAAGATTCCCACAGAGGAAGATGTAGACCTACAACAGCTGGTAATCTACCTGTTGACCATTCCTGGGTTATACACAATACTATTTTCTCCTTGTTCGTAAAATAATCCTACAATGACAAGTGCTTTGTCTATTCAAAATACTTGTTTTATCAGTCTTCTACATATATTAAGGTCATTCCAAATACGAATCAGAACAAGCCAAACCAAATCAGAAATGTGTAGTATTAGACCATTCATATAACGTGGATGAAAATGCACAGGTGAGTGGACTAGTGCAAATTAACTGCCTGTACATTGATCTAAATTTTGGTCAGTTATCTGAATGGTCAACGGCAAGAAGCTCAGGTAAGGAGGATCCACTTGCACATGTTCTGCACCGCCACCATCCTGACCTGGACGAAAGACTGATGAGATCTGCTGGGAGATGTTCCCCATTGGTCACTTTCACTATCTCCCCTACAGCCACCTATGTATCCCAATATGAAAATGATCAGGACAAAAAAAAAAAAAAATGAGTAACAAAATGAAACAAAACATACACAGACAAAACTGTGGAGATCAAGGAAAAACATTGGGTTAATAATACAAGGGTTGGAGTTTTCAAAATCTACTTTGAATCAGGTCAGGTGTGAAGTATAAAGTGAGACGATGGAATGAGACATTATGTGATGTGGCATAGCTGCTGTATGGTAGAGCTGCAACAGAAAGCAAATATCCACTCTGTTCATAAATCCATTGGGTGCTGGTTTGCTTTAAGAGCAGGGCAACAAGAAAGAAAAATATGCTTTATAGAAAAATGTGAACAGCACATCTGATGCGCTTATTTTTAGACAACTTGGTAACAGAACAAGAGGGTGACAGACTTTGGTGTTTAAGGTGTAAATTAAGAACGCACAAGTCAGGGAAAGAATACATCCACTGCATCATTATTTCCAGAATAGTGTTCTATAATTATTATTCACAGTGAACTTTCTGGTGTTGATTAGGGTTTGCTTATGTTGAGACCTGATGGCAAAATAGATTGTGAGAACATGCAAGATCACATTAATGTATCGAATTAAACTTCCAAGGAAATGCAGATATAGGCTGGCTTAAATACCATCAAAGGCTTATTAACCAATAGCCTTCTGGGAACATTTCTTACAATAAGACACAAACCTTACAGATTTTACACATATATTGCTATGGCCTCTGATGCTAGAAGTACATAGTCAGTGAGGTGATCATTATTTTACTGGATAAATACTTTTTAAAATAAAAACCTTGCGTCATCATCATTTCCTTGGAACAATTATAAGTCAATACAGGGTAGAGAAACCAGACTCTACAGTGTTAGTAACAGCAGGTGTCTCTACCTTGATGAGAGAAATATAGAGTCAGCGGGTATATACTCTTTGCCATTTATTTTAACTATATCTCCAACATCTATCTGAAAGAAAACTGGGAACTGGTTAATTGTCTGCAAACAGAAATATAGACTTGGGTTAAAGCCAATACTGTAGGCCTTTGACCAAAATGTGAAGCATTAAAAACTATTAGATAGTCATTGTACATCAAGGAAAGGCTACTGTGAACCTCCAGCAGTTGCACAACAATTCCAACTAACATCAGCTAATTTATCATTGACAGAGGCAGTTTTGCTTATGTCTTTGCTTAAAGGACCACTATAGTGCCAGGAAAACATACTTGTTTTCCTGGCCCTATAGTGCCCCCACCCTCGGGGTCCTCCTCCCGCCGGGCTGGATGGCAAGGAAAGGGTTAAGTCTTACCTTTTTTCCAACGCCGGGAGGGGAGCTCTCCTCCTCTCCGGCTGAATGTGCATGCGCGGCAGGAGCTGTGCACGCATTCAGCCAGTCTCATAGGAAAGCATTCATAATGCTTTCCTATGGACGCTGGCGTCTTCTGTGATTTTCACACTGAGAAGCACGCAAACGCCTCTAGCGGCTGTCAATGAGACAGCCACTAGAGGCTTTAGAGGCTGGATTAACCCATTTATAAACATAGCAGTTTCTATGAAACGGCTATGCTTGTAAAAAAAATGGGTTAACCCTAGAGGGACTTGGCACCCAGACCACTTCATTAAGCTGAAGTGGTCTGGGTGCCTAGAGTGGTCTTTTAAGCACAAATCCTCCCAGTACTGGGTTACAGTTTAATGGCTTTTATTTATTTTTAAAGGGAGCCCATGATGTAAAACAAATAAGAGCAGAACATCTGCCTAAGCCAATGTAAATGAATGTACCTAGCATCTGTGTGATTTAAAGAAGCTGGTTTCCTTGTCTACTTGTAGTTATCACAGAGATCCTAAACAATTTAACAAAAAAATAAATAAATACAACAAAGTAAAAATAAACAAACCTACTAAAAGGGACACTATAAGCACCAAAAAAAATAAACTACTTTAGCTTAATTAAGCAGTTTTGATTTACAGATCATGTCTCTGCAATCTCACTGCTCAATTCGCTGCCATTTAGGTGTTAAATCCCTCTTTATGCAGACTTAGCCACAGTTCGCTGCGCAACTCGCAGCGACTGTCCTAAACACTTTCTGTGAAGAGAGATCCAATGTTTAAACTTCTTTTATTGCACATTCTGCTTAATTGAGAATTTCTTATCTCCAGCTCTGTTAATAACTTGCAAGAACCCGCAGAAGTCTCCTTTGTGTGATTCAAGTTCAATTTACAGAGAAGGAGATAAAACCGATAGAGCAAGAAAATGAAACCATTATGTTTTCATGCAGGCTGTGTCAGTCACATCTAGGGCAGGTGTGGCTAGGGCTGCATAAACAAAAACAGATGTGATGCAACTCCTAAATGGCAGAGAATTGAGCTGTGAGAATGCAGGGACATGACGTATACACGGTTAAGTAAACTTTTATAAGATTATAAGTAAAAGTTGTTTTAGTTCCTATAGTGTCCCTTTAAGCTGATGCATGTTACTGCGTCAATCTACATGTAACCAGTTTAAATGCAAAAAAAAAATGCTAAATGTTTAAATGTGTGCGTCTATGCACCAATTCTAAATGATAACTTGCTCATACAAAAAGTCTATTTCATTGGGATGGAGACAAAATTTTACCACAAGTGCCATATTGGCATGTAAAGAACTGCTACACTGGAATGTGGGTTTTTATGTTTTTAAAGTGGCATTGGCATGCAAATTATCTATAAGTGTTCTTTGGCTTTTGCAACACAGAAGATTAGTTGCCAACAAAATGATATAACCTGTTAAAGAGGAATCTCTGATTAAATGGACTCTGTTCTCTCTTCAAACAGTCTTACAGAACGTCTAATTAAAGCTTTTTGTTACCAGAAGCTTTTTATTTAATGTAACAATGTAATCTCGTTGTATTTAGCAGGCTCCAAGGCCTCATACAAGAAGTGCTAGAAAAATATATGCTAGGCTGCCTCTCACAGTACAATAAATTGTATGCTGGACAGCTAATTTAAATGCATTCCTGCCCATTGCATTTAGGTGCTGTGCTGAATTTTATTCAGAGAAAATCAAGTGCATTTCTACATGAGATAAACATAACTCTGTGCAGTATTCCTTGGGATACATCTTGAACAAAAGGCAAAGAAATGTTGCCTAATTTGCAGGAGAAGAAAAGGTCTGTTGCAGTAACCAAGCACTCCTCCTCCTGAGGACATATGGGTATAGAGGGAGAATGGATGAGGGTCATGGATTATCAAATTAAATCCTTGTTTAAATGCATAGAAGGGGAGACACACTTATAAATAAGAGATCCTTAATGTTTATTGGCTCATTGTGACTGCTCGGGTTATATGGATATGCTTAGCAGCTGTTAGACAGCCAATTATCCTTATTTGTTAAGTGCAACTTCCATGAACCCATTAACTAGGATGACAGCCAAACTAGAGCCTGGAGACAATAGGGTTAAAGAAGACAAACCAAATGCAATGCCAAAAATAGAGGCTCCCATACTCCATTGCAATGAAGATCAATTATTTCCAGTTAGTTGAATAGAGAAGAACACATTAAAGATTTAGAACATGTGGCCATTAACATAACTGCATTACGATCAGCTTTCCATTTCTAATGTGTCTCTTGGCACCTCCATTACAGTGAAGGCCATTACAGGAAATCTCATCTGAATCTTCCACTTTTCTTTCTACTGGCTTTAATAATAAATTATAAAAAACTATGCAATGTTTCACTCAATTGGCCAAGGCATACCTTCAGGATGAACAGAGAGGTTGGCCAACAAATCCCTTTCCAGTTGTGGCTCCAAAGCCTTATGGGAGTTGCAGTTCCACAACAGCTGTACTGTCTATTGATGGTTGCACATGTTTTACAATATGAATGGTTTTTCCACAGGTTGGCAAATATTCAGGAACAATACAAAGCAAAATATTTCTAAAAAGTTTGCTTTACGATGTTCTCTAAATAAAGGAGGAGAACTGTTGATGATCCGGTTTGTTAAATAAACTGTTTACATAGACAAATAAAAGTAATTTATATAAACTACCATTGATGCAAGTAGTCTAATGGTGTTTCTTGGGGTGAGGCTGTGGGTCAGCTTAATGTTTATTATAAAGACTCAATAGGTCAGTCTTTAAAAGAATCAGAATAGGCATCCAGACTGCATCATCTCAACGAAGTAGTCTGGGTACATTGTACTGTCCTTTTAGTCCTGCAATGTAAAATCATTGCTATTTTGTAGATATGGCAATGTTTTCATTTTAGAACTAAACACACCACTGGCGGCTGTTTTACGGACAGCCATTAGAGAGTGCTTCTGCTGGTACGATGGAGTTTGACTCTGTTATGTGATGTTCAACTTTGATCTTCAAATGCATATAGGGAGCTTGTAGGCATTATATGACCACTGTGCTTGCCGCGTCCTTGTCCTCAATGCTTCTCTATGAGAAGTATTGGATGGAAAAACAAATATGAGACAACCTGCAGAACATGGCAACTAGAGGCCACATGGTCCCTGAATCTAAAATTATGAATAGAACACTATTGCTTCAGTAATACGTGTAACACTATAGTATTTTTTTCACCGTTTTGTCATGTTGATGGTTTATATAAATAGGCTATTAAATTAGTTAAAACCTACTCACATAAGACGCCTCCAGGGTTAAAGGAATACTACAGTGTTAGGAATGGAGATGCTGACCTAAGGTGTGACACTGACATAGGAAGTACCTCTAGTGGCCACCTGAGTGACTGCCAATAAAGGTGTCACTAGGTAGCTATGAAAAGGCAGTGTTTTAATTGCTCGGCCTGCTGGGACATTCTACAAAAAGAACCATTACTTTAATAGTGGTTCTGGTGACTACAATTTCCCTTGTTTTCAAACTATGGATTTCCACAGCTGTAACATAATACTAAAATACATTGGCTTAGGCTATAAAAAGCATTTATTGTGATAATCATAATTTCTATCGGGTACAAAAAAAAAAAAATGTAAGGAAAGTCGTCATATTAATTTATATTTGTAAAAAGAAAATGAACTAGATATCCTACCTTTTCCCAGTGTACTATTTCCCACGCACCATTTCTCAGCACTGAAAGAAGCAAAGACATTGAGCAGTGATAACATGTCAAACTATTTTATCAGATAATTAGAAATGGTGAATTATGGGAAAAGATCACCAAAGTGAACCTATATGCAAATTTGAGAAATTTCTCTCAGCTATTTTGGAATAAGTATTGCGATTTCAGTTTTGAATCCATCACAATTTACTGCTTAGCAAATAAATCCCAAATGCAAAGCACAGCCTTAGGAGAGCAAATGCAACTTGTGACATACAAAGTTATACCGATAATTCAATTATATTAGGACTATAGAAGGATATGCTTTGTTAATCCAAGGAATACTTGGAAAACGCTCATCCGTTTATTTAGCAAGTTTATATTTGACCTCACTCACAAAACCAAACAGGTTGTTTTGACACATGTTAATCCAAAATTATTTTTTATAAAATAAATACATTTCAACAGGATAAATCTGAGCAAGGCAGGAATATATTTGACTGGTGTCCATTTTATAGGCAAAGCATTTCCTGCAAAGAAATTACTGTTAAGCTTCAGCTTCTACAAACAAGAAAACAGACCTAAGGCATTTGACCAATGGGAGCTAGTAAACATCTGATACAGGTATAAAATTAGAACAGATCCGGAGTCTTCCCTAGATCTAATAGCGTGGCACCAAACAGGCATGTTGTTTGAAATTATACAGCAAATTACAAATGTGTCATGCAAGGTTCCATAACACCAACTTGGGTACACGGTGTCTTTGCAATAGATATCCTTGCTACAGAAAGCCAGCACATTCCTTTCTTAAACCATGCCTACACGTTCCAGTGATACCAAGAAATATGTAGCACTTAACACGTGCAAACAATCAAATGCAGGAAAAAAAAGGCAAAAACAAACACTAGATAACATACCTTGTGTGTTTTTCTTGTTCACATGAGTGTCTGCTTTATGCCGTTTCTGGAAAGAAGGACACGTTCATTTAGTATTCTGTGATAGTCTTAAATACTACATTTAAAAAAAAAATTACATTCAAATATGTTTTAAGTTTTGAATATCTCAATGTACTGTTCTTGGATTCTTTTTATTTGATTGGCAGACTCATGGAATGTAGTAACCAAGGATGCACAAAGAACCCTGCAATAGAATACAGTCTCCAGCACGCACAACTAAGCAGGTACATACTATTATGCTCAACAATTTTCAAGTAGAAATAAAGGAAAGACCAGAAGGGACTTGAGAGATATCAGGCAGCTTTGGATTTTAGCTGACATCACTAGAAAAGTATCACCTCCATGTGCTTTGATGTTTAAAATCACATGCAGAGGTAATATCTATTTTTTTTGCATTATCTGTATATGTGTAAAACAACATCAAATGTATGGTAGACCCACAGTAACGTGTTTCTTTGGTGTCATGCAATATGTCAAGCAAAAAAATAAAAATGTTATTTCAGTTCATCCTACCTTCTGATCCTACACCCTATCCCCCAAACCAAGAAGGCGGAGATATTCTAGACAATTCTTGTCCCCCTATACTAATAGCAAGGGTTCAGAACTACTAAGGGGATCAGAAAGAGGGTGTCTGCATAAAGCTACTATGGCTTGTACAGTTCCGGATATCTCCGATGTCCACAAGAATTAGAGGCACACAACTGAATCCTGCAGAGCCCCAAGGATTAGGACAATAATATAGGGTTCACATCTACAATTATGTCAATTACTGCAATACTTGCAATACTAACTGGAATGAGAGCAGAGGATGGCATTATGGTATAGAACCTATCCATTAAAAACATGCATTATTTCTTATTGTGAGGAGGGAGAGTTAAATTATATGACAACAAAATGCACTTTGACGTTATTGTGCCTGCAGCAACTTTTGAGCAGAGCTGCGACCTCTACCGCAGCGAGATGTGCATTGGGAAAAGTATAAAGCACCTTACCTAGGTTCTAGGTCAGGCAACCTTCGGTACGCCAGGTGTTTTGGACTACATCTCCCATGATGCTTTTCCAGCATTATGGGAGATGTAGTCCAAAACATCTGGAGTGCCGGAGGTTGCCTATACCCGTTCTAGGTAGTGGCTCAGACATGCGATACCCCCGAGGACGGCGTGCGGTTACGCCGAAACGCGCGTCGGGTTTATTTATTTTGTGTGTTAGCACTAATGATATTTTTGTATCATTCACCTGGGGCTACAGTTATCTAGGTCGAGTTACTAGATCAGAACACCCATGAAGGTGTTAAAAGGGAGATAGAGTGTTAGCTCAGAGAGATGGTTGTACTTTGGGATTTTTTTGGTTTGGGAAAGGGTTTATGCTTATGGGTTTAGTATTGCTATTTGCATCCCTTTACGTAATTTGGGGTTTTATGACCCCTTTTTGGGTTACTGCATATTCTGGACCTACTCAATTAACCCTCCCTCCTTTCCCTCCTTCCATGTCTTCTTTGCTCTATGTGTGCACTATTTAGTCTATTGTCCCCCTTTTTTTAGGACCTTTACCATATTAGGCTTATTATTAGCCTTTTAGTATGCTACACCTCTCTCCATATGAGATTCTAGATACCTTCGTCTAGTCCCAGTTTTTTTACTAGATTCTAATAAAGTTTTTTATTTTTTTATTTTTACACTTACTGTTATGATTGGACTGGGTCTTTCTCCTATTGGCTATCTTCTAGTAAGGTAGCTTTTTGGGTATTATTTTCTAATTTATAATTTTTTGGGTTATCCCCTATTACCCAGTCTAAGTGACCTTATTTACTCGAGAGACGGGAGGTGGGTAGGTTCTTTTCTCCCTACCTTCCGGTCTCTTGTGTTTTCCATATATAATTTTTAGTGGCTCAGACATGTAGGCCTTCTATTACCATAATGACCTGTGCACTCACCTTTCACTTTTTCACAGTTATTCACTCACTGGGAAAGACTGATTTACAGTGGCTTGCCAGGCTGTTCTTTGACAGCCTTGCAAATAATGTAAAACTAAAAAAGGAACAAATACCTTCTGAATAGATTATACGACCAGAACATATAGCTAACATTTAGTTAACTATAAAGTTGTGTACAAAGATCTTATTAAAATGTCACTAAAACCATCCAACCTACAAGCATCATGTGCGGTCATTTTTTTTTTTTTTTTTTTCCTTACGGTCAGTGACATATATTTCAAGTATAGATTAAAGGTATATTTATGATATTGATTCTCCTGTGGGGCAGATCACTAAAGGCAAACTGTTTAAGACACGAGTTTCAAACTTATTAATTTAGGGAAGAACTGTTGGGAATTCAAAGTGAAAATGAAATTTAATGTCAAAATAGACACAGTGGAAACATAGCTGACTGAATTTTACCTTCATGACGAATTTGCAATTATTAGTATTTGAGTTTAGTTGGAACATCATATTGTCACCACTTCCACTCATGCAGCACATCAATTGGAGATGTACAGACAGACAGGGAAGAAATATATGCAGATTCAGATCCTAAGAAAAGGTTGACAGAGCTGCAGAAGCTTGATTATGGCCCCTACAGCCATTCAATGGATGTGAGCATCAGCTGATTGCTCTTAGTCAACGAATGATATTCTTTGCACTGAAATATGCACAGAATTGACATCAGCCAGTCTAGAACTTGTGACACCCCAATGACAGTGCCGGAGGTGAAGTTACTACACCTCCAAAATGAAAGGGGTTAAACTCCGTATGTGCAGTGCACAATTAAGTGGTTATGGTGCTTGGAGTAACCCTTTAATGTTTTATTGGTTCTGGAACAGGGTTTTATATGGAAGCTTTAAAAGAGAACCTCTGGGCACACAACAACTTAAACAAAAATGAAGTTGTTATGGTTCCAGGAGGTATCTGGCAGAAGTTTGCTTTTAGGGGTTGAACGGTTTAACCTCAAAGTCTTCTCTCCACAGTTGCATAGTTCTACCCCAGTTCTTCAGCATCTGAAAGTCTTCAAACAAGAAACCCCAGAATGCCGTAAACGTAAAAGTGCTTAAAAAACCCATGCATGTTTATGAATGATGAACTACGAATTGCCGTACAGTGTCAGCTGATGCTCTCGGGCTATCATGGTGCCCCTGTCCGTGGCAGTTTTAGGATTACGATTTGTAGAATCTCAGAAAAGTGGAAGGACCTAAACGGGTAGACCTAAATGGTGCTGAATAGAATACCATAGTTAACAACAGTTTTTTAACCCAAAAGGCAAGCCAGCAACAGGAACTTCGTGGCACTGTTACAAATTAATTTCAATTAAGTTGTTTTCATGCCCAGAGTGTTCCTTTAACCCCTTTAGGACCGGACTGTTTTTGCGATGTTTGTACGTTAAGGACCAGAGCAATTTTAACACTTTTGTTGTGTTTGTGTTTAGCTGTAATTTTCCGCTCTCTCATTTACTGTTCCGATACAAATTATATATTGTTTTTTTCAAGACAAAAAGGGCTTTCTTTACATACTATTATTTTTATGTCATATAATTTAATTTAAAAAAAAATAAAATGTGGTGAAAAATTAAAAAAACATAAAACACTTAAAAAAAAATCTATTACTGATCTACACAAATCGAATGAAAAACTGCTAGATGGATTCAAAATTTTGTCCTGAGTTTTAAAAAACCCAATGTTTACGTGTTTTTTTGCTTTTATTTGCAAGTTATAGGGCTATAAGTACAAGTAGGAAATTGCTGTTTCAAAATGTACATTTTTCAAATATATCAATAGTGACATTGTAACACTTATGTCATAAATCTCCAAAAAACACCCCACATGTATATATTTTTCTTAAACTAGATAACCCAGGGTATTCATCTAAGAATATTTTGATACTTTCTATGCAGCCATTTTACCACAAACCTTTGCCAAACTTTGCATAGGTAGTTATTTATTTATTTTCACATACATTGCAATTCAGGTATAAATTCACAGATTCTGTTAGGTGTCACTGCCAAACAACACCCCAATATGTGTTCAGCAACATCTCCCGAGTACAGGGATACCCTCCATGTATAGGTGTGTCTGGTTGTTGGGGGGGGCTAAAAGGCGACATTTGGCAGGTGCGCAGTTTCCCAGCTTGTAATTTTGACATGTAGTCAACCTTAATGCATGTCCTATTTGGTACATTTTTGAAGCCGGCCAACGTATTTTACCCCCATCAAACCATATATTTTTGAAAAGTAGACACCCTAGGGTATTTCACATGGTGGTATTTTAACACTTTCCATGCACTAATTCTACCACCAGGCTTTGTCAAACATTGAGGTAGTACATTTTTTTCCCAAACACATTGTACTTTAGGCATGAATTAACAGATCCTGTTATGTGTCACTGCCAAACAACACCCCAATGTGTTCAGCAAGATCTCCTGAGTACAGTGATACCACCCATGCATAGGCCTGTCGGGTTCGTTGGGGGTTAAAAGGCCACGTTTGGCAGGTGCGCTCATCAGTTTCCCAACTTGGAATTTTGACATTTAATCAACTTGCGCCCATGTCCCATTTGAGCCAATGTATTTTACCCCCATCAAACCATATATTTTTGAAAAGTAGACAACCCAGGGTATTTTAACACTTTCCATGCACTGAATTCTACCACCAGCCTTTGTCAAACTTTTGGGTAGTAATCTTTTTTTGTTTTTTTGTCACACACATTGTACTTTAGGCATGAATTAACAGATCCTGTTAAGTGTCACTGCCAAACAACACCCCAATATGTTCAGCAACATCTCCAGAGTACAGTGATACCCCCCATATATAGGGTTGCTGGGTTGTTTGGGGGCCAAAAGGCAACAATCAGAACTTTTACATTTAGTTTTTCAACTTGATCTATAGGTATGTTTGGTCTATCTTCAATTTGACATATTTTTGCACCCCCCAGTTAATGTTACCATCATGAAAGTATATATTTTTTATAAATTACACATCAAAGGTTATATTAGATGGGGTGTTTTGACTTCTTTCCCCGAACCATTTTGCCCCCCAAAATAACAGAGAAAGTGTAGTGGTAATTTATTTTAATTCTGGTTTTTATGCACACGTCATCTGGTTTTGGCCAGCTGGTTATGTGTTACTGCCAGAAAACTTGTTAGACCAAATGTGCAGGTAGCAAATGTACATTTAGCAGCAATCTTTAAACGGACTCCTGCAAATAGAATCTAGCTGGAGATTTGGGGGAAGGAAACTGACTAACAAAAAATGGCTGCTTTCCAAAGAAACAAAAAATAAAATAAAAATTCAGGAACACTTCTTACAACTGTTCTGTGTGGTACAGCTTGAAACATGTTCTTACACACAGTCCTGGTTTCGAAGGGCAATCAGGACAGTGAAAAGGGGTGTCTGTCCTTTTCCCGCTTTTAAAACAGACCTGGCAACGTTTCTGGGGGTTTTTTTTCTAGCAGTTGGCGGTAACTTAAAAATAAAATGTCAGGACTCAGCTTGCACCGTTGTTGGAACTTGTCCATCTCCATAAATTGTTAAAGAACTTATTTTCAACTGAAATTGGAGAAAGGTGTTTTTCCCTGGATTATTTAAAAAAAAAATTATGAGTTGTGGGTTGCTATTTGCATTAGATAGATAGCCACCTTTTTATACCATGCTTTGGTTTTTCATAAAATAAGAAATGGCTGCATCAGCTGATCAGCCAAATCAACACCCCCATGTACTTATTATACGCCCTGATGCAAACCAGTGTGGACTCTACTCTGCCCCGGACAGAGACGTCTGACATGCGTTCGTCATGGATGGTGGTTAGCATGTTTAAATCCTTCCTGTCCCAAAATTTTAGTGCAAGCACTTCAGCTTTGCGAAGTGCTTTACATTCGCCTTTTTTTAATTTTGCCTCTATGAGAGATCGTGGAAAGTCTTTGGAATTTTTTCTGGCAGTACCGCAGGCCAGTGTCCGTAAACCATAAAGCGTTTTAAACAGATGGACACTACTATAAAAATTATCCACATAAAGGTGGTAACCTTTATTAAACAAGGGGTTTAGTAGGTCCCATACAAGTTTCCCACTTGACCCCAGTGAGTCAGGACAGCCAGGAGGGTCCAGTTGACCATCTTTCCCCTCATATACACGAAAGGCAAACGTGTATCCACTTTCGCTCTCGCACCGTTTGTACAGTGTTATGCCATACCTAGAGCGCTTTGAGGGGATGTATTGTCTGAACCCTAATCTCCCTTTGTATTTCATTAGCGATTCATCTATGGATACATTTTGTTGGGGGGTATAAACATCAGAAAATTTGTCCTGAAAATGGTCTAGCAGTGGGCGTATTTTATGAAGCCTTTCATATTGGGGGTGTTCTCTAGGGTGACAGAGGGTATTGTCACTGAAATGTAAAAATCTCAGCAGTAACTTGTATCTGGCTCTAGGCATGGTTTGGGAGAATACTGGACTAGATATTATTGGGTTGGTGCTCCAGTATGAGCGAATGGATGGCTTCTTTATAATTGTAAGAGACCAGAATTTTTTAAGCTCTGGGACATCTGTGGGATGCCAGTCATGCTCCTTGACTGTATAGCTCCTGGATTGTTATCAATAAATTGGGTAGCATACAAGTTAGTCTGGGGAGCAATCTCCTCCCAGATGGTAGCCCCTACTGCATTGGGGAGAAGCCATCCACATTAACATTAATGCCTGCGTTGGCACTAAAAGGGGGGACGTTGGGCTCGGCTAACTGTGGAGGTACCCAGTCCTCCTCCACATTCGGCGTAGCAGGAGAAGCACAGCTTCTTTCAGCCAGCTCACACACAGAAAACTGACTTGGGTCAAAATCTGACGTATTGTCAGTGGCGTCAGAGTCTGACGCCAAGAAGGCATATGCCTCCTGCAAGTTATACATATGCTGCATGTTTTACACATGACTAAAACAAATTACAAAAACACACAATTTTTTTTTCCCCTTATTTTTTTTTTATTTTTTTATTTTTTTTTTTTTTACTAAAACAGACTAAACAGCAATCCCTAAACTAACTCCTGTCACAAAAATCTAATGGAGATTTGGGAGAAGGAAACTGGCTGACCAAGACAGACCAAAACAGATTTTTAAAACAAATGTAACCCTTTAAGGGCAAAAATAAAAAATAAAATACAGACAGTACAAATGCACTGCTGTAACAGATCTGGCAGGGAAGGGGTTAAAAGGCGATTTTTTAAAATAAAATACTGATACTTTCTATAGGTCACTGAACACTGCTGCAACAAACTATCACGATCTCTGTCTCTCTCGCCTCACAAAATGCTACAGAGGAGAGAGGGGCAGAGATCACTGTCAAAGTGAGTCTTTGTAACACCCACTTTGACAGCAGCCAATTGTGAGCGATTGCAGATGTCTGGCAGATAGTTACAGCGTTATATCGGCGGGAGCGATCTTTGATCGCTTCCCACAGCCCGTTTTTCGCTATGACGGTTCAGGACCGTCAGCAGTCCAAACGCACATTTTACCACTGACGGTCCTGAACCGTCAGCGGTCCTAAAGGGGTTAAATACAAGTGGGTGCCATCATTGGAAATCATAATTACACTTTAATGCTAGAATGAAAAATTAAAATGTGAACACACATCTATATGTATATATACACACTTAATGTAGTGTGTGCATTTACATTTCTTTCCTTTTGACACTATACTCGAAAGTCGCTGTTTAGGTGTCCTAAACTCGGATCTCAGGAAAAAGGTGATTTCACTGACCTTTTTCTCTCACTGCGGCTGGTCCCGCATGAATCTGGCTATGTGGCAGAGATGGTCAATATGAATGATCTCCACCAATTCAATGATTTTTCCATAGGAAAGCATTGGGAGGCTGGGAATCATTGCATCTCTATGGGGAACGTTCAGTATCTCCATGCAGAGAATGGAGACACTGAATGCAGGTGCTGCACATCTGAGTGACTGCCACTAGAGGTGTTACTAGGCACCAATGTAGACACTGCATTTTCTCTGAAAATGCAGTGTTCACAGTGACAAGCCTGCAGGAATCGGTTATAGACAACAGAATCACTACATTAAAGGACCACTATAGGCACCCAGACCACTTTAGCTTAATGAAGTGGTCTGGGTGCCAGGTCCATCTAGGATTAACCCTGCCTGCTGTAAACATAGCAGTTTCAGTGAAACGGCTATGTTTACAAATTGGTTAATCCAGCCTCTAGTGGCTGTCTCATTGACAGCTGCTAGAGGCGCTTCTGTGCTTCTCACTAAAGACGCCAGAGTCCATAGGAAAGCATTGAAAATGCTTTCCTATGAGACTGGCTGAATGCGCGCACGGCTCTTGCCGCGCATGCGCATTCAGCCGATGACCGCAGAAGAAGGAGGAGATTCCCCAGACAACCCCTTCCTCACCCTAGAGCCCGGCGGGAGGGGGACCCAGAGGGTGAGGCGGACCCAAGGACCCTACAAGTATGTTTTCCTGGCACTATAGTGGTCCTTTAAGCTGTAGTGTTCTTGTGACTATAGTGTCTCTTTAAATATAGCATATTCAATACAAAAAAGGGAACTAAAACCTTTTACTTAAATATACACACATGCAAATAAAGTACGTGTTTAACACTCAAGTAACACAAACACTGCAAAGATTATTTATGTAACCACATGGGCAGAAGGAAGAAACATATTCTTACTTTAATAAATAACCCTGCTAACCATTTAGTATCTATGTCACCGTAGCCTTCACTAGAACACAAAAACTAAAATTATATATGAGAGGAAAAAAAAAAAAAAAAAAGTACGATGTGCTAGAGTATACTAAGAACTGGCAACAGCTCAAATAGCTTGCCCTTCGATGAGTCCCTGCTCAGTTCTCAAGATGGTTTTAGCTCATCTTGTGCCATTCGTGAGAGAACCTAAACCATTTGTATTTTAGACTGAGCCCTCCCAAAAGTGCAGAACAGATCCAAAATGGAGTCCTGGTCCACCTCTGCATGAGATATACAGCAACCCAAGACAATCATTTCAGCCCTGTTAGGCCTCATCAGGGTGGTATAAAAGATACCCCTGTAAGTACACTTAGCAAGAGGTCCATACCTGGATTATTACCTTATCGTCTTAGGGACAGCAAAAACAGCATGCAAGAGAAAATTATATAGGACTTAAATGAAATACCATTTTTCAGCATCAGCAGCTATGTAGAGGCCTGAGGCGTTACATGGAGGAAATCGGGTGACAGGATAAATTAAGTTTCTATGTATTTCTTTTAAAAGCTATTATACAAATAGATTTTCCCCATAACAAGCCTAAGAGTGCCTGCCTGGGACTGGCGGTACAGTGTATACTAGTAAGGGGTAATATGGATAGATAGCTTTAGCTTATTATTAGTCTATAGGTGGAATTACATTTTATAAAGAACCCATAGCTTTCAGTGTAATTGTCTCTCTTGTCAAGTGCTTGGACCTAAAGATCAACGGAATCAATACGAAAATGCGTAAGACACTTTGTTAAATGCAACCTAATATTGTTTTATTATTTTAAACTATCACCTATTGTCTATTATGCAGTTCCCATTTATGTCCATACTTAAATAATACTGCCTGGAGAAAGGGTGGCTCTCATTCTGTACTAATTGCTTGGGAAACATTACTAGCATAATCTCTGAACCGATCAAGGCACAATTCAAGACAAGAAATTTACCAGATGAGCAAAGCAAAGAAATAACACCAGTTAAATCTGTCTTTTAAATATAAGCGGTTTCCATAACATCAGTTCACCAATCGAGCGATTAATATAAAAAATATAATGCATTACTTTAAAGGGACACTCCAGGCACCCAGACTTCTGCCCATTGGATGCCCATATGGGTGCCAACTCCCATCACCCTTAACCCTGTAAATGTAATTATTGCAGTTTTTACATACTGCAATAATTACCTTGCAGGGTTAAGTCCTCCTCTAGTGGCTGTCTATTGCCGTGCATGCGCATTAGGTCTCCCTCGCCAGCTGACGTCGGTGGGAGAGGAGCCAGTTTTGTTTTCCTGGCAATGGGGAGCCCCTTTAATGGGTGCTTTGCTTTAAAAAAAATAAAAATAAAATAATAATAATAATAATACAACAAGAAAACAGCCACATCAGTCAAGCCAATGCACATAATTATTTTACAGCAATTCTACACAGAGAAGTTAAACAATTCTAGGGCAAAATTCTAAAAAGGAAGCAATGAGCAGGAGCGTTGGTTTCCATGTGGACTGCGCAAGTATAAAATTGTCCCAGAAGCAATCATTATCAAGTATGAGCAATATTTTGGCCACAAATGAAAATGTTTTCTCCCTAAACGCTAATGCAAAAGTTCAGATGTGCCCATTAAAGCTAAAGCAGCAGTTGACAAATAAAGACAAACACATTCTAATCTGCAGGTTCCATATAATTCAGCATATTAAAGGAAACCATTAGTTGTGTACACTGGTGGTATAAAATAACACTGGAATAATGAGTCATTAAAATCTGTGGCTTTGCTTTATTCTATACTGCAATGAATCTCTTCATGTTAAAATGTATAAAAATATAAACCATGTTTTTTGGTCTATCTCCAACTTTGATGTTACAAAGACACACAGAAATGAACATTAACACAAAAAGGGAATATATAAGGGTAATAATCCAGTAATTAATCAGTGACAGAAAGTAACCACAACAAAGAACAAAAGAGCAGTCTGGACATTGTGATTTACTAATTAATCACACATTCTCATCTAGCCTTCCACCACTATCTTTGATAACAGCACAAACTTCTTAAAAAAAAAAATCCTCACACGATCACATTAATTACCCTGACTTTCAATTAACTCAATCCTTATTAATTTGTTTTAGATTCCAGGATAGATGTTCAGCTATTTCATCCATAAAGACAGCCATGTAGAATTAGAAAGTACCAAAGCACAATTACCAAACGTGGAGACTGTCCTCTTCCACTGCCTCTACATTAACACTATTATCGAAAGCAATGTAATGCACTTGCCAACAATGGTGGGCAGAACGATGCTTCAGGTAAGACATGGCATTTCTACAGGTTTTCACACAGGGCAAGAAAAACATGTATACTTGCCGCTACCAGAAACATAGCCGCTCCCACTCGTGACATCAGCGTTTTACTGCAATGGCGGCTTCGGCATAAGGGGAATGTCCTTTGGAATAACAGTCTCTTTGAGTACAAAAGTAGGCAGTCAGAGGCTTAGTCAGTCATTTTCACATTGTGTGCTAATCCACAAATGTAAATGTGTTTTTATATATGAAATTAAATTGTCTAGGGGTCAGTTACAAAGTAGCCAATAGATTGTGTTAGCAGAATTTTCAAACTGTGACATATTTCGGGAAAATTCATTAGTCAGTCAGCAGCTATAAATTATAGAAATAAAAAAAGAACGGGATTGTCTCTAAAGTGTGAAAATAGCATTTGACACGAACATTCCCTAAAGCATTGGACTACCTGACACAGATGACAGTGATCATTGTCCTTTAATACATCAGCAATTCAATTTTAAAAGCCATTGTGTGAGGCCTACTGGGATTGTTTAGCCCTGCAGCCTTTGTGAGCACTTAAAACACATTAAGGGGGAAAAATGGTTTCAGGCTTCTACTAACATGACAAGTTTTAAAGATTCCGCAGTCCCGCAGTTATAAAAAAAAAAAAAGAAATCATGTTCTATCAGAAAAAGCCTTTATAAAGCCAGCATAAAAGCATGGTAGACTGAATTGTTATAAGGCTGGATAAAATTCTAACATTAACAGGCAATATACTTACAAGATCTTCTATTATTTCTTTGATAGCTGCGACAGCCAAAATGAACAAGAGAGGGACCAGTGTTGTATATCGGCCAGTTGGTGATACATCGGGAATTTGCTGCAGAATAAAAAAAAAAAAATAGTAAAGAAAACTTAAGCCTCACCAATTAATCAACACAAAGACGTTAAATCCAGAAAAATGAGAGCACGAACTCAGAATTTCCACTTCTTACTCTTCTTGTGGTAATTGAGAATGTATCTTGCTTTTATAGCAGTTTGGGTTATTAAACACGTGTTACAAATGCAATGGCTGCAATTTAACTGCACGTCTTCTCTTTAGACACTATGTTTACTAGAACGAAACTGTAAAGCCTGAAAACCAGTGATTTTTATAAAGCAGAGGTCAGCATATTGACCCACTGAGGACTCTAACCACTAAAATTGCCTACATGCTAAATAAAACAGCTGGGCATTAGATTGGCTTAAGGCACAGCTTGTTCAGGCCAGACACATAAATGACTGAATGCACAGTGAACTCCATACTACACTAAAGGAATAGGTCTCCAGTGTCAAAACAAATGGAGGACTGGTTGGAAAAAATGCCTAAATGACACTAGGTAATGGACCTTAGCATGCATTGTCTTTATTCTCAAATATGATGGCATGCCTGCAACACAGATGGGTTGGTAACAGCAGGATGAATTGTTTAAAAACAGCAGGATTTTAATAGAAATTTTTATCTGAAGACAGTGTTTCTATAGCAGCGATATGGTCCAAATGTTTGAACCACTGCAGCTAGATTACTTATCTAGCACATTCAAGGCATTTTGGAAAGAAGTAAATATTCTGTAGCATGGTTAATAATGCACATCAGATTGCAGTTCTATTTATACAGTCACAGAGTAGGATAGATTTAGTATATGTTTTAGCAACACTTTGTACATTTTATAACACTGTAACATAATATATTTTCAGGCTGATGGGACTCTTCCTGATAGTTTTATATCTTCCTTTCTTCCTCAAATACAGGATTCACTGCTGTATATCTAGATCTCACATCTGTATATTACTCCCTTATATCAGGTAAAGTACAGAGAAATCAAACCATGTAGGAGACCTATTGCCTCCAGAGAACTGGGCAGACTGGATGGGTCGAATGGTTCTTATCTGCCGACACATTCTAACGGTCTTATTTATTAAAATCATATAAACCATTTGCACTTTATTTTTAGGAACATGGAAAAAATAACTTGCTTTTGTAAAAGAAGCAGGGCTTGCGATGCAAATTGTAATTCAACTGTAATAGAGACAAACTGGTCACTATGAAAGCACACTAATGGATAGATTGGACATTTTGCCAGTCTCACAATGCGGTTGATCTGTATGCTATAGGGCAGGCTACAGCATAATGATACAACCCATGGCACCTGTCTTAACCTATACATCTGACTGTTGTAATGGGCATTTCGAATAATTTTTTCCCCTTTTATTTTCTACTTTTTGTTCCAGTATTATTCTAACAAATTTTTTTTTTTATTTTTTTTTTTAAAGGAAGCAAATTAGTCATTACTTAAGAAATGTTAGAGCATTTCCTTCAACAAATATTTAAACTATGAAAAATGTTCATTCAGTTTCAGGAGCCCATGTGAAGTAGTTTATACTAAAACCTCAAATAAAAGCGATGACGTAACAGAGAAGATTCAGCAGCTGGACAGCTCCCAACAGCAGTGGAAAGCTTTCGTCTATTAAAAAAAAAAAGTTAACTGAGCATGAGTAAAGCACTACGAGATTGCTTATAAAGTAACTATTCTAGCACCACATGCTTAAAATTAGTCACTGTAATTTTTATTTGATTTCATATAAAAGGTAAAATTTGCTCTTCCCTGTCCATCCATTCAAAAGTCAAATTTTACCATTGTGTTGAGAACGGACCCAAATTCACAACTGAGACTTAGGCATCCGTTAAAAAAGAAAAATAGCCTGCAGCCCCCCTTATTTTTAATCTATATGAATGGATTTCTCTCAAGCTAGCATTGCTGTTGAGGAAGGACAGAATTTCACTTCATATTGCATAAGAGTAGTTTCCATATTAGTGGATTTGAAGAGCGGGCAGGCAATGGATGCTGGGGAAAGCCCAATTTACTCAAACCATTTCAATTATGGTTTGACCAAAAAAAAACTACCCACAGCTTCATGGCACCAAAACCAGTACAAGGAGTTGTAATGGCTCTTGTATTCAGTATTGGAGGCAATTAAGCTTTATAGAGGCCGCTAACTACGTAGCTTACATAAACAGTTAACGGCAACACCAGATTTTTCTTACTGTGTAGACAAAACGTCCAAAGCTCTAATGACAACTTGCAGGTCACTGAGCAATGGTGTACGTTTGCACTGTCTTCGATGTCTTGTGGCAACCTTGCGGTTTCGAAACCTCTGAGAAAGCATATACAGGAGGATGAGATTTACCAGAACTGCAAATTCTGATCCTACTGCACTGACAACAGAATGCGCAGAAACCCGATACATTATCTGATGATTTGGAGAGGCTGTTCTTAAAAACACAGAAGCATGCAAAGCTACATTTTCATTTAAAAAGAGTTGAGGGACTTTCAAAGGCAATGATAAATGTCAAGCTGAACTTCAAAAGAAAACAACAAATATATGTACGGCTACCACATAATATACTGTTATATTTATTATGATAACCTATTCATCAAGACGCACACAGTGCTTTTCATTTGTGCACTGCAACATCCGTAGTTTACTCCCTAAACTGGATGCACTGCAAGCCTGGTGTTCCCATTACAAACCAAAAATCATTGTGCTCTCAGAATCATGGTTAACGGCTAAAATACCAGACACCGCCATTGCAATACAGGGTTATTCATGTTTTAGAAATGACAGAGCAAAGAGAGGAGGAGGCATTGTTATTTATGTTGACAATTCCATAAAGTTTACCCCTTTACAAAACCTTAGTCCTCCTGCCATCTTTGATTTCCTTTCTGTCAAAATTGAGATCCCGTGCAGTAAATCAATCATTGTTGCAGGAATCTACCGCCCACCTAGCTCCCCTGTGCATTCCCTATCTGACATAGCCCATCTCCTTAGTGAAACCATAGCTCAAAACCCAAAAAGTGAACTGTTGGTCTTTGGAGATTTTAATATTGATTGGCTGAACCCTAAAAATAATAGTTCTTGCACGCTGTTTAAGACTTTGCAGCTAACGCAATTAATCTCCTCCCCAACTCGCATAAACATAAAAAGCCATAACCATACCCTGCTAGATTGGATTCTCTCCACTTCTCCTGATAGAATCCAGGAGGCTGGTGTTCTCCCAAACACGTTCAGTGATCACTGTTTAGTGTACTGCGTGCGCAAAATAAAGGCTATTAAATCCTCTCCCAAGGTTAAAATAACTAGGTCCTTCAAAAGATTTAATCTTGAATCCTTTTTAAATGACATCAAGAATCTCCCATGGCACAGATTAAACATTATCCCAGATCTAGACTGTGCTGTTGAATACTTTCAGTCTGAACTCCTACAAATTTGGAATTTGCATGCCCCGCTGCGTAAGGTGAGGGTAAAAGGAGCGCATATGAACTGGATCACAGCTGACCTCATCCAAATGTACCAGTTTCGGGATTCTTTGTGGTCAAAATTTAAGCGTACTGGCTCTATGAATGATCACGGTGCATATAGACAATGGCAAATATATGCACAAAACAGACAAAACTGGCCAAGGCCCAATATTTCTATGAAAATCTGAACAGTAACATCTCAAACCCTAGAAACTTTTGGAAAGTCATAAATAAACTACAAACTCCCCAAATCCACTCCCAACCCTCCACTGTCAAAGTGGGTAACCAAACCCTGCAACTTCCCTTAGATGTAGCAAATGCCTTTAACAATTATTTTGTCGGATGCTCTACTGCCCTGATTGCCAAGCTAATAAATGACACGCATCCTGAAACTACAAATGTGGATCAGGCCCCACTAAATTTGCAAAGGCCCAATATAGATAAGTTTAATTTTAGACCTGTACCTGTTAGTGTCATTAAAAAACATCTTAATAATCTAAAAATGAAAAACCAGTCCGGACCTGATCAAATCCCAGCAATGCTGTTGAAGCTCAGTGCGCCGGCAATTGCTAAACCCGTCTCAACTCTAATTAACGAATCATTGGTGTCTGGATACATACCCAAACTTTGGAAGACTGCGAGAGTAGTGCCTATCCATAAAAGTGGTGACACTACTTTGGTTTCTAACTATCGCCCAATATCATTGCTCCCTGTATTGTCAAAAATCTTAGAAAAATGTGTCCATACGCAACTTTGTGAGTACTACCAACAATTAAACTATCTGACCCCTGATCAATCGGGCTTTCGCCAGAATCACTCCACTACAACTGCCCTCCTAAAAGTTTGCAATGACATCCAAACTGGCATGGAACAAGGAGCCCTAACTGGAGCTATTTTCCTTGATTTTGCTAAGGCCTTTGACACAGTAGACCACGACATTCTACTGCACAAACTCGAAAACTCAGGTATTGGTGATCATTCTTTAAACTGGTTTCGATCGTATGTATCGGATCGCTCGCAATATGTGTCCATTTCTGACAGTGACTCCCTCCCTCTCCCGGTCACGTGTGGTGTTCCCCAGGGTTCCATTCTCGGCCCCCTACTATTTACATTATTTATAAATGATCTGCCTAATGTCTGCCAATCCTCAAATGTACACATGTACGCAGATGACACGGTAATCTATGCGAGCAAATCCAATCTACCTCAACTTGAGGCTTTGCTCCAAGACCAGTTTACAGAGGTAGAAAAGTGGATCGCAAAAAACAAACTCTTCCTGAACACTGACAAAACTGTCACAATGATCTTTGGAACGGTACCTAAATTACACAAATTACACAATCCCCACCTATCCATCAAAACAAATTCAAATGGCACACTGACCGCGGTCCACTCTTTCAAATACTTGGGTATGATATTAGACCCCAATCTATCTTTTAGCCTGCACATAGAAAAGCTTGCATCTAAACTTTATCCAAAATTAGGTGCCCTGTACAGAAACAAAGCCTGCCTAAGCCCTACAGTAAAGGAAAAGATTGTACAGCAAATGCTGATGCCAATCATTGATTATGGGTATGTAGTATATGCGTCTGCATCGCGATCCCACATTAATAAACTCAACACATTGTATAACTCATTCTGCAGATTTGTGCTACAATGTAATTACAGGACCCATCATTGTGACATGCTAAAGGAACTAAACTGGCTGTCGCTGGAATCCAGACGCACCCTTCATCTTTCCAGCCTTGTTTTTAAGAGCTTTTCTGGGAAACTCACACCCTACCTGAACAAAATGCTTTCCCCAGCTGTTCCCACTTTCTATAACCTCCGATCCAGTACAAGCACTTTACTTAGTCTACCTCAATACAAAAAGAAAGCGGCCCGATCCTCCTTCTCCTACAGAGCGCCGCAATTGTGGAACGACCTCCCGCACAATTTAAAATCTTCCCTAAGCCTAAAGTCTTTTAAGAGATCCCTCTCTACATACCTCAAAACAGAATGCACGTGTCATGGTTGATTATATATTTCCTGCCTGTTCTATGTTAAATTTTTGTATATATTGTGTATTAATATTGTTTTTGTATTTTGTTGTACCTAATGTAACAATGCAATGATTTGTGGACCCAGGACATACTTGAAAACGAGAGAAATCTCAATGTATCTTTCCTGGTAAAATATTTTATAAATAATAATAAATAAATAAAAATAATTTCATGAATATTTTATCTTCTCCGTGGAAAACCAGTGTTTTTCTAACTCATCCTGATGTGTGAGCAAAATAAAAGCCGATTTTAGTACTGACTGGCCCAAGTAGAATGGTCCCATCATGGTGCCATGACTGCAGCTTTGCAGAGACGGCACTGTACTTTATTGTTAGGAGCACTGTTGGGCCCTTCTCATGTAACATAGGAATACACATTTTAAAACATTAAAATAGAAACACAAAGCATTCAGACCACGCAATCCCAATGAAATGGTCTGGGTGCAGTGCCCGTACAATCTGAACTGCCATTTACCTGGAAGAGCACAGTTTTCATTGCAGGGTTGACCTCTTAAGGACATAGGTAATTTGCAAAGTTCTAAACCAAAACAAAACCTACAATTTGCACTGTGTGTTTGCTCCACTATAATTTAAAGGCTGCTATTTAAGTGCGCCATACACATTATAGATTATTTTTATATATCCTAAATGTATAACACAGCATTAAGTATGAATAAAATGTTAGGATGGCAAAGGGTTAAAATGGAGAAAAATATCTTCACATTTTTGCGTAGAATGACTTTTTACACAAAGTGCAACTAAAGCAGAAACTCAAAATAGATCAATGTATCAGTCCATTCAGTTAATTTTTAGAAGTCAACACTAACTTTATACCCCACCCACCCACAATGCTACACCAACGATAACCGTATACCTACCCTAACCCTATGCTATCCCTAAAACACTAACCCCCAATCCAGCATTAACCCCTAAAATGAGTACTGATATCAGCAGATGTGTTTCCTAGTTAAAAACAGATGAGCTTGGTATGGGACTGCCATCTGACTTTTTTCCCCCAGTATTACAGGGAGACATCCCTAGAATACCGATATCAAGCACGCTTCTCAAGTCAGTTACACTTTCATTAGTACTGGAAAGCTGAAAATGCCCAGCATTGATCACAATTGGCTTGGGGGCATGCACAGAACACAGTCATTTACAAACCCTGGGGGTCTGCCTTTAGCTGCTAAAATGCAAGAAACACTGTGCCTGGTTGAATGCACGTGTACTCAATCAATTTAAATGGACTTGTTCTCACTGAATTTTAAGGGCTATATGCAAAGCTAACTTTGAGTGCTGTATACAGCTCATCAGTCTGCTGGGACGATTAAATATGAGTTCATCTCACAGAGGGGATCCCCAGGTATCAGCTGGTATCTCAGTCTTCCTGATACAAGCAGGGATTTTAATCCTGATCACACCACATTCTAGTAATGGCCATTTAAATGCCTATTTAAAAGGCACTTTGAGCGCTGCACACAGTTCATCCAGTCAATCTGGGGCCACAACATATGGCCCCAGCTGACACAGAGGATTGATCCTTGAGACATCCAGGTGTGAGCATTGATGTAACCCTGCTCACAGCAAAATGTTAGGATGTTCCAGTCAGGATACTAGTTGATCCAGCACGCAGAACTGTATCACACCTAAAGACTAAGGATAACATCTAACCGGACCTTAGAATGGCCGGACTTAACGTACCTGAGAATAGGGACAGAGAATGAGATGCATCGAAGAGGAAAGCCAGAAGTCAAAGATACCAGAAATCAAGCAAAGTCAAATACCAGAAAAAAACACGATAAGAAACACGCTCTTGATAACCAGCTAGTGGAAACAATGACAGGGCACTGGCAAAAAGGCAATTTGGGTTTAAATAACCCTCTTTAGGCTGTAACTGGCTGTCTCCGACTTCTGACCCCAAAATGTGCGTGCACGTCCATGACGTGACGTCGCACGCACGTTGGTGCCATCATTAATGTGGGCTAAGGTAAGTTTATGATAAAATCCTGAATAGCAGCGGCCAGCGTTCCTAATAACGTCGTACCTAATGGTGACCGGAACGGAGGGAGACCGGGCAGCTGCCCGCCGCGACCAAGGTAAGTTTGAAACCGTTCAGCCACGTCAAAAGAAGAACTGAGACAGTTCCATGTCATCATAACAGCATTATGGTCAACTATGGACTATGGCATAAAAGGTCCTACCATTTGGGTTAAACACAAACCTTTGATAGGCACTGAATGGTGATTTGCACCACATGTATATTAGCCTACCAAAGCTTCCCTGTGGATTGGCTGAAACCAACAAACACCCCAGGGAGGTGGGGTGGCAGCATAGCGACTGGCAGGCACCTAGTTAGTAGGACACTAGTGTTGGGAATACATGATAGTTTTCCTAACACTATAGTGTTCCATTAACTTTTGGTTTCCTCCTTCACTATTCGCCTATTCTTCCTTGCAATAAGGATCAGACCTCTAGGGATATAACTAGATTGTTTTAGACTGACACAGAATGCACATATAACATTCTAATGGATCCCCAGCACAGGCTTAAATGGACACCCTATGCAACCACTACAGTCCAGAGTCCCCAGGCACTGTTCACTAATGATCTGTCAAACCATCTATTATCTTGTAATTTTGGATACGGTCATCATTGGCTGAATGTTTCATCTGACACCGGACAATGAAAACCTAGTATTATTTAGAAAGCGCCAACAATTTCTGCAGCGCTGAACAATAGTTGAGAGATGGTATAATAATGCAGGAGTTTCAGCACATCTTACATAGGGAGAACTGAGGGCGCTGACACTGCAAGGTAAGTGTCAAACCATTCATAAATGGCATGACAGATTATACGCTTAGGCACCTAGGGACTAATTGCTCACTAACTACAGGGCACTGTAGTAGTCTTGGTGCCTAAAGTGTGATATAAAAACAAAATAAAAATATGAATTGTTTATTCTATGAATGCATACATAAAAAGTAAATATCCCTTCTCAGTGCATTGTATGGCTAACCATTCTCCATGAGGGCAATCAAAGTACATCTAGGCTCATCTACCTTGGTATAGGGTCCACACCTTCCAATATTGAGAGGTACGCCTATACTTCAAGACAATGCACAATTTGAATGACTAAATAATAGATCATATGATAGATCAAAGCTACACATGAATCTGTACTGTGATGTTAAACCCAGTCACTTGTGTCAAAGAACAGCCCCACACGTCACTCCAAAAAGGAGCCTAATAACTGACTCACATACCCCATATACCCCTTCCAGAGACGTTGTCCCAGAACACTGGCCCTTCTCACCATGCCCTCCAAGCCCATTTACCAATTTCCCTGGGCTGTCCATGGAGCCGTGAGGACTGTAGTGGTACTTACAACTTTTCTGGAACCCCGACACAGTCGCAGTTAACCCACTCTTTTGGCCCCCTTCTACCTCAGTTTCCCCCACTTCTTAACCAGCAAGGAGAGTGCCCTTCGGAGGGAATAGACTATGCATTCTCCTGAATAATCGCTCCCAGAGAACCAAGGGAAGCGCCTCTTTTTCAGTCCACAGGACCTCACGATTTTTGGCCAAAGCCCCATCCACCCTGGACTCTTTTGGGCAGAGACAGTACTAGCGGCCTTTCCCCAAGTGGCGATTCCCCAATTCTGCATGGATCTGAGTGCTTTTTTGTCAACTTGGGTGCTCGGATCAGAGTTATTCGGGCATGTATAATATGTGGGATTCTTGTGGGTTTTTGTTAGGTTTCTGGGGATATTTTGTGTTGTAACCCTTGTGTCCGGGAGATAATTTAGCAACAGTTTACACAATTAGCTCCGAAACACAGAGGCACCAGGGCAGGATCACTGTACTATTGAATAGAGACCCTGTGCATAAATGACTGTTTTGGGGACAATAAAATCAGATCTTCTCCCAGCATGAAGTCTCAATTAATGCATGGGGGGGAAAGGCTATAACAATGCTATACTGTGAGCTATAATCACTGAATACTGCGCTGCATGGGATACTGCAAAGGGGAAAGAAGAGCCTTGACGGTGACACTCTGGTCCTTTAACGAGTGGTCCGCCACATGTACTATTGCCTCCTACATTAAGAATAGTAGATCAAATATTTATTAAACAGTTTCAAATAGATCAAATATTCACTTAACCACAAAATATATACAAACCATTGCACAACTCATTTTAATTACACACACACACACACACACACACACACTTTCCCAAGTAAATCTATAAGAAAAGTAAATCTATAAGAATGTAAGACCGCTGTGTTGTTATGGGCATAAATATTACAAGTTTTAGAATGAAATGTTGTATTTCTTAAACTGTGTACTTTGTCTTTAAGAGATACTGCAAACTGACAAGGTGTTAGAAATGGAACATTTTGTTTTTCATAAAGGTTTCTTTAAGCAATAACCTCAGTGCATAATATGTTTGCACCATTTTGTCCCAGACGAATTACAATAACAATAATGCATAAACAAGCTTCAAGGCTATGCTACGACTCTTTCAGTACACAATATACTGTGGTAACCTTAGTAGATAAAGATGTTTAGACTTTAAGATTCCATCTTTACCCAAGTCAGGAAAATTTCCATGACGTATACACCCTTTAGTTATGGCCAAGTTAAGGGAGGTCCTAAAATGAATAAAGTAAAAGAAGTGTTACTTTTTCATATATGAACTATGGTAACCCTAAAATGGAGACACCTCAGGTATAAATAGGTGTACTTTTAAATGTTAAGGAACAGAGGAGAGACTTGGAGACAGACGCTGCTCCATCTTAAAATGACAGAGAGGCTGACATAATGACATGTTCAGAAGGGTATGTTAACCTATTAATGATATTTGCAAGCATTTAATCTTATAAACTCTGCTATAATGGATTTTATATGTCCATATTTATATTTTTATATAATAAATATCTAAAAACACAAAACTTTATTGCTTCCAAGACAATCATTATTTTATATTGTATTCTCAATTATTTATTTATGTTAAATAGAGGATCTCTTACACTAACTATATAAAATTATGGCTAAGATATCTGTATGGTTAGCCCTAAGTTCTATGCTTTAAGACGTTATAGTGGTAAATAGGGGGACCAGCCGCGGTTACAGTGTAAACCATAAAATACATTTATACGGGCATTTGACATCTTAAATAATCTCAGCTGTACATTCCAATTCTAGTGACCTGACATTTTACACTGGCTGTTATGAAATGTATCATGCTGGTGCAGATCCTATCACTATCTGTCAAACAATGGAAAGGTTGGACATTTAACACTAGTGTTCTTGTATGAGCTGACAGTGTAATTACTGCCATAACCCCTGCAGCAACTGCCATGCATAAAATAAATGTGAATTCCTTTGGCAATATAGATTACTGATAACACTGCGTGTTATGTTGTGCTAAATTTAAACTACCCTAAATAAATGTGACCTCTCACATAGTAAACAAGTTTTCATAACTACAATATAGAAAAATATATTATTTTAAAATGACACAACCACCTACAAAGTGATAACAGTTATGTTTTCACACACCCTGTAAGTATTTCTGAAGCATTTACAGGTACAAAAAGTTCAGAGGCCATGTAGCTTACAGGGCACACAAACTGACAGTCAGATGCACACATACGTGTGAACATATAGACACCAGCGTGTAAACTAAATTTACTGTCTGGGACAAGCCATATTTGCATAGATGTTTATTTCTTTTTAATGCAGGATATACATAATTTATTAGTGTTTTACTTGCAGCCTAGGATGCCCCTTTAAAAACAGACACGGTCATTATAATAATCGTCTTATGCTCATGTCACTTTTAAAATAAATTTAAATTAAAACAAATTACTTTTGAAAATGATTATTTTAAAAAGTAATACCTTTCTATTTATTTCTTAATTGTAACATTCTGTGGCTCTGTACAACGGGAAAAATCAGGTGTAACACAAAGGATTAAGAATAGGTGGGGGAGTGGATGATTAAATAAAAAGGTAAAGGTAAAATTTCAACAAAAAGAGTGTACAGATTGCATGTTGTTCCAAAGGAATTTGCACATAAATATTGTATGACAAAACGCAAAACGATAGTTGAAGAATGTGCAGAGTTTATAAGCATACTCCAGGTACCATCACAACTTCAATAATTTGAAATGGTATGTGCAGTGTTTTGCTATGAAATGCAGCACATCCAGATATTAACCCAATGTCCTGATTAAGTGGCTAATGTCAATTTAGTGCAACTTTCCATGCACAGAATTGCAGTTGTATCCCAGAGGAGTCAGCCGATGCTCTCAGCCAATGAATGCACGGCTGCATCAGCAGCTGACTTCTGCAGAAGATTTTGTAAAACCAGCTTCAGAGTAAAATAGGAGACATGCGAGACCCAGGTGTGATGGCAAATGTTTTGCTCAATTACAGGGAATGTGTCAAGGTACTCCTGGCAACATAACCACTACAGCAGACTGTTTTATTTATGATGCCTAGGGTAACCCTTTAACTAATTAAATTAAGGAGGTGAGAGTGGGATGCAGTGCTTTAGTGAACAGTAGAAACTACAGAAAATCTAACAGGCAAGGATGGGCATGCCTTAAAGGACCACTCTAGGCACCCAGACCACTTCAGCTTAATGAAGTGGTCTGGGTGCCTGGTCCAACTAGGGTTAACCTAAACTGCTATGTTTACAAATGGGTTAATCCTTCCTCCAATTCCTCTAGCGGCTGTCTCATTGACAGCCGCTAGAGGCGCTTGCGTGATTCTCACTGTGAAAAATCACAGTGAGAGCACGCAAGCATCCATAGGAAAGCATTGATAATGCTTTCCAATGCGACCGGCTTAATGCGCACGCAGCTCTTGCCGCGCGTGCGTATTCAGCCGACGGGGAGGAACGGAGGAGGATCGGAGGCAGAGAGCTCCCCACCCAGCGCTGGAAAAAGGTAAGTTTTACCCCTTTTCCCCTTTCCAGAGCCGGGCGGGAGTGGGTCCCTGAGGGTGTACGAGTATGTTTTCCTGGCACTATAGTGGTCCTTTAAGAACAAGGAAGACCTGTACAAAAGTTTAGTGAGAGAGTGCAAAGGACAGATGTAGGTCACTGTGCGAATGGAAAGATAGATTTTTTTGACAGACACAAAACAATAAGTTCTACCCTGGAATAATTGTGTTTCAGTATGATGACAATCATTGAGTTAGAGGGGATGGCTGACATCAATTCTTTACATATTTCTTTGCACAGAGGGTCATTCATTGACAGAGTGATCAGCTGATGCTCTGATCCAAAGAATATTTGATGGGATAGACAGACATTCAGGTTCTGCAATTCTAGCACTTCACCCAACAGGACAGGACACCAGCAACTGGCAGGGATTATGTAAGAGGGCAAACCTTTGCAATAATATTTTTGCCATTACCAGGAAACTACACCAGAGTACTCCTGGCATGATGCTTGGACTATCCCTTTAAAAAAGTTTCATGGAACCTCTGCTCTGCCCATAAAAGCTGCTATATAGGGATTTAGATTAAATCAGCATGTTAAAAAGTCACATAGAAAAGTATCAGCGCACCCAGATTTGCTAATAATTGCCTTGTCTGGACAGTGCAAACATTAATTTGGAAAGGACTTCAAATGGGAGTATGTTTATCTTATATTGGATTGATTGGGGGCTCTGTTTAAAACAAATGTTCACTCTTTAGGCTGTTTTTGCAGTTTCTGTTTATTCCCTTATTTGTGCCAAAATACTCCTTACAGCAGGTTTTCAATAACACTTTTAGTTCGATTTTGGTTCTTTTTTTGTGGTCACAAAAGTGTCACATCCAGTATTAGAAATAAATATGCAAAAATGAGCCTTCTTCCCCCCAGACAAATTTTTACATGCTGTCAGAGTGGCAGATTTTTCTTATTTTCGGAATGTAATCAGTGTTAAAATCTTCAGAATAAAAAAAAATAAAAAAAAATTATATGGGCACATTAGAGAAAAGGCCGAAAAAAAGCATCAATGCATAAAGGTTAGAGTAAAAGTTTTATACATAAGAAAATGGTGCATGCGATGATTTGTATGCATAACCCCCACAATGTACAAATATGTCAAAAACATCAAGTGCAGAGAATGTCACCTTGTGTGTGACAGGTTCATTTAATAATAGACTTTACTAATACTAGTGTACACAAAAGCACATAGCATATACTGTGCATAGAGGTGAAAAAAAAAAAAACCACAAGAAAAAAAAAACCACAGACTTCATAAACCAGTCTGTCTGCATTTCTTTATAAAGGTTTCCTGGTTTGGCAATTCTGATAAGGAAAGGCAGTAGCAGTGTTAGTAGTGCATGGCTCACCTGAAGCAGTGCAATGAACAGAAAAAAGGAATTGGCAGCTCGTCTGAACTGAGAATAGAGAAATCTTGGCAGAAAAGTGATGGCATTATATTTTGCAGTGCTGGAAAACAGAAAAGGAAAGGAGTGTTTTAATGTCTTTGTAGGTAGAGGTCTATAGAAATCCATTCATAATACTCCGCAAGCTAAGAGATCGTAATGCTATCGACAGTAGTAATAGGTATCACTTCAAAAGCAAAAATCTTGAACAGTATATATACACACACACACACACACACATACCAAAAACCAACCTTTTACTGGCCTTAACATGAAATAAAATTATCATCTCCAGGAATGTTGAGCAGTTTCCCCAAAAATTTAATTTGCTGTACATTAATATACTCAATGGGGGATTCTAGAGGGTAGCTGGTAAGGGAACAAGCCTAAATAAATCACAGCTTTTATATGCTGGATTCATTATCTTTTACTTCATTCAGGGACGGACTGACCACTGGGCATTCATTCACAGATACACAAACATATTGATTCCCATTACATCTTAATCTTGCTCTCACTGAAGTCATTATAGGGGCAGGAGTATCTAGGGGCCATCTTACCCATTTTACAAAAGTTTAATTCCTACGTTTGTCTTCTGGCACCAGACAGCTCTGCTTCCTGTCTAACTTTCTCCTGGCTACCTCCACTGCAGGAAGGTGGGCTGGCGGCCAGTGATACGCCGAGTGAGTCAACCAACGCTCGCAGCCTATCACAAGCAACAAGGCAACAATTCCTGTTCTGTGTGATGGTTAAACAGAGGAGAGAGGAGGCAGTATGGATGGGTGCCAGGAACCCACTTTGGAGTTAAACCACTTGAAAAAGGTTTAACACCTGGAGGTAAAAGATAATTAAGTTGCTTTGAGGGTGGAGAAACAATTTAAGGTGTACTGCCAGATGAAAGTATATTAAACTCCAAGGGCCCCAGGTATGCAGTGCCATTAGTCTGCTTTTATATCTTATTTTAAAGAAGCACGTTAAATAAATTACAGAAATAGCAAAACTTACAGAGTTCATCGCTAGTTGAGAATTCAAAGAAAATTTAACATTTTTGGTCAAAAGCAGCTCAGTTTGAAATGAATTGAGCTGCCTGTTTCCACCTCTTCTTATCTGGCCCATAACAACAGAGAAGTATAACTTATGTGATATGATAACTTCCAGTGCTGTGACTCAGCAAGTACTAGCAACAGCAATGGAGAAGGTACTGTAGCCTTTGTGCAAGTCCCTTCTGCAGACAAACATAACAAGCTGGTCAGGAAAGATCTTCAAATCAGAGATATACCACACAGTAGCCATCAATAAGTAGGAAGCGCTTGCCAAGTACAAAACACACATTCTGTAATGTGCACACTTATTTATGGTCAGAAATCTACAATGCTAATGTAAAGAAAGCACAAGAAAAAAAAAATAATAGATCTTTTCTCCTAATCACCAATACCATAGCCCTTACCTGACATGATTGTTGCAGAATTTTGCCAGTTGAGGCTGGTTAATGAAAATGGTTCTCACTTCTTCCTGGTCAGCTAGAGAGGTCTTTTCAGACACATCATCTGTCTTCTCATAACCTACAGAGAGTACAATGAAGGCATATCAGTGAAAGTGAGTGATAGAGTAGGTTATGGCAAAAAAAAATGAACATACTTCATATTGAGAAAGTGTGGTACCATGAAGCAAGAGAAACACAGAAACAACTTTATTAGAAATCAAATGCAAGCTTTTAGACCATTTAAAATCTTACCCACTTAAAGTTACACTCTAAGCACCATAACCACTACAGTCAGATATTGTGTTTATGGTGTCATGATGCCCATGGTTTTGTATCAAAGCATTTGATTAGTTTGAAAAACAAACCATGGCCAATGTCTCTCATTGTCCTTATCACTACTGGAGACGTTCCACTCCCACTTCAGAAATGTTAATCTTGTGCAAGTGTGGGTGGCACTCATTGGTTAAGCAGATCAGCTGATGTCCTTATTGGACACCATCCTAATTTGGATAAAAATTGATATATTGCTAATATAGAATTATCTTTGTGAAAATACTCTGCCTAGTATTGGTAGTCCAAACCATTAAAACTACAGTGGGCAGTGCCTATGGTGCTTATTTGTCATATTGATACCTAAAAACATATATCAAAGCAAGCCATATTCACTTACATGTTTGTGCGAACATTATACATTGATTAATTGTTATTTGGTATTAATTGTTGTGACAAACGTGCCCATGCCACGAGCTCCTGGAGGAGCCTGCTAGCTAGCCTCCTGCCCCAGGACTACAGGCCGTATTCAAAGACCCTGTTCGGGAGTTAAAACTCCCCAGCCACCATTAGTAGCTTACCCTGGGTGCCCCTGGTTCGGCACATTCCCTTCATGCGAATGTAACGAAAGCTGGCTCTCTGGCGGCCATTTGCATGAACCAAACCCACGAATTAGTCAGAGCACCCCATATTGCGGCCGCAAGAGCTCTTGAAAGTTGCTTGGCAAAAGCACCAAACACCCTGGAACTGTTTTGGGCATAGGACCACATCTGCGGCCGGTCAGAACTTTAACACGGTGGCATTTCCCTTACACTGCATGGATTTGAGCGCTATTTGGAGAACTTGGGCGCTCAGATCAGGGCTATTTTTGTGGGGTTAGGTTATGTTTTATGAAATTTTGGGGTATTTTTATATTTTATATTTTTAGGTTTGCCTCTCTGTTCCTGGGAGATAATTAGCTTACCGATCTAACGCAATTATCTCACAGGCAAGGAGATTTATAGGAGGAGCTTGCATTGTATTGTGTGGAGACCCCCTGCTGGGAGTTATGTATATAAGTAGGCCACTGTACCCTTCATCAAGTCTTGGCTGATGTTTGGGTAGCTCAGAGCTTTTATCACTGCTTCACTTGGGATTTGGGAGAACTACAGCAGATATAGTCAGAGTGCAGGAGATCCGTTACAATTGTTATTTGGCATTTTTATAGCACCAACTTATTCAGCACCACTTTCCAATATTATAAAGGGGGGAAGTTAACATGAGACAAAATTGTTTAACAGGAACAATACTTACAATGCACAGGAGAGAAAGTATATAGACACAAAAGGAAGGGCAGCATAGGGGATAACATCCAAGTGACAGGGTAGAATAGCAGAATTAGAAGGTGAAAATGAACTGGAGCTTGGACCCACTAGTTAGGTTTATAGGTCTGATGAATTGTACTAAACCTGGGAGGGCAAAGGCTGTTCTGAAGAGAGGAGTTTTAAGGGACTTCTTAAAGGATTGAAGTCTGATAGGGGATGGCAGGCTCTTTCATGAGAATGAAGCTGCCTGCAAGACATCCTGTAAGCACGTGTTAGCAGCATGGTCATGAATAGCAGAAAGGAGAAGTTTACCTATAAAAAGATCGAGGAGTACTGCACACAAGTAAAAAAACAAAAACAACTACTTTGGAGCTCTGTGTAGGGTGGTTCGACATCCACCAGGAATAGCATAGAAGTAGAGGTCCACAGGCATCACATTGTAGGGTGAAGATAAAGGTATTCTATTAAAGATCAAAGGACAAAAAGATATGTTACAGCCTTTAGGCCTTAATCATGTATCACTGGAAGAGCAAAGTGGTTGAGAGCTTTGTACTTAAACATTAATATGTCATGGAATCCTTTAGGGTACAGGAAGCCAATGAAACGATTGACAGAAGAGTGATGTGTGAGAGGAGCGACGGGAGCGAAAAATGTGCCTAGCAGTAGCACTCATAGTTCATAGAAAGGCAGTATGGTTTCTGGAAAGACCAATTAGGTGATTATTACGGTACTTACAAAAGAGGACTCACATTTAATAGGTAAAACAGGAATGTGGAAAGGTTTTAAAATAAATACAGAGAGAAAATTAATTAAAATCCAGTGGTAACAGGATTCTTAGACCTATAGGTAATTTAAATAAAAGGTTTTATTTTTCTCATTTTACAAGATACCCCCCATTTTCTAAGTTCCACTATTGGAATAACATCTCATTCTCTATTCTTCAGGTTACAATGGTTGACAACTTGAAATCCGTTAACCAGAAAACTATAAGAATCCCTGATGCCAATTAACCAGAAAAATACACGGCAAGCTGCTGCGTCTTGAACAATTAAGAGTGATAGCAGACACAGCATGTCATTCAAAACAGTCAAAAAAAAAAAAAAAAAAGTCAATTCAAGGCAACCTGCAACAATATTCACAGACACTGTGATTAAAGGGGAAACTATACCGTTTTTTTGTTAACTTTACAGCTTGCAAACCATGTTAGAAAAATTGCTCCAAGATACAATAAAATGTCCCAGACAATGTTAAGTACTGTAATGTACTGTATATATTTTTAAAGGGTCACCACAGGCACGGTTACCATCTCATCAAATTGGTTATAGTGCCTGGAGTCTCCGTGCGGTCACTTAATTCAATGTTAAACCATTTTCGAGCAGTTTAACACTGAATTAGGGACACTGGATACCCACACTAGAGGTACGGATAAAGCAGAGTTTACACTCGGCACGCGCAACAATTCATACCAGCAATGTGTATGCCTTGACGTGGCAGGTGAGCTTATATATTCAAATGGCCATTAGAATTAAACTAAAGAACCTCCATTTTTGTTTAAATGCACATGGGGATTTAGGCCAGAGCGCAGGTAACGTTTTCTTTGTTTTTACTATGTATTTTAAGCTGTTGGATACTAAGCCACTGCTGCTGTAAGCGCGGTGCTTTCTTTGTGTTTGTATGTGAAATTAGGTAACACTTTCAAAAAGTCACCATAGCCCATTTCTGCGTGGGCTAATGCTTCCTCACAAGCATGGGCAGCACAGATGAGATGGGTTGCTGGTGACTTCTTCAGTGTTAACCTGTGTTTAATGGTTTTATGCTGAAGAAAAAGGACTTTGCCAGGGACTTCAATGGAATGTACAGTGACACTTTTTTTTCTCGTTTAATTTGCACTAAATAATATTTCACTGTCTCCCTTCTTAATATTAGTTAAACGCTAAAAAAAAAATAAAAAATATATATATAAAAAAATATATATATAAAGAATATTTTCAACTCTACATATGTCTAATGTAATGTTTTAAAAAGCATTAAGACTTTTGTAATACAACACTCCTGGGGAACAAACGACAAAAAAAGTGGGTAAAAAAATAAATAAATGACAGATTCTCAAATTTTCCCTCAAATACTTTAACTCTTTTACCTCGGACAACCCAATGAAGAAGCCTGGGTGCTGTGGTCCTGTGATATAAACATTGTAGTTTGCAGTTTAAACACCTCTTCAGTGATTGTTATAATTACAGCAATTGGAAGCGATTCCTGCTGCAGAAACAGAGTAAAAAATTCTGTCACATGACTTCCGTCCCCATTGATTCAATGCTTTCCTAAAGGGAAATTTCTTGTGCATGCACATCAGTTGCTCCTCTATTGTTATTCCTCATTGCTTTATCTATCTCCAAGCTATTAAAAAAAATAAATAGAATAAAATCACTTTGACCCTTTTTATGCCTAATGGGAAGAGGTGGACATATAAATTTAGGGACAGGAATATGAAAGCATTGGGAGTACTGGTTTATATTACCAACACGGTGTTCCTTTAAATAGCTAGTTATTCTGTAATGTATTTAATGAAATAACCACTTGTTGACACTACTTTGATTATGAGATGTATCCTTACAAAGTTGCAGTATACAATACAGCGCATTTATTATTATTGCCATTTATATAGCGCCAATAGATTCCGTAGTGCTTTACAATAATTTAAGAGACGGGAGTAAACTATAAATAGGACAATTACAACAAAACTTACAGGAACGATAGGTTGAAGAGTACCCTGCACAAACGAGCTTACAGTCTATAGGAGGTGGGGTGTAAAACACAATAAGACAGGAATAGTGTTTTTATTCTTGAAAATCAGTTATTTTTCTTAAACCACTGAAAGGGGTTTCATTATATTGTAACATTAGGTAACATTATTATTGCTTTAAAAAAAAAAAAAGACTCCAAATTCCACCATTCGCCCCATTAAGACTGCATTTAACTTTCTTAAAAAGGGCTTTCATTCGTTTGATTATTTGTTCATAATGTGTTGTAGGAACACAATCACACAATGTTACCTTTTTGTATACACAAGGACTTTATTTGTTTATTCTTTTACAAGGTTTTGATCCAGTCAGCACACAGCACATGTTTGTATTTCTAGCTAATTCAATGTGTGCTAGTTGCAAAGCAAACAACCGTTCAACGGATACTGACAAATCCATGCAATCCACTAAAGCATACATTGCCATCTAAAAGATGTAATGAAAGGTGTCTTTCCTCCACTTTCACGCTATCATACGAATAACTTTTTAGAAATGTAAAGCCCTCTAAGATATGTTGACACTGTAAAAAGAATAGCAATAAACCTGAAAAAAAAACTTCACCGCTCTACATATTTCAATGATGCCCCTTCTGGATTAATCTTGTTAAAAGCATTTATTATTTCTCCTTGAACTCCACTTTCTGCTGATACTAATAATTTGCCATTCTGTGTTATCCAGTGAGCCAATTAATGCAAAAGTTAGAGCGGAAACTGTAGCATCCAAACAAACTTAGGGCTGAAGGTTCTTTGAACCTCCATAACGACTAGGATAATACTGACCCAGAATGTACTGACCCAGGAAGCACCTCTAGTGATCGTCTGAGTGACTGCTACTGGAGGTGTCCCTAGACAGCAACTTAAACGCTGCCTTTTCTCTGAAAAGACAGTGTTAACATTAAAATGAATGCAGAGACTGACAATACTCATCAGAACAACTACATTAAGCTGTAGTTATGCTGGTGCCTACAGTGTCCCTTTAATCATGATAATCACCCTAAGCATGTACTGATGCATCTTATCTGCCATTTTTATCAGTGTAAACAACATTGGGCAACCTCTAAACCTTTGATTACCACGTTGCGATGTGTTTCTCTGCAAAGTAGTCATTTTTGGCATGGTATGAAAACCCTTAAAGTTTACCATGAACTACGTTACATGTTTTCATATTTATACTGTCAGATATTTGCATAATTGTCAGATGAGGATTGTTTGATTGCTAAAGGGTACTAAAAGTACAATTAAAATGACCAACAACTAGTAGTTCAATCTTCCCTTCTTTGATGCAGTAGGCTACTTAAATGATTGTATAGAACGTCAAGGCTTGCTTACAAATTTAACCCCTTAAGGACCAAACTTCTGGAATAAAAGGGAATCATGACATGTCACACATGTCGTGTCCTTAAGGGGTTAAAGACCATGTTGTATTATATCTAGGGCTCTGAACTTTACCATTAGACCTTAAAAAGTGATTGGATTTGTAACAGATCACCTGACACCCCGACTGGGTACCTCCGTTGAAGGATGCTCTTAGCGCTTCCTGAGGGCTCCAAGCACTCCAGCCAACACCATAACCACCATAGACTCCTTCAAAGAGCAAGACAGGAACAAGCTCTTAGAGCTTAGAAGTGACCTAAAAAACTCCTGCTTAAATAACTCCTGACTTGTCAGTGATTTCCAAGTGCATGAAATTAGGAGCATGACGACCAGAAAGACAGGTTGCAAAGACAATGGAGAATTATAAAATGAAAGTAACAGGAACCTCAATATATAAATAACAGTTAAAGAAATAATTCCACATTACTTGACTCCTTATTGCTTGGCAGCATCAGGGGATTCATGACATAACTACAGAAGGCTGTCCCTTTAAAAGCAGCCCTTTCCATCTGCACCCAAACCCATTTTATTGCATACTTTACAATATTATTCTTGTTTTATTTTGGTGTGTAAAAACCAAAATTACTCGCCATCATGATTACACTGATCAGACTCCCTCCCCCGTCACGACATCTTCACCTTGCAAGTGTAAATCTGCCAGATATGACCATTACACTTTCCCATCATTCCTAGGGAAAGGACACTGATTGGTTAGAGCAGTGATTCCCAAACAAGCCCTCACTGCACCCTTACCAGTCCACGATTTGTGGATTACCCAGTTGTGTCCAAGGTGTGTTTGTTTTTCTTCTTTTTCTAAAAACACCAACAGATGAAGCAAGTAAATATGGAAAAAACAAAACAAAAAAAAACACAATCAGCCTGCAAAGTGAGGCAACTGTCTCATTCAAGCTAAATCTAAAATTTTCTTGAATGAGTCTTTTTAAAGTGCTGCATGTCCCTTTAACTAGATTGCTATTACTTAACAGTTCTAAATATAAATCAGAGTAATAATATACATAGATAAGGAATATGTCACCCAAGTTCTTTGAGACTGTCATTTACTAGTAGTGAATATTTTGAGATATTTTTGAAGAAGTGGAACAATATATTTATTATGGTGCCTAGGCCCTCCCATCGCAATCCTGTTCAGACCAGTCATGACCAGAGCACAAACTGCATTGGTGGGCTATTAGATTCTGGCATTATTTTGATAATCAAAAGTGTAGGTTTCAGCTTCAAAAGTGGAAGATTGATAATCTGTTGCATTATTGAGACATTAAATACAATTATTTAGTGCAAAAATCATGGAAAACATATAATAAACTGTGCCAGTACACAAGTGTTAATTATCCATCAATGTGGCCAAAGTGGGTAAAAAGTCCCTCGTCACTGGGAAAACGTTTTATTAAAGAGACACTAGAGGCACCCAGACCACTTCAGCTCATTGAAGTGGTCTGGGTGCAGTGTCACTATAGCACTTAGTGCTACAATGTTACACATTGCAGTTTTAGAGAAAACTGCAAGGTTTACATTACAGCACTAAGATAGTCACTAGAGGTGCTTCCGGAATGTTACCGGACTGTTGATTCACTGATGCTGGACATCCTCACGCACTGCACTAAGGACATTCAGCGTCAGCTATTTCCTCATAGGAAAGCATTGCTTCAATGCTTTTCTATGATGAGAGCCTAATGCATGCACGGCACCTGCTGCGCATGCGCATTAGTACCCACTCATTGAGTGATGGAGGAGTCGCTTCTGGGTTCAGGTAAGTAAATAAAGATTTTTAACCCTTTATTCACCATGGCAAGGGGTGGTGGGGGCAGAAGGGAAGAGGGAGGCAGAGGGAGCTATAGTGCCAGGAAGTCAGCTTTGCATTTTTTGGCACTATAGTATCCATATAAGCCAACTTAATATCGCCAAATCACATGTAATACTTTGTTTTTGACTGAGATTTCAACTGTTTACATACACACATAATACGGCTGGGATTTCTACGCAGTATCTTAACTGTTCCTAGAACTGCACTCTTCTGAACAGCAATCTTAGATGTCCCACCTGGAATCTGTTGAAGCCACTCCCCCAACTTGGGAGTCATAGACCATAGTGCTCCTATCACAACTGGGACTTAGTTCTTCTTTCAGTACTTTGTATTTCTCCACATTTCCTGTTCCTTTTTCCTGATTTTATAGTCACTGGGTATTGCCACATCCACCACGATTGCAGTCTTTTGTTCCTTGTCTACCACCACGATGTCGGGTTGGTTAGCCAGCACTCGCTTGTCTGTCTGGATCTTGAAGTTCCACAGGATCTTAGCCCGGTCATTCTCAACTACCCTTTGTGGTATCTCCCATCTGGACTTAGGCAGGTCAAATCCATATTCTGTGCAGATGTTTCGGTACACAATCCCAGCAACTTGCTCTGCTTCAGTATGTCACAGTACATGTTGGCATTCATTAGTGCTGCCGGCACTGGGGAGCTACAGTTTATTGAGGGAACCATGAATACCAACATGTACTGTGACATACTGAAGCAAAGCATGATCCCCTCCCTTAGGAGACTGGGCCGCAGGGCAGTATTCCAACATGATAACGACCCCAAACACTCCTCCAAGACTACCACTGCCTTGCTAAAGAAGCTGAAGGTAAAGGTGATGGACGGGCCAAGTATGTCTCCAGACCTAGCATCTGTGTGGCATCCTCAAACGGAAGGTGGGAGAGCGCAAGGTCTCTAACATGCACCAGCTCCGTGATGACGTCATGGAGGAATGGAAGAGGACTCCAGTGGCAACCTGTGAAGCTCTGGTGAACTCCATGCCCATGAGGGTTAAGGCAGTGCTGGAAAACAATGGTGGCCACACAAAATATTGACACTTTGGGCCCAATTTGGTCATTTCCACTTAGGGGTGTACTCACTTTTGTTGCCAATGGTTTAGAGATTAATGGCTGTGTGTGGAGTTATTCTGAGGGGACAGCAAATGTACACGGTGTAGCAGAGTGTCATTTCTTCAGTGTTGACACATGAAGATATAAAATATTTTTTTCTTTGTATTGCTACTTTCTCATGGGTAACCACCCTTAAAGGACCACTAAAGGCACCCAGACCACTTTAGCTCAATTAAGTTGTTTGGGTGCCACATTCCTCCTAGTTTTAACCCTGCAGCTGAAAACAGTTTCAGAGAAACTGCTATGTTTACACTGCAGGGTTAATCCAGCCTCTAATGGCTGTCTCCCTGACAGCCACTAGAGACCGCTTCCGCGATTTACACAGAGTAAATCACACTTATTTGACATCCTCACGGAGTCCACCGTAAAAAACGATCCCCATTGAGTAATGCTTTCCTATGGGCCGGTTTGAATGCACGCTCATTCGGATCCACTCGGAAGCTGTCGTCAATGGAGGAGGAGAGGTCACCAGTGCCGAGGGAGCCTGGTTCTGGATTTATTTGTCCCCCGGAATGGGGGCCTAGTCTTCTAAACGCTCTATAGGAATACAAATATGTATTCCTAACGGCATAGTGTTCCTTTAATAATGTGTTTATGCAACTCTACCATGCTTCTATAGTGTCACAGTGTCACCTACTACAGCTGTGACAGGAAGATCTCCCAGTGATAAAAGGACTACAGGGGCACAAGCAGGTGGAGTCATCTGTAACATCTTAGTATGTGAGGTTAGGAAACCATTTGGGTACACACACAAAAACACTTGTTTTGTTGTTTTTTTCCCCCCCATACTTTTATTATTCAAAAAAATAAATAAGGAAGAAAAGTGCTCCAACTTAACATATAAACCCTTGAGGTTATTTCAGGCCAGTAGAAACAGTATTTCAGTTTAAGAATGAATTGTGGTTTTTAAAACCCTTTTATATGAACATGTTTTGATCTTGGTGGGATCGATGTTGTGATTAAATTAAAGTGTCAGGATTGATGTTCAAATACAGGATATCACAGTAGCATCTTTTTTGTTACGGGTGAAATTAAAGCCTTACACTTGTCCATTTATTTATTGAGGTGATTTAACGAAAAGGTCTTTTAGACAGGCATGTTACTTGGACTGAAAGAAAAGCTTTGGGTCTTCATTCAGTCTTTGGCATAGTTTTTTAGGAAGGAAATTAATTTCTCCTACCCTGTTTCTTTGAATGGACTTTTTCACAGGAATTAGGTCTATTCAACCGCATAGACTAAAAGCCATTATTACAGGCCTACCATATAATTACCTTTAAAAATATTATATAGCATTTAGTGGTCTATGAAGAGACCATTATTTTACAATCCATTTTCATATTTTTTTTGAAGCACAAATTATATATTCATGTTGCGTTTTTCTCCACACTAATCTCTACTTTGAAATATAATATAATATATATTTTTTATTTTTTTATGGCAAATGGGGTTGGGGCTTAATACCACTAAGGACAGGGGCACGACAGAGTTAGGAATGCAGGTTTGTATTCCCAACACTATAGTGTTCCTTTTAAAAAAAAAAAAAATAATATATATATATATATATATATATCTTACAGGAAAGGATCTAATTGGCGATTGACACTCATGTGCCATAGGTCCCCACTGCATTAGAGAGAACAGAGATCATCAGTCAGGATAATCTCACAGTGGGCAGACTGTCTTCCAAGATGAAACTGGCTCAATCAATGGATTACAGGTCAGTTTAAATGATTTGGGTTTTGCCATTTTGTTTAGGGGGTCATAAACCAGATTAGGATACACAAGATCCAGCACACTCACTCATCCACTAAACAAAAACTTCAACTTTGATTATTTAATTTTTTTTTAAAACATCTAATCTAGGCAAAAATTAAGTGGGTTTAGTAACCGTATGTGATCATACAATGCATAAGCCTGCCATGTCAATGTACCCCCATCTTTGGCAGGTTCTACTCTCAGTCTAATGTTTGCTCTTATGAGATTAACCCACTTACTTCAGGGGTGAGGGGAATCCAAGTGCTGGAATGAAGTGATCTGAGATCACTTCCTCTATGTGCTGCAATGCATAAATTGAGGATTGTCCTTAATCCCTGCAATACACAATATCCACACAAACTACATCCTTCACAAACACAATGCACCCATGTACACACACTGCACCCCCCACACACACACACACACATCCCCCTAGGTCAGGTAAGTTGTCAAACTGTTCGACTACTTACCCTGAGAGGGCACCACAATAACCCACACACTACCTCACACAACGAACCCCATGCGCGCCTGCACACACACAACGCACCATACACACACACTGCACATCCTTCAAAAAACACAATGCACCCCTGTACGTGTACGTACACATACACACACTACTGCACCTGTCCACTACGACAGCCCCTATCCCAGCAGATCTCAGGTAAGTTGTCAAACTGTTCTTAAAACAGTTTGACTTTTTACCCTGAGAGGGCACCATGGCCACTACAGAGTGCTGTAATGGTTATTGTGTCTGGATTGTTTCTTTAAAAAAAAAAAATCTACCAGTGCCCCTCCCGAGATTAGGTTCTGGATCCACCCTTGACAGGGAAACATTTGTGCTGAACAGTGGCCCAGTATATGCCGCAGTGCTGTACATGTATACAATCTAGACATTTTTTTTATTTTTAACTTGGGGCACCTTGGAAAAATATTGAAATATTAAGGGAGCCTTGAACCTAAAAAGTTTGGGAACCACTGGATCAACTGGTTGTTCCCTCAATCTGATTTTATAAAAGTAAAAGCATTAACTTTAGTGTTAACATTGGAGTGTTCCTTTAGCTAACCAGCCTTTACATGGCAATCTGAATATACCAGTGACTGATTAGTAGTAGTAAAAAAAAAAAAAATTTAGTGACAAACTTATCAGTAGATAAGTTTATGACACATGGAGATACGAGAAGCAAGTTTATGTCAAAGGCTTTTTTTCCCAAAAATGTAAATATACAATGGGAAACACACAAGTTATTACTTTAGTTCAAGGAAGTTGTCAGAAAAAAAAAATGTATACAATAAAGCTAAATATTTTCATCTACCTTCAAAACAAAACTATATAAATGAAACACGCACGGCAGTTTAAAAAAGGTACAGACTGAGAATCAGAAGCTATTCTATTGGATTTCCTTCATCTCGGTTACTACATTATTAATTTACTATAACAATGTTACTATTTGTACCTATAGTATACTACTGTATACTTTTGTACTCGCAGCTACATGTAATTATTGATAATCTGGCCGGCAAATATTGTAATTTTATCAGACAAATGGCAGGTCTGCTCAACCATTCCCTGCTTCCACCTCCTCCCCCCCTTGCCACTCATAGCTATAAATTTATTTTAAAGAACAGTTTCCCTACTTTTTAGGGCCAGATTTACAATTTACCCCTGCAAGAAGCCCCATTTCATTTTACTCGGCTCAACCCATCCACCCTGGTTCCTTGTACCCATATTGCATGCTCTTTCAGCTCTTTGGAACCAGAGCCAGAGCCAATCACCTCCTTATCACCTTCACATGCCATCAGCTGATGCAGTTAACTCTCTATGCCATCTCATACAAATTCCTCTGTTACCATTTTTCTCACCTCCACGGTTTACCTTTAGCTTGTAAGCTCATGGGCAGGGCCCTCTACCTGTTGTATCGGTCTGTTATTATGGTTTTGTCTTTTTCCCAATTGTACAGCGCTGCGGTATGTGTAGCGCTTAATTAATACCAGTAATAAATAAATACCATCTATAGTGGGCAGGGGAGCCCAGTTTCACTTGCAAGCTATTTGTCTGTCACAGTGTAAAAAGAAGCACCTTCCCCGACCCCAAAATACGCTGTACAGGTTATTGTGCCAGGGGTTTCCTTGATCCCTTCCAGCTTAGCTAACAGATTGAAAACTTACTGGGGGCCACAGCTTTTCAAGGAGGGTATAAAATGTTCACTATGCTAGTCACTGCAAGACTAGCTCATTCACCAAGAGCACTGGCTGAGCACTCTCAGACAATGATCGACTCCCTGCACTGATCTAATCTGCAGGGAGTCGCTCACTGGCTGAGAGGGCTCAGCAGGAGGTAACACGCATTTACGTTGTCAAACAAACATTCTCAATCTGTCTAGTTACCATGGGAGGGAGTCAGTAGGATGTAGTGATTATGGTGTTTGGAGGGTTTCTCTGACACTATGGAGTATGGGAGTGAAACTATTGTTTTATTTTAATCAGTAAAATATAATACTTACTAAACCGCTGACTAGTATGACCCTGAAGAAGGATATGCAAACTTCACCCAGTGTCATACACCATAACGGCAAGCTTGAGAAATGGACATCGATGCAGAATTTTAAAAAGATATATATCACTGACAGAACCGGAAAGGCAAGAATGGTAGACACATATTTCAATAATGTGGATCCACCTAGTCAAAACATTAATGAGGTGATCATGCAGGTTACACAGAGAAAATTCTTCAGAAGTTCAATTTCTTCCTCCCTCAATCTTTTCAAACAAAGAAACATTAGCAGACTTCCTTTCTGTTTTGGTTTTATGGCATTGCACAAATGAACATGAAAAACAAAATTAAAAGTCCTCTTTTTAACATACAGATGACAAAACTAAAACTGTATCAGAACAGAACGGAAATAATATTTAGACTCCGCTATATGCAAAGCTTGGCTGTATTGGGCAAAAACCTGCAAATCTCTGGTCAGGTCTCCACTATAAAACTTTGACAATAAAAGGAGCATTAGAGACTGATGCACATGCTTGGCAAGAGTATATAAATTATTCTTAAAGAAAATCATTATGCTGCAACCTCACATGACAGATTTACTCACTGAAGAGGAAGTGCCTCTTGTGGCTATCGACATTGCAGAGTAAAACTGACAGAAGCTCTGCACTAAAGTCACTTCATTGAGATAAAGTGGTCTGTGTGACTTCAGTGGTCTTTTAAAGGAAAATTCCAAATTTTATAACCCCTACATGGAGTTATAGCAGTTATGGTGTCAGGAGTGCTCTGGCATACAGCGCGCCTCCATCCACTGTAAGGAGTCTCTCCCCACCTCCACTACCAATGCCAGAGAGTTGCAAGTTCCTCAGCAGAGTGGACCTGCTTAATTTTTCAAGCCTGGCCTGCTTCCAGCCTTTTAGCCACTATGGAGAACTGTATTCGCTTACAATCTCTGGTCATAGCTTTGCATATGCACTCCGGCTCGAGGACCAGCAGAGTCTCACAGTGAAGCAGCTTATTGAGAACACACAATTACATACTGGCAGGCATGCTGAGCAATTTACATCAGTAACTTATAATTGCTGTAATAATTGTATTATGACACCATGGTAATTACTGTAAGTCAAATACAGAATACAATTATGACATCCTTATTTTTTGCCTTGAGAGGCTGGAAGAGACAAATTTTTCCATGGTATAAATGGCATTGCAAAGCCTTGAATGTTTTGAGCTAAACTTACAACGTAATCATTCAATCTTCAATGCATTTCATAAACACCTGCACTAGCAAATGGGGAGAGAGGGAGAGAGGGAGAGAGGGAGAGAGGGAGAGAGGGAGAGAGGGAGAGAGGGAGACTGCAGATTGGCAACAGGTACAGACAGAGGATGGCTCAGTTCGAAATTAAAAATTTCTCAAAATGTACTCTAAAAAGGACAACTGTCACCACAAAAATATTTCAATACAATAATACTTTCATCAATTATTGAGAAGAAAAAAAGAAAATATGTTATTACTCATGTAGACATAGTAAGGGACAGGACCTTTTAACAATCTACATGCAACTCTGGTTGGAAAACCAACAGTCTCTATTTTGTCTTCCCTGCTTCTGTGCAGGGAATAAAGCAGGGAAGACCATAGAGACTGTGTGTCCCTATTGCAGCAGTTTTTGGTTCGGCTATTTGGAGGTCGGAGGACTGAGCGATATCCGTTTGACCAGACCAAAACACCATCCCAATCCAAAGAACAGTTAGGCGATTGATGTGTAAAACGATTCCAGGCAATCCCCAAAAGGTCCTAAACTCCATCTGGGAAACACAGCAAGTGCCCGGGGCACCCATACCCCTCTTCAAAAGGACAACTGCTCTTGGGACCAGGCCAATAGTCATTTGGCAGGAGATTGGCTTGCAAGCTCTCCAAAAGATCATTGCATAGGAGCTTCCGTCACACAATTTATTTACACATTTAAAATAATCAGCGTTAAAGAAATAAAAAACATCTATGAGTCTCTATTTTCTTTTTTTTTTTTTATTATTTTCTTTTCTTTCTCTGTTTTTTTATTTGCTCCTGGATTGGCTTGATGGGCACTACTTATGTACCATATGAGCAAGCTCCTTCTACAACAGCTCAATAGGGTTTAGATATGGTGATTGTGATGAACAATAAAGACAGAATATCGGTAGACTGCTTCATCGGTTTCTCAAACTAGATGCTTTAATGCACTTATCCTCTTGTTCAATTGTATACTGGTGCCACTAACTTTCTATTCTGGTTAGAGCCAGTTTGAGCTGTTTTGTGAAGGGAGTAGTACGCAGCAATTTATTCATAAAATATTTTACCAGGAAGGATACATTGAGTAGTTTTCACTTGAATGCATTTGAACAGCCTACCTATTAGGTGAAACGCGTTGCACTTTGTATATTTGTTCCTATATTTGCTTTTATTTATGTGAGTAATAAAGTTTAATCTATATTTGCCAGGCCGCCCGCCGGCGCTGCTCCTGTCAGAGAGCAGCATGGGTCCCGGCGGGCGCGTATCGCTACAGCGGTATTCCCACAAACTAAGGGGAATACTGCCAATCACTCACTAGAGGTCACTTCTCTCAGCAGCCGGCTCTGTATCATTAAGGGCGCCGCCCGCTTCTGCAAATAATAAAGGGTTTCCTGTTTAACCTTTAAAGGGCCAGATCAATTAATTTAATATTGGTGTGTTACACACAAACTTGATCACGTTTCCCTACAGCCTATCAGCAAACATCTTTAGCTATCTAAACCTAGTTTGTTCATTTCTCTGTGCCCTGTCGTGGTTTCCAGTTGGTTATCCGAGAGCGCGTTCTTTGTATTGATTTCTTGTGTATCTGACCTTGGCTTCACTTATTGACTATCCGATCTCTGTATTCCTTGACTTTTGGCTTGGCTCCTGACTATTCTGATATCTCCATTTCTTGACCTTTGTCTTGTTTATCGTTTGCGTTATACCTTTGTCTTGGCTTTTCCCTATCTTGTGTCTTTTGCCTTTTTACGTTAAATCCGGCCATTCTAAGGTCCGGTAATACGTTTTAGGTGTTTGCTTTATATCTACTTAAGTTCTGCGTGTTAAGCATCTACAGAAATCCTGACAATATTATATTGCTGGACCTTCCTGATTTTGCTGACGACAATACATCATTTTCCTTGATGGGGAATATACCACCAAGCAAAACCTTGGATTGAGAAAAACATTTTTTGCGCTCTTAAAAAAAAGAAGAAAAAAAAAAAGAAAGAAAGATGCGCTTACAGTAACACAGTGCGCACTATTTTTTATATCAACAACGAGGATTTGACCTACCCATAGAAAGAAACAAGTCTGCACCTATATCCCAAGAGTGGGGATTATTCCACTCTAGGCCATATGCAAGGAGCCATTAGACAGCTCTACAAATGTGAGTACATCTTTATACTAATTATTCATCTTTGGTTTCCTGGCATATTGCACTATTTTTTTGCTTGTGTGTTTATGTTACATATGCATACCTGATTCAGGTGGACCAAGATTTTATCATTATGTACATAGGCGTGGATTGTACTCCAGATACTCAACTAGGCAAATACGGGCCAGTTTATTGCGTCTCAAATCAGCACAACAGTTTTACGCTGTGCTAACACGATTGCAAAATTATTTTCTAATGATCAGTTAGTCTTCTTAAATGAGAAGACAGATGGTTGCTGATAAATGGCCTCTGTGCATCTAAGTATATTACATTAAAAATCTGTTTCTGGCTGCAATAGTCATTTACAACATTAAAGGAACACTATAGTCACCTAAATTACTTTAGCTAAATAAAGCAGTTTTAGTGTATAGATAATTCCCCTGCAATTTCACTGCTCAATTCACTGTCATTTAGGAGTTAAATCACTTTGTTTCGGTTTATGCAGCCCTAGCCATACCTCTCCTGGCTGGTTTCACTTTTAAACAGATGTAATTTACCTTAAATAATTGTATCTCAATCTCTAAATTGAACTTTAAAATCACATACAGTAGGCTCTTGCAGGGTCTAGCAAGCTATTAACATCGCAGTGGATAAGAAAATCTTAATTAAACAGAACTTGCGATAAAGAAAGCCTAAATAGGGCTCTCTTTACAGGAAGTGTTTATGGAAGGCTGTGCAAGTCACATGCAGGGAGGTGTGACTAGGGTTCATAAACAAAGGGATTTAACTCCTAAATGGCAGAGGATCGAGCAGTGAGGCTGCAGGGGCATGTTCTATACACCGAAACTGCTTCATTAAGCTAAAGTTCAGGTGACTATAGTGTCCCTTTAATAAATGTCTATACTAGATTTCTGATGGATTTGATGGGGCTTTAAATAAAAAATAATAAACCCCCCCTCCCCCCCCAAAAAAACTGCTTTTCTTTCAAGAACAAATTCCTAATGACCCTGAACTTTTGATAGTTGCCACACTCTGGGACTTTATATCCAAGCGTTACCTTATTTCAAAAGGTCATCAAAAATGTTATTGTTTCAGTTCTTCTTTGGGAATTTTAAATTCACAACTTCGTTATAGATGAGAATAAGTACAGAAGGGAACAATGAACACACGGTTCGACGTCTCTGTGTATACACCAGTACAAACTGCCCCCCGGGACAAAACCCAGGGTGTAGTGACAGATGCCACACAGGGACCAGTGTACCAGTATGGGACTCCAGAAATCCCAAACGGGGCTTAACCCCAAGAAAACAGGAAACAAAATATATAGCACAATGCAGTCAGTCTCCCTATGTCATAGGGACTAACCACATATCTGGAAATGTCTATAGCGATAGAGTATCTGATGAAAAAATATAACTAGAGACCCAAAAACAAAAAAGTCAAATAAAGTATATACAAATGTGACTCGAATTCCATGCCAAATAAAGGGGGTATGTATGGGGATAAAGATCAGCCATCTAATATTCTGTCATAACCCTAAATTATCAGCTTTATTATATTCCACTATAAGGGTATGAGTAACAAGTGGCTAAGTCCCCAGCTTAGTACCCCACTTCAAAGTGTCAATAGTTAGTATAACAAAATGCTCACAATAGAGCTAGTAAAGATAAAGTGGAGAGATGGAAAGTGAAATACAGTCAGTATTCAGTCTAAAAACAGACTGGTATTTACAATTAAACAAAGCCTCTCTCCCTGTAAATCTAACTAGACAGGCATAGGAAATAGGTAAAGAAATAAAAATAAGTGTTAGATATAAATCATGGTGCTACAGTCACCAGTGCTCATATACAAGATATGAGAAGGAAATGCCCGACATACGTTTCGGTGCTATAGAGGAGCACCTTCGTCAGGGGCCAACAAGAGACTAGTTAAGAGTCTCTTAAATACAAAAGTTACCAAGAGGCATGAATGTCTTAGACCGGGGCGTGGCTTAGGCTCTGACCGGGATGGACGCGTGATTTGAGAGCTCCGCTCCACCGGCGCTGTAAACAGCCTACTAAACAGCAAACACTAGCGTCTATGGGGCGCCACCGACGCACCGAGACCCCCCAAACCCCGAGGGGTACACAGCTGGGCCAGACACACGGCCCGATGGACGGGTTCCTCCAGACCCAGCCTGATGCGACAGAGGGAACAAGCGGATCCAATATGGCGCCGACGGCATCATCCCCCAGGGAACCACATGGTGCTGCACTGGAAAAGATTGGAGAAGAACTCCGAAATATGGCAACTGCAATGGCCACGAAAGCTGACTTACTAGTCCTGACTACCACCATACAGGACGCTCTGAGAGCTGAGATGGCAGGGCTCCGGACGGAGGTAACTGCGCAAGCGGGCCGCATCCAGGAACTGGAACGCACACAGGGGGCTCATGCTGCGAGACACCAAGCAACAGACACAGCACTCACGCGTCAAGGGGAGCTGTTACTCCACATGAGAAGGTCAGTTGAAGACCTAGATAACAGGGGGTGCAGATGTAACATTAGGGTCCGTGGGGTCCCTGAAGCTGAGGGTAGGGAGGAAAATGCGGCAGACATTTTATCTAACCTATTCCGCATGATATTGGGAGAGGAAGCACCCCAGACTCTCAAATTTGAACGCGCACATAGAGCTCTACGTCCCCGGTCCCAGGAAGAAGGCCCACGGGATTTGATTTGCTGCCTCCACTCTTTTAGAGATAAGGACGCTATCATGAAAGCGGCCCGTTCCCGCCCAACCTGGGATTTTCAAGGGGCCTCAGTGTCTCTATATAGTGACCTCTCGCCCATCACGCTTGAAGCCAGGAGAGCGTTAAAGCCCATAACCACAGCCCTGCAGGAGCGAAATATTCCTTACAGGTGGGGCTTCCCCTTTGCCCTGCTGGCGCGCAACCAGAATGGATGGGTGTCGATCCGCTGGCCTGAGGAGGTCCCACGGTTCCTGGAGGAGATGGACCTGCCTCCGATATCAGTCCAAGATTGGGTTCTAGGCCCACTGGGTGGGAGACCACGCCAACAGAGAGCGCCCCGCAGACGCGGAGATAACCCACCAAGAGGCCCGGCTCCCCGCAGACGCATCAACCCGGAGGCACCAGAGTGACAGGTGAGCCCTCTAGCGGTCCCTCTACCCCCCCCCTAGACACCCCACTGGGGAGGACACCCCAACCTGCACAGGCGCTAGGATAGGAACTGACGCAGTCCCTCATATACACACCGGGCAATAAAAAAGATTTACAAAAAAAAAAAAGGTATCCCATGACTGTATCCCTATAACTGACTCCATACCCCTCCCAGAGAGTCGGTCTGAGGCTCTATCTATCCTCTTCGTTTTCAAGACATGTTGAAAAAAGGAACTGTCTCTCCCCCTAACGGAGGCGCTGGGGAACACATCTGACCCAGTGAACGACACAGCGGAAACTCATTTGGGAGGTGGGCTGCTATAGGGGATTCTTTGACTGGGGTGGGTCCTGTTTATAACCTCATAAGGCACGTTTTATATCACTAACCCCAGGAGACTTTTTCACTCATATTGGAAATGAACTCAACGGGACTACACCACTCTCCTGCAGATCTGAGCTGTGGACTCACGGTATGGGATGATATCACCCGGTATACACCGCCTAGGTCTCATTCACCAAATCCATGATAGGTTACGATTGTTTATTGCCATGCCTAACCTCTATATTTCATACTGGTGTTATACTCATGTTATACTAGCTGTTGAATGTCGCACCTCCTGAATATGTGCTCCCCCCCACTTTAGCAGACACATAGATAAGTGAGATGACCTGACTTACTATAACGCCCCATGACGTAGGAGACGGCATCCTAACTATTGAATGATAGGGCACACCGCCATTAACAGATAATTGAGGGGACCAGAACGATAGAGCAGGGTTTAGGTGGGGGGCGCAATAATCGACATGCAAGCACAATCAGACAGATGAACGGGGGACTGCTCAGAGGACACGCAACGGCTGCCACACATTGCAGGGGGAAGACAGAGGACGCTGGGAGGGGGGAACGGACGGGGCTTGGACCAAAAGGTGGGATAAGGTACAAGTCATATGTGTAGGAACCTTCATGTTGTACTCGCATTATGGTATTACTATATTGTTGAATTGTTATTGTATTCATGATCACATGTACCACCCCTGTTGGGTGGCGCCTTGACACTTAGAAACTTCATATGGCACTAGGCTGCGGTGCTGGTGGGGGGGAATCTCATTTGGTATCGTTCTCATTTCTCTCTCTCACACCGGTCTGGAGCGGAGCCATTGACTCCACCTAAAGGTCGTGCAACTCTTCTGACAGCGGAGCACCTGGTGGACCATATCCCGGTCTGGTTACTGGAGTGGCCCCCGGCAGATCCGGCTGTCGCACGACTAATACCTCCAAACACTGAGGAGGTATTGAGGAGAAATCCTCAACCCACCCTGTCCCCTCACATAGAGTAACCTCTTCACTTGAGGTCCTGATTTTACGACCCTCCCCCCCAAATCAATTTTTTTTATTTTTTTTTCTCTTAATTTTTTATTTTTTTTTATTTTATATCATTCACACTTCCCTGGTGTCCACTCTCCATCCCCGACAGGGACGAGTGTCACACACAGAAACCACACCCTCCAAACACCAGTCATATAAGTCCTTGACTGTCGCGAAAGCGGTAGCGAATTTGCAACCAGTCTGTACAGGGGGGCATAGGAAAGGAGGAGGGGTTGCCCATATACAAGACAACCCTAGCACCGATAACCCTGAGCCCGGTGTGGGGGTACGTAGTCTAGCTCTCCGGCACCGCGCTCCCGTTAACGCCAAAAGACATAGGATAACGGATAGGACCTCAACGGGTCCCTGTAGCTAACTGTAGCGAAGGGAGTGAGTTTCAAACGCAAAGCTCTCCGCGTGCTCTCGGGGCTCTACAGAGATGTCCGCGTCCTACCACGACGCGCCACTACGTGTCCTTACCCTCAACTGCAGGGGACTGAATGCTCCCGAGCGCCGCACACATCTGCTACGCGACTTGAGGAAGACACAAATATCTGTTGCTATGCTTCAGGAGACCCATTTCCTAGAGGGCCTCTCACCTAAATTGCGGAACCGGTACTACCCCAACAATTACTTCAGCAACCACAACACGGCTC
>OW240917.1:68852149-68867765 GCA_933207985.1 Pelobates cultripes | reverse complement strand
CGAACGCTGTGAGAGGAGCCACCACAAGGGGTGAGTGATGGGCGGCATTCCCACAAACACGTCTGACAGGAGCGGACCCGGTGGGCGGCGTGACAGATCACAGGTATTACCTTTGTCTAGAGAGAGGGTACTTCACCTTTACAAGTTTCCTGCACTTTTTGGCTTTTTAAAGCTTGTTGTTGGAGTTATGGGGTTATCCCGATGAAAGTCCTATGATGGACTGAAACATCGATTTGCTGTAACCCGTGTGTTATTAATAAAGACGAGTAATTTTCTTCAAGAAGCCCAGCGTGTGCCTTTCTTCAGGGAGATTAATGTATATTGTAGCCGTATTAGTCCAGTGATGTAGATGTAAAAAACAGCATGTATGCTTATATATATTACTGTGCATTTATATTTGTGTATATGAGTTCATGTGCATGTATGTATATGTGTTTATGTATATGTATATGTACATGTGTTTATGCGTTCACATATATATATTTATGTGTATGTGCATGTATAAAGTGTACCATCCTCTGCACTGTCTGCTTGTTTGTTTTTCTTCTCCCTCTCTCCCCCCTCACTCTGCTCTTCAGAAAGATATTTATGACTCTCTGCCAAAATGGTGTCTGTTTTCTAACAAACCTGTGTCTTATCTACACTCATGTCGCTTTAACCCCTGTATCACAACTCAGCTTTGAATTCTATGTGTCGTCTTGCTCAGAAATGCTTCCAATAAAAAAGGTATTAAAAGATACAAATTTTATCTGTTTTTTACATCTATATGTGTGTATATATATATAAATATATATATATATATATATTATGTATTAACCTTGTTCACATAATGATCTGTTTCCTTTTAAATACAGATTTCAATCGGACTTATCCCACTCGGGGGTGTTTGCACCCCGAACGTGACATTTCCGGCTTGGGTCTGGTGATCTTTGCATGCAGTAAAATATAGGTTTACAATCTGAAGTTGTCTTCTGCCGCCACCTGACTGCTGTCTAGATGTAATGCCCAAACCCCCACTTGTTGCCCCTTTCCCAATGACACACGAGAGACCATATTAATTTGGGTAAGGGCAACGGCCACAGCTTTATTTATTCTTAACATGCCAGCAACCAAAACCATACTGTCAGCTGTTGGGGTGATTGCCCAACAGACAGGTCTATCCCAACAAACCATGAGTCCATGAGCAGCCTACCTCCGCCCTCAGTTCCCAGCAGACTGCGACTCCCCAAGCCTCCTCGGCAACTTCTTCACTTCTGCCTGCGCTGGCCAGGACTCCCGTGCTGTGACAAAAACAAAAGAAAGAAAAGTCAACAAGCAACCGAGACAAACTCAAGTCCTTCAGTACACCCACCTGTCCTATGGGATGGAGGGCGGGAAAGTCAGGATCCCTGCACTTCCAAGAGCTGACTGGTAAGTCCCCTCCCCTAACTGTCCTTATATCTGTCCTACCACTTTGCCACTTTGTATCCATCCATACCCCTCCCTCCTTGCTACTCCTTCAAGACTCCTTAGCCTAGCATCAGTCATGTCCCCCCTTCCTTGTCAGTCCAGGGAGGTGTCTTTCTTCCTGCAGACCTTGTTTGGCTCCTGGTTCATCTGCCATAAGTGCTATATCTAACATAGGTGCGAGAGCACAAAACTGTAGTACAGCTCATTGAGAAGTGGAGAAGGCAGGTGCACTCTAGTCCAATGAGCCTCCCAATTCTGTTAGCTATGTGAAGCTAAGTAAGCAGAAGAAAACCTCCCTGTCAGACTGAGTGACAGTCAAGGTGGTTTTACTGCCCTACAGAAACTGGTACTTTTATAAACTGTCACCCCACACGTAACGCACTTAAGCAATCTGAAGTTCTTTACGTTTCTGGAGTATTCCTTTAAAGAAAATTGTACAGCAAATAAAAAGATAATTTATTCTTAATATTTGTGTAAATAAAATGACAGAGTTATTTACTAAAGTGAAAATTCCAAGTGAATTTCAAACGTAAGGCCAGAGTAGCTGAAATGGACGCAAAACTGACTTCTAATTCTTTTCCCACTTCGGCTATTTTATCCTTAAATTTGAAATTCACTTTGAATTCTCTCACTGTAGTGAATAACCTTGTGAGGTTTATGTAATGGTGGATAAAATGAATGAATCTGCATTGCTTACAGTAGACTGCAATATTTGCTCTGTTATCAATTCCATGAGATTCTGCTACAAATGATAATCTTATAAACAGAGGAATACAAGTGTTCCGCTAATCTGAGTTTTCTATATTTATCAGTTGAAAATCAAAAACCACGACAGAAAGTAATATGTCATAACTTTTATTTATGAACATATTTTGTGTTCTTAAAACATAACAAAATACAATCCATGGCGTAAGTTAACTTACAGTCCATTCAATTGATCCGAGTTTTCTTGATAGGTATATCATGTCCAATGGTTTTTATAATAATTTGTGGATTTTTAAACATTTCACAAAGCCTTGCAATCCTGAAATGAACCACTAGAGACTGCTATGATGCAGCGTTTTAAATCAGCAGGATTTTTCTGGCTATCAATAAAGTGACGAATATTGTGCTGTCTTGTTATGATTTAATCCAAAATTGAACAATGCACAGCTGTATAGAAGTTTCTTAAAATGTGCAAATGTATCTTCTGTAAATACACTGCAACACAAAGCCTGTTATATCTTCACAAAACACCTAAATGGTAATCAATAACCACTTTTATTTTAGCATATATTTTAAATAAGAAAATGTTTATTTAAAGAGAAGGTCTAGGTTTAAAAGCATATTTTAATACACTTGAAAATACAAGCATATGCATTTCCAAATTCATTTTTTTAAATTCCAAAGTTCTACCTCTTCTGTAAGTTCTATTTACATAATTACTAAGTTAATACTTTTGGCAAAAAACCCTTATGGTGTCCCAGGGGTGCAGGAGAAGGCAAGTTTGACTTACCTGAAACTGTTCGTCATGGCCACCACCATGTCCATTCAGTGTTTCTCTTTTAGATTCTGGTAATTCATCTGCCAGGAGCCCACGTCAGTGTTGTACTCTTGCGCATGCGTAAGAGGACAACATTGATATCTATGGAGGATTCTGCAAGATTGTGAGAGCTTTCATAGGCGATACTTTTTCACGGCTTTGAGGAAAAAAGTATCGCCTATGAAAGCTCTCACAATCTTGCAGAATCCATACAGCAGAATCCATACAGCAACTGCAAATTTAATTAAACCAAGCTTTCTATTATATATTTTCCATACACCTGACAAAAACTGACATTACTTGTGATAAGTAATGTCAGTTTTTGTCAGGTGTATGGAAAATATATAATAGAAAGCTTGGTTTAATTAAATTTGCAGTTGCTGTATGTCTTGTGTTATCTTTTGATTTTATTTTTTAAAGCAACCTACTTGTAAACACAGGCACAGAACAACAATATAAAAGTATGTATTTAGGCAGGACTCTTCTGATTTTGGGTCCAGAAGAGTTTGTTACCTGGGCTCATTATGCCCACCTGCCATCTGTACCCCTTTCCCAGCTCCCAAAGTTGGGTGGTAAAGTTTTAAAGAAAAATATTGACTATCCACAAAAAGAGACCATATTAATGGAGAAGGAAGTGGATTATGGTAAGAAAGGGTGGGGGCCCTAAATACCAATGGGGGGGACCTATTGTCCTCCCCCCCAACCCACCCCTGAGCAGCGGATGGGGGCCCTAAATAAAAATGTTTCTCCCCTCACAGGTGACTAGGGGTCCCCAAACACCTAGTCATTCCCCCCCAAAAAAATTAACCCCTACCTACCCCCCTCACACTAAAAATAATGAGGGGGGATCTTTAACTAAGTACCAGTAAAAAAAAATAAAACTTACCATTTCATGTTTTCTTTCTTCTAAAATCTTATTTTTTCAGCCCCAGTAAAGGCCAAATAAAAAATCCATAATAACCGACGCACTTAAAAAAAATTAAAAAAAAACGAGCACAAATAAAAATAATCCTTCTTCACCCATGGAGGGCTCCGCGCAGACTGAGCTCTGCAGCGCAGGGGAAGGCTTATAAAGGCCTTGCCCCGCCCTGCAATTAGACTTTGAGAACTCTGATTGGTGGGTTTAAGCCATCCAATCAGAGTGCTCTGACAGGTAAATGAAGAGACTGACAGGTAAGTCTCTACATTTACCTGTCACAGCACTCTGATTGGTTGGCTTGAAATCCACCAATCAGAGTGCTCTGTGTCATTTTACACAGCGTGGGAAAGTTCTTTGGAATTTTCCCACGCTGTGTAATTTGACTTATAACACTCTGATTGGTGGATTAAGTAACCAATCAGAGAGTTATGAGTCAAATTACACAGCGTGGGAAAATGTATGTTACTTGATAGTGTTGTAAATGCTTACAGCTGAATCCTGGCTATGTTTGTATACTTTTTATTTAAAATTGTATACAGTGTAACATTCTTCATTTTTCCACTGGGTAAGTATATTAGTTCTTAGGCAATACTGTGCTTCAGAATTTTGGCACTTCGGCACTTCGACACTTCGGAACTTCGGCAACTTCCGAACTTCGGCACTTCAACACTTTGGAAATTCGGTAATTTCGGAACTTCGGGACTTCGACCATTCGGCAATTCAGCAATTCATCTATTTGGACATTCGGAAGTACCTGAATGTCCGAATTTCCAGAAATTCATCCAAATTCACATTCGAACCGAAACCAATTGCACATGTCTATCCCCTATAAAGGGTTGTGGGGGTGGGGGCTTTAGAAACATACCCTTCCCACTCTCTTTAGAGATTTTGCCTTTTAGCCTAAAGAAACAAGGTGAATTGTTAGTGCAGGTTTTGCCTTGGCAGGTGAGCTTACACTTTAATGGTCATTGGAGAGATACTAAAAAAACCTTCTGTTATTTAAATTTGCATAGGGATTTGGGACAGATTTATTGAAATGTTGTGCCCCTTTGGTACAGGGGTAAGGTAAATACTAAAGAAAGGAAGGACGTATTTGCAGACAAGTCATGTTTGTCAATATTATAAGGAAGTTTGACTATGGCTGAATGAAGTGTCCAAGCATTTGTAAAAGCTGCCATATGAAAATGTGTCTTTGTTCATGTGGTGATAGGCATTAGTGTATCAACTGGCTTTCATGGCAGTGAATCAGTCAGTATGAGCATAACATCCTTCAGCACTCAGCAACAAAGAAAAGGTGGCCAGGTGACAAACAATATGGTTAAAGAAGGGAAAGAGGGGGCTGTTGATGACAGCTACAATCAAACCTTTAGGAGACTGCACATGCGAATTTGAAAAGTGTTGACATGTCTTTGAGACCCGCATTAAAAGTGATAATTTTCCTAATTTGCAACGTCTGTTTTACAGATCTCTAAATAATAAATTCAAGATGTGAACAGTAATTCAGATACTTGGAGATGGAGTAAATAAAGCAAATACAAAGTGCAGAACAGTGGGGAAGACTAGCAGGTTATGATTGCATTCTATTCCATCCTTCCAAGCATGTACTTTTTATCTGCCCTCCTGGAAATGTGGTAATCTGTAAATTTAACTAATGACCTATAAATTGATATCTACAGACCACAAACCACTTTCAGCAACTAATTCCTCTCCTGGTGTAATCCAGCTTCCTGTTTACATATTTTTATATTGATTATTAACATTCAAATAATAACCCCTTAGTCTATTTATTCTGCTACAATCAGCACAGTTATTTATACTTTCATTCTCTCTTTGAATCTTTATTAAAGCTGCATTATTTATGTGTTTTCAAGCTACAACTCCCCTTCTTTAAATGCCGTCTAAAACATCTGGTCATCACTTTTAAGCATTCATTTACCTTCAAGCATAATCACAAGGTCAATGAAACTATGTTATTAAGAAATTGTTTCATGGCTATCCCAGGTCTTGCCTTCCTGTAACTTAGCATCCTTGGGAGGCTTATGAGTATGGGGTTCATCCCGACCACATGGTAACCATATCAACATCAAGCAATGGTTTTGATTTTAATTATTTTTTTGTCAGTTTTAGAATTGAGGTGATTTGAGATTGCTTCAATATTTTAGTTTGCAAATATTTCAATATTTGTCAATAGCCAACCAAATATTTTTTTACCCCAGACTGTTGTTTCCCTTTACATAGCACACATAAGTTCAGTCAGTTCCAAGTGAGACATTTCTGTATATATTCAATGTGTTTTATTTCAGTTTGCCATAATTTTAGCTTAAAGGACCACTCTAGGCACCCAGACCACTTCAGCTTAATGAAGTGGTCTGGGTGCCAGGTCCAGCTAGGGTTAACCCATTTTTTTATAAACATAGCAGTTTCAGAGAAACTGCTATGTTTATGAATGGGTTAAGCCTTCCCCCATTCCCTCTAGCGGCTGTCTCATTGACAGCCGCTAGAGGCGCTTGCGTGCTTCTCACTGTGATTTTCACAGTGAAAGCACGCCAGCGTCCATAGGAAATCATTATGAATGCTTTCCTATGCGACCGGCTGAATGCGCGCGCAGCTCTTGCCGCGCGTGCGCATTCAGCCGACGGGGAGGAGAGAAGGAGGATCGGAGGAGGAGAGCTCACCGCCCAGCACTGGAAAAAGGTAAGTTTTTACCCCTTTCCCCCTTCCAGAGCCGGGCGGGAGGGGGTCCCTGAGGGTGGGGGCACCCTCAGGGCACTATAGTGCCAGGAAAACGAGTATGTTTTCCTGGCACTATAGTGGTCCTTTAACTGTGATGGTTAATTGTCTCAACATTCAAACAAGGGAGACATTGACATAATTTGTAGTCAACAAGATCAACTCTTTATTTTCTCCATGTTTTACTGATGACAAAGAATAATCACACAATTGAATATGATTCGTTTTAAATAACATTAAACCATCTTGAGGATTGTAAAGTTTAGCAGGGTAAGTCAAAAGAAGCAAATACCAGAGATGTGCCAGCATTCAATAATCATCTAATTCCCCAAATCTAAGAAAGGACCATCAATCCCATACATTGACCAATGTGCGCCAGCCAGCTAACCATTGATTCGTCCTGTCTAGGTCCAATAAACACAACATCTTCAACAGTCTTTCTTACATCTTTTTGTAAACTCCGTTTGGGAGTTTTAACTCAAAAAAAATCAATCAATAAAAAACAATTACTCACTAAGGTTTATTCCTACCACAGGCTTTTCTGTTCTGCTCATAAAATGTCCTGCCATGCCATCTGTAACACAATTGAATATGATGCTTATATTCGTGAATATTATCAGTTAAGGTAGTCTATCCAAGGAAGTATACTGACAACTCATAGTCTTGGGGTTTTTGTTTTTGTTTTTAAGATCCCATAGTTGAAAAATAACAAAATTAATTCTTGTTTGTCCCATTTGCAATGTGTGCTAACTAATGTTAGGTCTACTGAATAAGTCATTAATGATAATGCATAAGAGTAAGGACCGGTCCAGAGAAAATAATCCACATTAGACATTATTCCAATAATAGATGCATACATTCTTCTGTTTTAGTTGAAGACACCAGAGCTTGTTTTCTGACAGTCAATGTTTTCACTTCTGTGGCTGTAGTGTCAATTCCATATTGGTTAGACACACAACTACACAGCATCGTTATTCTGCGAATTAAAAGCTGAGGTCGACTTCTCATTTAACGTATCTTATTTTTGCATATACATTTCCTACTTCTCCACGTAGTAGCATGATTGAACATATATCATGCATTCAAAAATATTACTTTCAAACATAGCCTTAAATATAAGTATCTAATTAATGGCAAAAACAATAAAATAAATCAATCAATCGCAAGCCAAAAAGTATTGGAATTCTCTCCAATAACACTTCCTTTACAGTGGGATTATCTTCAGGGTGATAAGCTGCAATATGCACACCCACACGCTTCCCCTCACATCATGACTCAACAGATTCACAAGTCTCCTGACTTACTAATTAAATGCATTCACAGCCATCTGGATGTGATTAAAAAAAATATACCATTTTAAGTCCATTAATTCTAATTCCATAGAATTACAATTATACATTCTTTAGTAATAATATGTCTGTCTACTGTCACAATATCTGTTCTTTAGAAAGATATCAGGGTAACCAATGACAGATTTTTAGTTAGAGGTAAATGAAGGGGAATGAGCCTTTTTGTGACATTGACAACTCCAATATACAGCAGGCAGGGATGTTCTATGATTATCTAAATATAGGATGTAATATATTATTCTCTGAGAAATGTCATATTTAATGTGAAAAACACAATTACATTATTACATATTTGGAACACATAATGAGGGCTCAAAATTTAAAAATCTATGTTACTAGACAAGCTTATAACTTACTCGCCACTGCAATCACTCACGAGAAATGAATTTCTATTTGCCAAAGCTGAAATTTTGAGCCCTGATTTAATCATTTGGATATATGTAATAAACTGATAATACTGAAAAGCAGACAAATATTAATAAATGTGTATTGTTTTAATTGGCAACAAAGGTGTAAAAGTAATAATTAGACTTTATTTTAAGGCAATTTAAATGAACTTTTCAAGCACCATAACCACAACCTACACCCTTCCCATGGTGAGTATGTACAAGTAGTGGGGAATGCACACACTCAAAGGGAGAAATACCACTGGGATGCTCCAGGAGGGGAAGGCAAACCCGAAAGACACACTGAAAAATTGCAAAAAGTCCAGGCACACTTAAAGGCTTCCTTAAAGAGGCAGACTTTTTTCAGGAACAGTGCACCACGACGTTTCAGCTCTCTAATGAGCCTTTCTCAAGGCTAGTGCAATAATACATCACTCCAGAGAATATAGGAAAACTAAGTTCAATTAAATAAGCAATAATTCTAAAATTTACAAAAGACCTTACCCCATTGGGAAAAAATTGCGACGTCCAATCTGCTTGCTGACAGATATAGCGTCATGACTTCACATATGTGGGCATCACCACTGCTAAAAAAAGAAACCATCAAAAAGAATACTTTCAATAAAATACAGCTGGAAACAATATTCTGAAAGGAGATACCAGCTCTAATGATGATCATAAATTGTAAGAAAAATAGGAAAGTTAGGACTGTACACACCAATCCCAAAAAGACATCCTATCCGGTAACTGAAAGTTACCGGATAAGCCACTTTCCAAACGACCGTGCCCTAATCGGCTGCTATGAAATTGAAAATTGAGTTTGTGAGCACACATGAAGTAGAATTGTCATGATTTTTAGCTCTTCATGTATTCTCATTAAAAGGTTGGTATGCGCCATTTAACTTTTATTTTTGTATGAACATATGTATTTTAATTGGCGTGACATTTATCTCTATGCATTTTTATTTTAGGTTGGTTTGTATACACTAGTGTCTTTTTAGAATATTGAATAAGGAAGAAATAGATGCTGATCCAAGAGTCCCAATATAGTAGGGGGCTAGTGGAGCAGTACCAAAGTTGCCCAATGTTACTCTCCCAGGGAATTGGGGAATAACCCACGATAAACAGAGTAAACGGGAGTGGACTAAAAAGTCTTAACATAGAAAATGGGATAGGGGGGACCCTACCTTTAATAGTCCTAAGGGAGAACAGGAATAACTAAGAGGAGATAGCTTCTGCCTCTCAATGGAGGAAATGTTCGCCACCCTACAGTCCACAGGTAAGTTTTCAAGCTGTTTGCAAATGATTTGACTACTTATATTAGCAGGGAGCCAGGACACTCCTGGCAGCATAACCCATACAACACACTCTAGTGGCTCTTTCTCAGAGATATATATTCCCGTGCAATTATAGCAGATTGCAAAGCAATTAATCAAAATTCTACTTCCAAGTGTGACAATTCATACAAGATGACAAAAGATAATTTTAAACAACCATTGTCCTACAAAGTATAGCACTGAATCATATATCAAACCAAAGATGGTTCTACACTAACTGAGACCTTACACAAAAGATCCATTCACATGATAAATTTTCATCACCTCCTCCGCAGTAGTCTTAATTACATCACTCCCATCCCATATTTCCCTAACCTTCATCACAATATCCATCTCCTTAATCCATCCCCAGCCCAATATTCACCTTGATCCAATTTTAGTAATCTCCTTATCTATCCCAAACCCAATCACATCACCCACTTTTTTGTGTTCCCACGGTAATATGACCAGATAAGTGACAACCAGTGTCTTATTCTCTTTGCCAATGCACCTTCCCCCCTCTGTTGTCCTTCACATGGAATGTCTTAACCACTTCTTGCTCTTCCTCCTAGGACTGATCTCTCCCTGATCTATCCCTGTAGCCTGTGATTGCCATTTTCCTTCCTTTTTTTCTTTCCCCATGGCCAAATCACAAGCCCTGACTTTCACTGCTATTCTTTAAGCTTTTTGAGACTGTTTATTTTCTCCATCTTCCACAACATGGCTCTTTCTTCACTTATCTTACCACCCCTGCATGTTATCCCCCTATCCCCAATTTGCCCCAACCATCTCTCTCCTCCCTCCTATCCTTCCTACACCCACACCCATTTCCATCCTTTCCCATGAGCATACCTACCTAACCTAATTACACTAACACCTAGTCCTAATACCAATTCCCAGCCCAATAAAGACTAGAACCTATTCTACAACTAACCCAACTCCCACAAAAATAAAACTCTTCCACTACCTCATCAGAAAAAAAAAATTAAACTATAGGATAAAGGAAGGGAAGTGAGGCCCTGACAGGGACACAAAAAATATAGTAATAACAAAGAATAATGGGGCGTTGAAACAGAATGGGAAGAACACTGGGTTGAGGGGGGAATGGGGTATTTGGAAAAGGGAGAGATTAATGAGATGGGAATAATAAAGAAGTTATAAAAAAAAAGCAAATACTAGACAAAGTCAAGGCTGTCATGATGATTATCTAGAAGGAAGGCTTTTTACTATGTTTCTTCACTTACTAATAGGCTACCTCAATAACATGGTTGGTGGCAGTACTCGTGGCTATTAATGGAAATATTGGAAACCAGGTTGTTGGGATTTTGTTATGCCATAAACTAGAATTATCCACTTAATTAAATTATTATAGGTATTTGTAAAGAGGAGTCAAATAAATGTATGCAATTTGTATAATATTAATGTAAGACCAACGAAAGCGCTTAAGGAAAAAGGAAAAATCAGAATGAAACTATAATGTGAGAATACTCTCTGTAACATGAAAAATATATTCATGACATCTGCAATGCTGTCGAAAATGAGGTGTTGAATTATTTGTTTTCCATATTTTCTCAGATTTAAGAAAACTGCTTTTTGAGCCACTGAACATGTATTAGATTAATAATGTACAGAAAACATGTTTTTACTGGGTGCCACTTAAATAGTCAGACCTTATCATACCGTTTAGACATACAGTCTAAACACAGCTTTAAGTATGTTTTAAATGCTATAGAATCTTTTGCTGCTCTAATGATAAATTGTGACAAGTATAATATATACTGTTTCTCAGTGGGGGCAGGGAATAGAGGAATGCTTCCTTCTGTGAATTCATGCCACCAGGGAGATAGAAGAATCACACTGATGATTACTTACACTGAAGTTGTTTTAATGCTGCATTTATTTTCAAGTTGTTTTATATGAAACGTTCATCGATGTTATGGGCAACAAAACATTACATGGCAAATACATTTTATATAAAACATTTGTGTTTGTACCTCTTCATTAGTAATTTATTTGGATACTGTCACGTATCCTTCGTATCCATGTGGCGAAAACAGAGATAATTACCTTCCGAAGATCGAAGGGAGTGCCGCTCGGCTGTCTTCTGCCATGATGCCTGGCTTGTGTGGCATGTCGGTGCACGCCAGCCGCTGCGGACACACACAATTATATAGCCCCATGTACGTCCACGGTAAAGACGACGTCGACATGCGGGTGACGTCACGCAAAAGACGCCCACGCACATTTTGGGGTCAAGGGCTTGTTACAGCCAATGGGTTCTGCAAGAGGGTTATTTAAACTCATTTATTCCTTAGCTCATGGCCCTGTTGTGGTTTCCCTTAGATGGTTATGCGAGAGTGTGTTCCTGATCGTGTTTTTCTGTTTTTTTTACTTTGGCTTCGTTTTGACATCCCTGATTTCTTGTACCCTTGACTTTTGGTTTTTCCTTATCGCTGTGTCTCATTCTGTGTCCCTGACCTAGGCTAGTTTTATGGCTATTCTCAGGTACGTTAAGTCTGGCCATTCTAAGGTCGGTAAGACGTTACCCTTAGTTCTAGGGTGTGATACTATTCTGCGTGGTGGATCAATATAATCCTGACAGATACCCACAACTACCCCATTTTTCCCAGGTGTACATAAGGGGTGAAATATGCCAGCACTAGGATTAAAGGATAGACTCCTTTCAAGGACTAAAATCGAATCACCCAAGATACAGCTTTTATTCCAAGAATTAAATTGAAGTACGGGAAACCCAGAACAGGATGGGGCGCAAAAGAAACATGAAGTGGGCAGACTAGATGGGCTGAATGGTTCTTATGTGCCGTCACATTCTATGTTTCTATGAATAAAACAAACCCAATGCATTTCAAGTGAATAGATGCACATATTTGGGTGTCTGAAACCCAACATTAATATGAACACGATTTGTTATAGCTAGGACTTCACGCTGGGCTCCACTCATACTTGACTCACATTGTGTCAATGAGTTCACTGCTAGAAAGACAATAGATTTAAAGGAGATTTTGGCAATTGAACTGTGAGTATACCTTGGAGAGAGGGTGAGGATAAAAATAATTTAAAAAAAGATTGAGGCTAACTGGATAAATGAATTTATGACCCTGGAACCAAAAGGGTTAATACATAATTTGACCTCAATTCAAATTATTTCAGATTGATTTTACATACCCCTATACTAGATATTCACCATTCTAAGGGGGTACATTTTTGATTATCTATTTCTAATTATGGATTGTTTAATAAAATGTTCTCCTTTTTTAAAATTAAATCTTAGTATAGTGGCAATACGTTTTGGAATTTGTGGCTTACATTTTATAATTTTTATGTTTTATATTATTTTTATTTAATGGTGGTAATCAAAAAAGGTCTTCCTTTTTTAATATATATATTCCTCTTCTTGCTTTTTAAATTATCTCATATTTTTTCACTTTTTTAAGATCTTTTATTATCACCTATAAGTTTAGTTAGTCGCCAAATACTCTTTTTTTCCATTGATTTTGATCATAACTAATAAAATTGTATTAGGAGGATAGTGTTACTACTGTAGTTTTTAATTTACATGATTTATTTATTAATACTTTCCAAATATGAATAGATGCAGCACTTTGTAAAAATGTACTGATGCATGTTGGATGTTTTTGAACTAATTTGTTTTATGCCTAATGGCTGTAAGTTAAGTGGACAGGGTAAATAAGATCATGTGGATCTATCCACAAAACGCGTTACGCGATTATATGAGACTGTTTTGTGCCCTAATATCAGAGGAAACCAATTTGAAACACAAGTAGGCAGAGCTGGTTGAAAGTCTGCTGGACAAACTGATGGCCTTTTCCTTGTACAAAGGTGGATAAGTCCTCCCAAAACACCGGAATTTGAGAAGACAGACCCACTAGCTGGGTTACAGAAGAGATGAACATTTCTTGTGGAGGAAATGTGCCTCCTAATGGGCAAGTGTAATTATAAGCCTTCTAAGTGCTTTTATGGTGTTAACTAAAGTGTGTTGTAATGGAATGCACTATTGCGGTCTGATTCATATTTTCAGATCAAGTGGATTACTAATAATTGTGTATACCTAGCACTTTAACCCCTTAAGGACCAAACTTCTGGAATAAAAGGGAATCGTGACATGTCACACATGTCATGTGTCCTTAAGGGATTAAAGGGACACTATAGTTACCAAAACAACTTTAGCTTAATTAAGCAGTTTTGGCGAATAGATCAAGCCTCTGATGTTTCACAGTTCAATTCTCTGCCATTTAGGAGTTCAATCACTTTGTTCATTCATTGCATCAAGCAATGTATTTCCTTGAGATTTATTCTATGTAATTAGGAGATATACCCCATATACCCCATTTAAATTATATCCATTTGTTTTACTAATAAAAATGTTTGCATTTTCCAATTTTGCTATGTAGTATTGCACAAATTATTGTGTACACAAAATGTTTATTTGTATGTTGTCAGGCTATATACATTTATACAGTTTATTGCACTCAAAGGCAAGGGTAGAAAAATATAGAGAAGATAGGCAGAGAAAGAAAATGTAAAGTAATAGTTTGTCTAGGGATGCTTTATACCATTGTGCTATGACAGCTCTTGGTTATTATCTCCTGGAATTATTGAGTCAGCTCTTGGTTATTATCTCCTGAAATTATCTCCTGGACACAGAAACTAAGTAACTAAACATTTGAAAAACTCTAAAATATACACAAAACAGTGGAGCACCCCCACATGACATACATCCCTGGAAAGATCTCTCTAGAGTGCCCATTCTGTCCAAAATGCGTCTGGATTGGACATATCTAGCCCAAATTATATAGAAGTCCATAGTTCAGCTGGGCGCAGCAAGCTTTAGATCTGGCGCAGAGTTCCAGAATGCTGGGTAGAGTTTCCCAGTCACCTTAAAACACGGTGCTTTCTGATAATACAAGAAGCTACCCCACGTCCTAGGTGTCATTCGATGCCTCTCCACCTTCTCTGTTAACCCAAAAAGCACTCTGATTGATGGTCCTGGTACCGAGATCGCTCTGTTTAACATTTTAGCGGATCGCTGCGGCTTCGTGCTCCGACTTAGCGTTCCAGGAGAATTAAAGGTAGCTCTCGGTCAAGTGAACCATACATCAGCGGCCCTCTGGCAGTCAAACAGTGCGTCTGAATGGGCAGGAAAGGGACGCTGGGCTGGGAGACACGGGCTGGAGGGTTAGGGAATAGTGATATTAGTCTTTTGAAGAGGAGGTGGAAGGTCCTGCAGCCCGGTTGGGTGAGCAGGTGGCTCATCACACTAAGGACTTGCATGAGGGTATTCCTCACATCATAATTACTACAGCTGGCTCCAAGGAGGCTAGAACCCACTGAATTAAGACTTAAATCAGTCCATCTTAATGAAAGCTTTGCTTAGAATAGCCAACTGAGCTTTAAGTTCTCAGAAGCACTCACCTAAATCTAAGTTCAGTGAGTTTATTAAGAAATAAAGCTTGAGTCAATGCATCAATGGCTGCAATTTGGTATTTTGCCTTCTTTTGGTCAACACCATAAAATAATGGGTGTCAATGTTAAACTCAATAACTTTTGTCTTTTTTCAGCCTGTAACATTTGTTATAGAATTAATGTGTAAAATGCCCCGATCTCCCATACTAAGTGGAGGCTCAGACTGCTGTATGACCACGTTTTGAAAGGGGTTATGTTCCTGATTCCACAGCATCAATACATAGTAAATAAATAAATAATGCTTTACACCTTTAACGTAATGTATTTTCTTGAATTGGTGTCGTTGCATTCATTATATTAATGATGCAAAGTAAAGGTTCTTGTTTCAAAACCTTTTTAATTAAAGCATGTCATCTCCTTTATATCAGAAGTTATTATTTTCAACACCTTAACTTCCAAGCAGTTTTTTTATCCACCAACAAATCATGGTGCAATATTTT
>OW240917.1:68773123-68852049 GCA_933207985.1 Pelobates cultripes | reverse complement strand
ACACACACTGCGTCCCCATACACACACTGCCCCACAAACACTGTCCCCATACGTACATTGCCCCCCATACACACACTGCCCCACAAACACTCTCTCCATACACACACTGCCCCACAAACACTGTCCCCATACACACACACTGCCCCCATACACACACTTCCCCACACACACTGTCCCCCATACACACACTGCCCCACAAACACTGTCCCCCATACACACACTGCCCCCCATACACACACTGCCCCACAAACACTATCCCCATACACACACTGCCCCACAAACACTGTCCATACACACACACTGCCCCACAAACACTGTCCCCATACACACACTGCCCCACAAACACTGTCCCTGACATACACTGCCGCACTCACACACTTCACCCTTAACACACACCACTGCTCCTATACCCTATATCCCAGCAGACCCCAGGTAAGTTGTCAAACTGTTCTTAAACGGTATGACTACTTACTCTGGGGTGGAATCCTGGCACTACTGACACCATAACTACTACACTGAGCTGTAGTGGTTATTGTGCCTGGATTATTTATTTAAATAATCTACAAGTGCCCCTCCCGAGATCAGGCTCTGGATCCGCCACTGCCTGTAGCCTGCTAAAATGCACTCGAGGACAGCACACAATTGCCCTCAATCAGCACAGTGTGAGCACATGGTTATGCTGTGCAGAAAGCTGTCAGGGCATTCAGCCCATTCTCGGGTAGAAAAAGCCAATTACTATCCGCTACCTACTACTTACAAATTAGTGCATTAACAATTCACAGCCATATCCCACCTACTCAGAGTTGCACAGTCTCAGTGAAGTCTGTTTCCTTCCTCTACCTTTCTGTACTCAGATATGATTTAATTAATAATTTGAGCAGACATTCATAAACAAGCTTTTAGCTCCCATGCCTCAGCCAAGGTAGCAATTTGCATTATTTAAATACAATGTCTAAACGCAATACATGGTAATCTTCCGACCTCACCTTCTCTTACGTTACGTGAATTGGCTATGAGATTAACCACCTCTTCCTTTAGTCTACTGCACATTGATGTTTAGCCCACATCTGCCGTGTATTATAAATCCCCAGCAATAAATGCATGTCGAAATGAAATATTCATTGTGTACATGGTATACAGCCTAGTCTTTCCTTCTTAAATCTGACGGCAACATTGCACTGTAATTAGCTAAGTGCTGGATTAGAAATGGCACTATCTCAAAATAACGGCATCCAACAATGCTCTGAAAGGCACATCTAAGTGATGAAGTCTTTGCAGCTGGCTCTGGCTCTCTTACAGTTATTTAAAGATTGCTTCTGTTTAGCAGTATGCAGAAATAATATGTCTAGCCAAAACCTCTACAAAAGGACAGAGATCAATGAGACTCCCCAGTTTCTGGGGTTTGTTGATTGCTCAGTTAATGTGAAACCATCATTCTAGTCTCCATGGCTATGGGGGCAATATGGACCCTTGTAAGTTCAACTGTTAATTTTGTGATGCTAACAGTACTTTATCTTGCCCTAAAGCTGTTAATTCCTTCAGTTTTCCTTGCTGTCACTTATCTTAAAGGACAACTGTCAACAAATTTTCACTTCTTGTTTTTTTAAAATTTTAATAAAAAACTTACCGTATATACTCGTGTATAAGTCGATCTCATGTATAAGTCGAGTGCAGTTTTGTGACCAACAATTGTGAAATATGCTATGCCTCGTGGATAAGTCGAGGGTAAAACTTGGGGCTATGAAATTCTGTGATTTTTATAATTATATACACACACACTCATACAAACACACACTCTGCATTATATACACACACAATCATACAAACACACACTCTGCTTTATATACACACACACACTCATACAAACACACACTCTGCATTATATACACACACACACTCATACAAACACACACTCTGCTTTATATACACACACACAATCATACAAACACACACTCTGCTTTATATACACACACAATCATACAAACACACACTCTGCTTTATATACACACACACTCTGCATTATATACACACACACATTCATACAAACACACACTCTGCATTATATACACACACTCTGTGTATATAATGCAGAGTGTGTATATAATGCAGAGTGTGTGTTTGTGTAGTGTGTGTGAACTGGGTGGGGGGAGGGCATTTTTATTATTTTTATTTTCTTTTTTATTTTAATATTATTATTTTTTTATTATTTTAATTTTTTTTTGTCCCCCCTCCCTGCTTGGTAACTGGTCAGGGAGGGGGGCTATCTTAATCCCTGGTGGTCCAGTGGCATGGGCTGTGAAGTGGGGGGCCGGCAGGAAGCATTTACTTACCTTTCCTGCAGCTCCTGTCAGCTCCCTTCTCCTCCGTTCCGGTCAGCTCCACTGTAAGTCTCGCGGTCTGGTTGCCGCGCGGATCGTTGCCATGGCTCTGACGGCCGCGGCTCTCTAAGTTGCCATAATACAGACAGTGACTCGAGTATAAGTCGAGTGGGGGTTTTTAAGCACAAAAAATGTGCTGAAAAACTAGACTTATACTCGAGTATATACTGTAATGTTTTTTTTTAATGATGTATATTGATTTCTTAACAAAACTTAATTTTGTCTTGTCTGGCCAAGCAGCCATGTTGGATCAGCCTCAACTGCTTTCTGACCAACTGCTGCTCAATCCAACTTGGCTGCTGCTGCAGCTTGACCTAGAACAATTAGAGCAGCAGGCAAGTTAAGTTGAGCAGCAGTTGGTCAGGTGAGAGTTGAGTCTGATCAAACATGGCTCCTCAGCCTGATAGCAAAAAGTGATTGTTTTCTGAATAAAACCAATATACACAGTGAATAAAAAAAATACCAGTAGGCCTCAATAAATGTAATAAACTTTTGAAAAAGGAGAAGTGAATTTCTGATCACAGTTGTCCTTTAAATAGTTATAGTTTTTATCCTCTGTAGACACCATATAGTTACATAATTATATAGTTACATAGCTGAAAAGAGACTTGCGTCCATCAAGTTCAGCCTACCTCACATTTGTTTTTTGCTGTTGATCCAAAAGAAGGCAAAAAACCCAGTTTGAAGCACAATTTTGCAACAAGCTAGGAAACCATTTCCTCCTTGACCCCAGAATGGCAGTCAGATTTATCCTTGGATCAAGCAGTTATTACCCTACATTGAAAGATTATATCCTTGAATATTCTGTTCTTGCAAGTATGCATCTAGTAGCCGTTTGAACATCTGTATGGACTCTGATAGAACCACCATGAAGTTTACAAGATTCTACCAGCCAATATTTCATACTGGTACACACAGGACATATTTTATATGGAGTTTCAGGACATTTGTTTTTTATAATCTAGGCAAAAGCAATAGTGCTTTAGTTGCAGTAGTTGATCATACATTGCATACGCCGTCGCCTACCACAACACCAATGTACCTCATTTTTGGCAGGTCCTATCCTTGCAATATAATGCTTGCTCTATATAGAGTGAGTGAAAAAAGTATCTGAACCCCTACTGATTTTGAACGTTTGCCCACTGGTTAACAGTGAGAGACAGAATAACAAAAAAACTTATCCAGAAAAAGGTATGTCAAAAAAGTAATAAATTGATTTGCATGTCAATGAGTAAAATAAGTATTTGACCCCTTCGACTTAGTACTTGGTGGCAAAACTCTTGTTGGCAATTAGAGGTCAGATGTTTCTTGTAGTTGGCCACCAGGACTGCACACATCTCAGGAGGGATTTTGTCCCACTCCTCTTTACAGATTCTCTCCAAGTTATTAAGATTTTGAGGCTGACGTTTGGCAACTCGAACCTTCAGCTCCCTCCACAGATTTTCTATGGGATTAAGGTCTTGAGACTGGCTAGGCCAGTTCAGGATCTTAATGTGCTTCCTTTGTTGCCTTGGCTGTGTGTTTTGGGTCATTTCCATACCAATCTATGACCCATTTGCAATGCCCTGGCTGAGGGAAGGAGGTTCTCACACAAGATTTGACAGTACATGGACCCGTCCATTGTCCCTTTGATGCGGTGCAGTTGTCCTGTCCCCTTAACAGAAAAACACCCCCAAAGCATAATGTTTCCACTTCCATGTTTGACAGTGGGGATAGTGTTCTTGGGGTCATAGGCAGCTTTCCTCCTCCTCCAAACACGGCAAGTTGAGTTGATGCCAAAGTGCTAGATTTTGGTCTCATCTGATCACAGCACTTTCAGACAGTTCTCCTCTGAATCATTTAGATGTTCATTGGCAAACTTCAGACAGGCTTGTACATGTACTTTCTTGAGCAGGGGGATCTTGCGGGCACTGCCGGTGCTTCACGGCATAGTGTGTTACCAATTGTTTTCTTGGTGACTATGGTCCCAGCTGCCTTGAGATCATTGACAAGATCTTCCCGCGTAGTTCTGGGCTGATTCCTCACCGTTCTCCTGATCATTGAAACTCCATGAGGTGAGATCTTGCATGGAGCACCAGACAGAGGGAGATTGACAGTTATTTTGTGTTTCTTCTATTTGCGAATAATCGCACCACCTGTTGTCACCTTCTCACCAATCTGCTTGACGATGATCTTATAGCCAATTCCTGCCTTCTGTAGGTCTACAATCTTGTCCCTGACATCCTTGGACAGCTTTTTGCTCTTGGCCGTGGTGGAGAGTTTAGAATCTTATTGATTGCTTCTGTGGACAGGTGTCTTTTATACAGGTAATGAGCTGAGATTAGGAGCCCTCCCTTTAAGAGAGTGCTCCTAATCTCAGCTTGTTACCTGTATAAAAGGCCTAGGAGACAGAAATCTTGCTGATTGATAGGGGATCAAATAGTTATTTCACTCATTGACATGCAAATAAATTCATAACCTTTTTGACATGCGTTTTTCTGGATTTTTGTTTTTTGTTATTCTGTCTTTCACTGTTAAAATACACCTACCATTAAAATAATAGACTGATCATTTTTTTGTCAGGGGCAACCGTTCAAAATCAGCAGGGGATGAGATACTTTTTGCCCTAATCGTATAGAGCAAGCATTATATTGCTAGGATAGGACCTGCCAAAAATGAAGTACATTAGTGTTGTGGTAGGCTTATGCAATGTATGATCATATAACTGCAACTAAAGCAGATCAAATACTTTTTTTCCCCTCACTGTATATGCACAGAAACCTTGTTTTCTGTGAATCCTCACCTGGTTGCTGAGAGATCTCTTTAAATAAATTTCCAGAAAGAAGCACAATATAGATGATGAGAACAACCCAGTGGTAAAAAAGTTATATTTTATTCAGTCCCCTGTTTAAATAGATTAAATAGATTCTAAATACAATACCGTTTAAATATTTATGCCTTTCCTTCTGGCATTAAGGAAATAATTTTAAGCACTTCTGAACAAATAGAATTGTTTTCTAATTATTGTAAAGTAAAATGTATGTTTCTCGTGCTGAGAAATCAGATGGCAAATTGTCAAACATTTTCTGGGCATGCAAGCAAAAAAACAAAATTAATTCATCTATATCAATATAATTAAAAAATGAATAGTTATAAAGAGGAGCATTGGGACTCTGAAATGGAAAGGAAGGCAGACCAATTTAATTTAATAATAGAATATTGCCACAGGTTGCAAAACCTGGCACAGCATGTCTGTTTTAGTCTCTGTTATTTCAGACTGTTCTTCTCAAATTTAATATAGCTGGATACAAATTAAGCATATTTTTATTTTCGAGAGTTAAACTGCTTAAAGGAATACTTTCATGTTAGGAATGCAAAGATGTATTCCAAACACTAGCAAGTTCCTTTTCCCCCACGCCCCACCCCAACCCCACTTCCAGCAATGTAAAGGGCTAAATAATACTTGATTCACTTATCCGATTCCGGCCCTAATGTCCCTTTGTGCTGGTTAGTGCTATGCCTCATCTGAAGTCAGCCGATAAGGGGGACATAATTTGCATGCATGGCGAGCACTGCGTGCCCATTAGGCCTTCCACAAAGAAAAGCGTTGACTCAATGCTCAATTTCCTGTGGCGTTTTTCTTGATGCTGGATGACCTCATGCAGAGCATCGTTTCACAGAGTCAAGTGGCTAATATACAGCCACTAGAGGCAGTCTTAGTACTGCAATGTAAAACTGCAATGTTTCACATTACAATGTTATGCATACAGGGACATTGCACCCAGAACAACTCAATGACCTGAAGTGGTGTGGGTTCTTACGGTGTCCCTTTAATCAGAAGGTCCATGTGTTTGATGTTTTAACCCTGGGGTCACTGGTCAAATATTAGACATCACTGTTTAGAGAAAAACCTGATGCTATACTGACTGTTAGAGGGAAAAATGATACTTATGCTTAGGTTTAAGTTTTTTTACTCTAATGACCCAGGTTCTGGAGCTTAATTTGAGCAATAATGTCCACCACAGTTTTAGAGCCCTTATATTAGAGCGGTTCTCCATCAGTGATTGTGGGTCCGCACGATTGTCCTAAGGGAAAAGAAATCAACTGTTTTAAGATCACAACAGATATTTGTATTAGAACATTCACCTACTTACCAACTGTTATAATCCCACCATCGTCTAATCTCCTAAAATGTCTTCTGAAGTATCTTTACTAACGCTCAATATACTTGACAAGCCACTTATATTTTCTAAACATATTGACAGATTTTACTTTCCACCAGAAATGCTTAATTGTGCACCAGTGTGTGGATTTATCACCTATATTGTATAATCCATTATAAATAAATAAATAAATTTAAACAAAGCATGGAAAACATTCATTTATTAAAACTAGAGAGAAATTATTTTGCGAAAGTAGAAACCTGACAAAGCTGCAATGCAAAGAATGTATGCCAAAATCTCGTAATTATTTTGTTATTGAAACCTCTTTTGAGTTTCCCTCATATCACTTCTCTCCAGACTAGCTGTGGCTGTTCCTTATAGTGTATATTGGACTGACACTTATTTTTAAAAGACCCCAGCATTCTCTTCAGTCATCATACGTTTACCTTATGATCTCTAAAATTACTCCTCATTCTTACAGTAATCTCATTAAAGTAAGTAAATAAAAGTAATATGCACCTTTGCCTGTTGAGGTTTGCAGACTGTAGGTGAAGGACTGCTTCAATAACATATTTAAAAAAGAATTAGAAAATGAACATTAAGTAATGTTACCAATGCAATATTTAGCAATGATTTTCCCTGAGTCTCTCCAAAAACATTCTTTTTTATTTGTAGCAATCACAAGTGGCGCCTTGGTGCTTCATCGAGCTGTTGCGTCAGTTATGGCCTTGTTGCGGGTCAGAGGAGTCAGGCTGAGAGTGTACCTGGACAATATCATCATTCTTTTACAGGACTCAGCCATCACCTAGCTCCATCTGCAGTGGGCCGTGGGCCTCCTCTCTCAACAAGGCTACCTCATAAATTGGTAAGTCACAGATGAATCTCATGAGGAGGATGGAATTTAATGGATTCCTGATCGACTCAGTAAATGAGACCCTGAGTCTACCCGCCTCCAAGTTTTGCTCCATCCAGAGAGAGAACCGCCGGACTCTGTGACACTGTCGGAATTCCATGCAGCAGTTGACTCAGGTGATTGGCCTCCCAGTAGCATCAGTCCACGCAATCTTTTCAAGACCCCTGTACTACCATGCCCTTCAGTGTCTCAAAACCTTTCATCTGGGCAGAGCCTATCGTCTGGGGATTTCATCACGCTGGACATGGATACAAGGGACGAACTGAGATGGTAGATCCTGAATCTGGATGCCTGGAATAGCAGGGCCATCTTCCGGATGTGTCCATAGAGTTGGACACAAGTCTTCGCAGCTTGGGAGCCTGTTGTGGTCCGCTCTCCATGGTAAGTCGCTGCGGTCCTAGTTATGCTGGCATGAGGTTTTTTGCTATTTATGTATGGCTCGGAACATCATGGTGCGAGCAGAATATAATACTGGCCTCTCCAACATCATGGCCAACTGGAATAATAGTTTCAACCCTTCTCTCTTTTGATCAGCTAGATGCCTTCTGGTGGGTCCATGGGCCCCCAGCACTAGAGCCAATTAATGCTCAGCCTGACGCATCTAGCTGGCTTGTGCGTGGCTTAGAACCTGGATCCTGTTTTAGCTCTTGTTGCTGTTCGAAAGCGGCCGGGCGTATCATATGCTCAATATATATCGCTCTGCAATCTCTTTGGCTTACGTGGGACTTTCAGTTCTTGGTTCCTGCTTGACGGTTCTGCTCTATTGTTGTTGGACTGTTGGTTCATCAAAGAAAGAGGAAGTTGGGGTGTGTTCCAAGTTTATATAGGGATGGCTATTCATGGGGGGCGTAGTTTGGGGTGTTACAAATTAAGCATCCTTTTTTTCTATTGTTTTTTTCTTTGCTGCTATGTTTAAGTAAAGAAAGAGTTGAACAATACCTGCCTCCTTATCTTTCATAAAATAGCAAAATAATGTAATTGTTAAGTATAGGGGATAAGTCAACATAATATTAAAAGTCTTTGGAAGTAACTCTTCATCTTTCAAGCCTGACTAAGCAGGGAATCTGCCTCTTACTTTGTCAATGATTTGCCTTTGCTAACAGTTGGAAAAGTAACACTCTTAATATGCATGCCAAAAACAAGGTAAATCAGTACAATCTCTATTATTGTGCCATTGCTTAGCCTGGTCTAACAGTACATGAGCATTATAAAACTCTATGAATTATTACTTATGTCCCTATTTTATTATTTGAAAGTATAATATGGAAAATGATGATTTAGAAGTCTATTTACCTTAGCAGTGAAAATATATTTGCAATATAGCACTGAAAAAAAAGGATTTAAAAAGCAATGTTTGTAAGAAAATGTATCTGCTTTCTAGATCTACACGGAGTGGAACGGTTAGCTGGAGATAATGCTTAAGGCGCTGATTGTACATTTTAACATTTCTATTTTCAAAAACAAATGTGAAACTTTTCAAGTAAATCTGAGATGCTGACTATGTGTGAATGAGAACACTTTCTCTGAGATCTGATTACAATAGAAAAATAGTAGTTAGATTATGTGCTTCATGCTGTGGTTTTCATTTCTAAAAAGGCAATATCTCATATTCAAGATTCTTTAAACTCTATGATAAGCAAACTTAGTATTATTCATTACTGTTTAAAAATGTCACTCTAAGCAATATTATCAAAACCACTGCACAGTGTAGTGGATATGTTGCCAAGAGTATATGGGTGTCCAGGTTAGACATAATTGACACTGATAATGTGGCACGTTAAATTCCACAAGTGAGCGGAAGAGGGCATGGGTTGTGGTTGCCTGGTAGAGTCCTATTTTTTTTAATAGACCAATCTCAAACCCTTTCTCAATTTTTTTTTTAAATAATCACAGGAAATGATACCCTTACACTCTTGGTGGCAAAACTAATGTTATACTTAATGTGTATCTATAACCCAATTTCAGGCAGATGGCACATTCTTAATTATCAATCTCAAGGACGGCCATGAGAAGGAGACAGGCTCAAAGGAATTTTGTGGTTGTGTGGGTTTTTTTTATTAAGAATACAAGAAACAGAAGATTCTAGGGATTATAGTCGTGAAGAGCGCAAGTGAAAGCTAGAGTCAGTCCAAAGCAAAAAGTTGGGGTCGGCAATACCGAGTAAAAAATAGAAAAAGAAAAGAAACAGGACAAATCTAAAAAATTCAGGAGTCCAATACAATAGTAAGGAGGTCAGAAAGTGAGGACTGAGGAGGATCAAGACAGCAAGGAGAGAATGCAGGTTGCTAGGACAGGGAGTTATAGAATAACTGAGCACTGGGACAGGGGCGAACACAAGTTTCTGATGCAGGACACTCCACCATCACCTTGGTGATGCAAGCAGAGCCACCTCAGGCCTATTTGTGGTCACAGAGCGTATTAGTGTCATTTCCACAAATACCTGTGGATCTTATGCACTTACTGACACTAACTTCCCGATCGTGCTCCATTATTGATGTGACGTCTGGGTAATGCGTCAAGATTGACACAACCTCTAGACTGTGATCCAATAATTGAAGTGACTTCCAGGTTGCATGTTAACAATAATGAAACCACTGTCTCACCATGGCCACGCAGAACCGAGACCTCCACCAGGTGACACCAAGACCAACACGAACCACGAGGATGCCAATATGTTAGTGAAGGTAGTTCCTTGCGGCCAGGACAAGCACTTTACTGAACTAAAATGGCAATTTATATTTAGATTAACTTACTTAACCCCACTCCTGCTGGGAACTCCAGGCAGCTACTGGTAAGTGTGAGTCAGTGTGTGTGGTTCTGTCTGTGTTTGCGGGGGGAGGTCAGTGTGTGTGTGTGTGTGTGAACTAAGGTCTACACACACACAAGTTAACTCACTAACAGGCACACGCACACACAGAAGCTCACTCACTAGCAGGTACACACACTCCCTCACTAGCAGGCACACACACACACAGAAGCTCACTCACTAGCAGATGCACACACACACACAGAGACTCACTCACAAGCAGATGCACACACACACACACACACACATACACACAGTCTGTGTGTGGAGGGCTCAGTCTGTGTGTGGGGAGGGGAGTCAGTTTGTATGTGGGGTGGGGGTCAGTGTGTGTGTGTGTGTGTGTGATCAGTCTGTGTGTGTAGGGGTCAGTTTGTGTGTATGGGTCAGTCTGTGTTGGGGTGGGTCAGTCTGTGTGGGGGAGACTCAGTTGGTGTGTGTATGGGTCAATCTGTGTGTGCATGGATCAGTCCAGGGATACAAAGCAGCCCTGGAAAAAAATCTATGCAAGCCCCATAAGTCATTGTGCTATGTACTGTGTGTGTGTGTGTGTGTGTGTGTGTGTGTGTGTGTGTGTGTGTGTGTTTTAATATAATATATACCATAATTGGTATATTTCTTTTTCTAATTCAAAATATAAGTAATTTCAGGGTAATTAAATTATACAGTAAAGCATACCCACATGCAGACACAGACATTCTTACTGACACAAGCTCATTGGTACACAGGCTCACAGACAATTTCATTGATATACATAAGCTCATTGATATAAAAACGCAAGCTCACTGATGCACACAAATAGGCTCACTGACAGACAAACTCAATGACACACATAGACAAGTTTACTGGTACACACACACACATTTAGACAAACTCTGATATACACACAAGCTTACTACAGACAAGCTCACTGTCACACACACACGCTCATTATAGACAGGTTCACTGATTCACACACAGTCTCCCTACAGACAAGCCCATTGACACACACATGCTCCCTACAGAAGAGCTTACTAACACACAGATTCACTACAGACAAGTTCACTGACACACAGGGCCGCCACCAGAAATTTTGGGGACTCTGACAAAGCAGTGTGTGTGTCAGTGTAGTGAATGCAGAGTGTGTCAGTGTAGTGAATGCAGTGTGTGTGTCGGTGTAGTGAATGCAGTGTGTGTGTCAGTGCAATGAATGCAGAGTGTGTGTTAGTGTTGTGGATGCAGAGTGTGTGTTAGTGTTGTGGATGCAGTGTGTGTGTTAGTGTAGTGGATGTAGTGTGTATGTTAGTGTTGTGGATGTAGTGTGTGTTAGTGTTGTGGATGCAGTGTGTGTGTCAGTGTAGTGAATGCAGAGTGTGTGTCAGTGTAATTAATGCAGAATGTGTGTTAGTGTAATGAATGCAGAATGTGTGTCAGTGTAGTGGATGCAGTGTGTGTGTCACTGTAGTGAATGCAGAGTGTGTGTTAGTGTAATGAATGCAGTGTGTGTGTGTTAGTGTAATGAATGCAGAGTGTGTTAGTGTTGTGGATGCAGAGTGTGTGTTAGTGTTGTGGATGCAGAGTGTGTGTTAGTGTAGTCACTGCAGTGTGTGTTAGTGTAATGAATGCAGTGTGTGTGTTAGTGCAGTGGATGCAGTGTGTTAGTGCAGTGGATGCAGTGTGTGTGTGTATTTAGTAGTGTATGCATGCAAATGTAATAACTGTTATTCCCCCCTCCCTGTTTCTTACCTGGTTCAGGAAGGGGAGAAGGTGCCATGATCCCTGGTGGTCCGGTGGCATTGTGGGCCCCCCCCGGCTCCCTATACTTGCAGAGGGGGCCCAGCGGACTGCAGCTGTACTTTACAGCATTTCCCTCTCTCTCACTACCACGAGATGTGGTGTGCGCGCCGCGCAGAGCATTGTCATTATCTCGCGGGAGATAGAGAGAGGGAAATGCTGTAAAGTACAGCTGCAGTCCGCTGGGCCCCCCCTGCAAGTATAGGGAGCCAGTGGGGCCCGCGGCTGCACCTATATATAGCGATCATCGCTATATATAGGTGCAGAGAGTAATTGTGGGGCCCTGGACTGCGAAAGCAGTCCAGGCCCCCCAGTACCACCGGGCCCATGACAACCGTTATGGTTGTCACCCCCTGATGGCGGCCCTGCTGACACACACATGCTAACACACACATGTTCACTACAGACAAGCTCACGGTCACACACATGCTTATTACAGACAGGCTCACTGCACACACATGCTCACCACAGACAAGCTCAGACACACTCATGATCCCTACAGACAAGCTCACTAACACACACACAGAGAAGCTCACTGACACACATACAAGCTCACTCACTAGCAGGCGCACACACACAAGCTCACTCACTAGCAGGCACACACACACAAACTGACTCACTAGCTGGCGCACCCACACAGAAGCTCCCTCACTAGCAGGGGCACACACACATAAGCTCCCTCACTATAGGGAGAGGTATTAGCAGTAGAAAGAGGGAAGTGCTCATGCCATTGTACAGAACACTGGTGAGACCTCACTTGGAGTATCGTACGCAGTACTGGAGACTGTATCTTCAGAAGGATATTGATACCTTAGAGAGAGTTCAGAGAAGGGCTACTAAACTGGTTCATGGATTGCGGGATAAAACTTACCAGGAAAGGTTAAAGGATCTTAACATGTATAGCTTGGAGGAAAGACGAGACAGGGGAATATGATAGAAACATTTAAATACATAAAGGGAATCAACACAGTAAAGGAGGAGACTATATTTAAAAGAAGAAAAACTACCACAACAAGAGGACATAGTCTTAAATTAAAGGGACAAAGGTTTAAAAATAATATCAGGAAGTATTACTTAACTGAGAGGGTAGTGGATGCATGGAATAGCCTTCCAGCTGATGAGGTAGAGGTTAACACAGTAAAGGAGTTTAAGCATGCGTGGAATAGGCATAAGGCTATCCTAACGATAAGATAAGGCCAGGGACTAATGAAAGTATTTAGAAAATTGGGCAGACTAGATGGCCCGAATGGTTCTTATATGCCGTCACATTCTATGTTTCTCTGTTTCACTAGCACACATACACACACAGAAGCTCACTCACTAGCAGGCACACACAAAAACTCACTTACTAGCAGACACACACACACACAGAAGCTCACCCACTAGCAGACGCACACACACACAGAAGCTCCCTCACTAGCACACACACACACACACACACAGAAGCTCCCTAACTAGCACACACACACACACACACAAGCTCACTCACTGACAGGCACACACACCAAAAGCTCCTACACATGAGCACGTGCTCACACTACAGCACCTAGTTACATATAGTACACCATAAACAGACTCCTCTATACACACACACTTCACCACAGCCCCTTCTAAACACCATTGAAAAATATCTTGCATCTCCTGAAAAGGTTTTCAGTTTCCTTGAAAAGGTGTCTTGCCTGCAATAAGTAAGTGTGGCAGTACTTACTTTATCCAGGGGCCTGCTGGGGTCCTCAGCTTGAGCCGTGCACTTCTCAATCTTCCCTTCTGAGCAGGCCGCGTGCACTTACCGCAATGAGCGGTCACGCAGCCCGCCTGGCACTAGAAGCGCGGCTCGCGTCACGAGCGTGCTATTAAAGGGGCAGTGGGAGCCAAAAGTAGATTCAGGCTCCCATTGGCCCACATGATACCAATGCCCCCACACACGCACATTATGGGGGTGTGGGCATGACGTGGGCCAATCAAATGTTAGTTAAGGATATTTAAACTTCCCTAGCACTATCCACAATCCAGCTCTGCCTTATAGTGACAGGGGTTTAATTCACGTTAGCATATTTTGTTTTACATGTTCATGGCACGGTTTTGACAGGTTACCTTCACATATTTTTGTCTCTCTCTTTATTGGGCAGATATAATGGTTTCTACATGTACTGTATACGATTTTTTGTATGGGCCTCCTTGGGCTTAGTTATACTTTCATTCTTTCATATCACTTCACTCCATTTATACCTGATGTGGGCACTTTGTACAATCACAGTAATAGACCAATTGCATCTTAGCACTTTGGTATTACATATTTACAGCGTCCTAACTCCATGGAGACTGGCGCACTACGTCACTACGCACTGGGGTAGTCACGTGTCCCGCACGAGCACTGCCGGGTTCGGGTAGACGAAGGATCGCAACACAGATTGGTAAGTCACTTAATTCTTTTCTTAAATATTGCTATTACTTACACTGTACTTTGATCTTGAGAAAGACCCCGTGAGGGTCGAAATGTCGATCGGGACAGTTTTGTTCGCTATGTAAAGAAGAAACCTAAGTAAATATTTACTATTTGAAAATTCCCTTGGGTGCACCTTCATTTTTCTCTTTATCTATATATGTATATATAAACACACACACACATACATACACGGTTTATAACTGCCCCCCTACTTTTGTCCCCCTTATGTGCCCCCCTAAGTATGAATCCTGGAGACGTCACTGCCATTGGTCAAGTTAACATTTAAATATTCAGTATTTCCCAGTTTTTATATATACTCAATATGCAATGGCCAGCTACAGAGGAACTTCCTGTAACATCACATGTGCAAACAGTACATGTTGCTATGGGCTTGAAGTATTCCTTTATTAATGACCATCATTGCAGACAAAATTTATCAAGGTTGGCCACAAGTGCAAGGAAACATGGGCCCTCAGTTCACCTTAAATACCTTCCTATATTATATTGTTGTAGAAACCTGATTAATAGATAAAATATCACGTATTCTTAAAGTCAGACTGTGAACACTACAAAAGCAGTAGCAGGTATAATTGAGAATCTTTGTCTGAACAAATACTTGTGTTAAAAAGCACCTTCATCCTACTCACTCACATTATTATTCTGTATGGAAGCACATATTGCAGAAAGTAAATAAATAGCTCAGAGTGTCATTGAAGCTTAACATTTAATAAACATAGGAACTATGTAACATACGTAGCTGTGTGCAAGAGTTGTGGCATGTGTGCCCAAGAATACCAGGGCTTAGTTATTCAAATTGAGCCTTATTTGGGGATCTACTTGTATGTGCCACTTTGATTTATTTTAATATCGTTAAAGATAAAGATCATCATTTATCTTTGTAAATAATGTTTAGCCCAAGATTTAAAATATATACATATATAATTGTTTTACTTTTCAGGTTTGTATAGAAATAACCCTTATGTTGGTTGAGTATAAATTAAAACAATTTTTTTGGGGAAAAATAAACATCCCATGTTTACTCCAATAGGAAATGTGCTATGGTTTTATATATTTTTTATATATATATAATGCACAGAGCTAATAAATGGCTGCAACTCTTTTCCTTTTGAAAAATAAAGAAAAAGCAATCTGCTGAATCAATGCACTGAACAAGTAAACTACAAATGACCTATTTTCAGTTTATCTCTCGGAAGAATAATATGGCCATTACAATGACTGGAGTGACGCCAAAGCGCACAAATACAAAATTAAGCTACAAAGTGGTACACATAATAGGACTCTCATTATTGGTAAGTGCACATTCCATATCGATTTCTGTACCCCTCAGTCCTGGCATGGGGCCTACCCTGCAACTGCATTTATTTATTTATACATACTGCAGAATAATGTAAAAAATTTGGAGACCTGGATCTAGCCCTGGATTTTGTCGAACCACTTAAAAATGGTGTGGCAAACACAGGGACCAGTCCCAAAGACATCATGCATGATAATCACAAAAAAAAATAAAAAAAAATAAGCTGTTTTGGTTATCATGCTTACCGTATCCCTTTAATAATTGCTTCTGTCAAAGGAGCCAAAGTTAAAAGAATACTAAAGGCACCAAAACTTTATCTCAATGAAGCCATTTTAGTGTAGATCAGGTGTAAGCAATCTTTGAGATCTTGCCGTTACGGTCCTATTTTTTTTTAAATTGAGTTGTGGATGATGCCGCTTTCTGCTTGTGTTATTTATGTGTGCTGCAGTTACTTTGTAGCATTGTATCTGTGCGTATGTGGGCTGTTACATTGTATATGTGCATGAATAGTTTGTGGTATAGTGTATGATACCTATGAATCTGGACTGTGTATGGGGGCTGATTGTGGAATTGTGTGTGTGGATGACATGTCACATTGTGTGTTTTGGTGGTGTGTGCATGTGTGTGGCTGCTTGTGGGATTGCATGTGACAGTCTGCTTCTGGGGTTGTGTGTGTCTATGTGTGCGCGCATGTATGTGATGTGGGTTGTAAGTGTTGTTGTGTTCATGGGGACTGTGTGTGTGTGGGCTGTTTGTATTATTTGTATGTGGGTGGCTTCCCTGGGGACCAGTGGGGACTGGGCTTGCCGGGTACAGATAATAGGCAGGAGCTACCATAGCTGCTGCAGGCTGCTCTACACCAGTACAAATACCCATTCACAAGTGCTGGGGTGAAGCTTTCTGAGATCACTTCCTCTAAGTCTTGCAAAGTATAAATTTATGATCTTTCCTCACCACGTGCAATCACTGCTCAGTTTGCACTAGCAGATATCTGAAGTCCCACTGGAACTCCTGATAGGCAAAAGCCTGTATGGCCTGAGCAGCCTTGGTTGCCATGCAAACGCACCTCAAGTGTCATGCACGGCACACATACCATAGGTTGCTGATCCCTGGTATAGATCATTCCCCTGCAGTCTCACTGCTAAGTTCTCTGCCATTTAGGAGCTAAATTCTGTTAATGCTGCCATAGCCACACCTATCCCGGCTGTGACTGACACAGCCTGAATTAAAAATGGTTTGAGAACTTACTTACTTTAGAATTTTTTATCTCCTGCTCTGTAAATCTAACCTTAATCACACACAGGAGGCTCCTGCGGGCTCTAGCAAGCTGTTAACAGAGCAAGATACATAAAATTCTAAATTAAACAGACTGTGCAATAAAAGGACGCTTGAACAATAAATCTCTCTTTACACGAAGTGTGTAGGAAGGCTGTGCAAGTCACATGAAGGTAGGTGTGACTAAGGTTCATAAACTAAAAGACTTACCTCCTAAATGGCAGAGGATTGAGCAGTGAGACTGAAGGGGCATGACCTATACACCCAAACTGCTTCATTAATGTAAAGTTGTTTTGGTGCTTACAATATCCCTTTAAAATAAATGTTTTAGAGTCAATTTAATATATTAACTTCTCATTAAAGTCATATAATCAAGATAGCTAATATTCTATTTTATAGTCATAGTTCACTTTCTATGAGCTAGTAGTTTTGCAGTTTACAGCAGCTCAAAAAGTCTCCAAACTTCATTACTCCATTAACCACTAGCTTGTAGTGAACTGAAAACCAAATCAGAAAAATTAGGGAACAAGTATTCATTTGTCAAAATTCTTCAACTGAGCTATCATGACAGCTCGGCATTCGGCAATATTAGCCAAAGTTTGCAATTTGTTGTTCAATTCAGTGTTTAACAAATACTTTTTCTTACAAGAATGAAAAATACATTGATTATAAGTTTTCTAATAAAATAACATAAATTATAGGCAAAATATGCATACGTTTGGAAAAAAATTTCTTATTAAAGCTATTGTTGCTAAAAAAAAACAAAAACATAAATGATAATGTCTCTGTAAATAATTACAGCCAATAAATTATATAACTGCATATTATTTGTAATTGTAGTAGGACCCTATACTACAATTCAATGTTAGAAATGGTTCTGGTATATTATTTATCTGTTTACAAATTAAGCTTCACTTTTCAAATACGTAGAAAGAGGAAATTAATTTAATATCTATATCTCCACACGCCTGTTAGTCTCGGGTTTAATAACTGTAAAATAAACAATATGTCTACAAAACACTGATCATTTTTCATTTCTGGAAAGGGCATTGTAAATAAAAGAATAGACATGGCAATTTCACTAGTATATAGCAATGTCCTTTACTGATTAAATATTTACTCTCTGCATCAAAAAAAAATTCTTTGTGCTTTTGAAGAGCAGAAATCCACTAGAGAGTATTTTAATGTTTGTTTTTTTACATGTGTATTTACTTATAGGATCCTTTTTACCACAGAGAACCTCAAAGAATTTGTAACATTTACCCACATTGCTATAGTGTCAGCATGCACATCATAGTCAGTATGTACATGGATCAGCCGCCATGACAATGAAAAGGGCTCTACAAAGGCTATAATCAGTAGTGTTTTATGCAATTAGCACCCATCCTTAACTGCATCCAGTCTGTAGCTTGTAGCTGCTCAGCATTCCTATTGGGATCATTTAAAAGCTTTCAATTGGCTGTGAGGTTTCAGCCACTGAAAATACTAAAGATATAAAGCGACCTCAGGATTAATTATGTATTTGTAGTAGTTATGGTGCCAGGAGTTTCCTAGCACCCCACCAGGTAAGTAGTTAAATAATTTGCAAATGGACTTCCAGGCGCCGGTCACTGTCTCTACGAGATTAAGAAGCTGTCTGCTCTGAGCTAGCCCAGCAGTGCCGTAATTCGCTCACTGGCTGAGACTGATCAGTAGATGCCCTAGGCTTATGACATGGCCCTGCCAAAAAAAAAATATATATTTTTTTTACCATTGTCTCATTTTTATTGTAGAATCATGATTTCCTGTGAAAAGCTTAGGTAAAATAGGCCTGCAGTTTGCAGTGTTGTATCTTCGTATATATGTTGTCGTTGCACCTTTAGAGGAATTCTAGTAGGCCAGTCAGTTAAAGGAGCACTATAGTGCCAGAAAAACAAATTTGTTTTCCTGGCACTCTAGGGTTATTAGGTTCCCCTCCCTCAGGGCACCCCTACTGCTGGGCTGAAGGGGTTAAAACCCCTTCAGCCACTTACCTTAATCCAGTGCCGGGCTCCCTAGGTGCTGGTAACCTCTCCTCCCCCTGTCAGGGAGACAGCCACTAGAGGCTGGATTAACCCTCAGTGTAAACCTAGCGGTATCTCTGAAACTGCTACGTTTACAGCTGCAGGGTTAAAACTTGGGGGACCTGGCACCCAGACCACTTCATTGAGCTGAAGTGGTATGGGTGCCTATAGTGGTTCTTTAATGGAAGATTCCCTAGTGTTCCAAGGTTTCTCCATTTAGAGATAATGGCTCAAACCATGTGTGTAGTTGCTCTAATTTAATACAAAAATAAATTAGATTTGGTAAATTGTTTGAGTAACTAAAGCAGAAGTTACTTTTTGTAAAAGGCCAATTGATGTGAGGTAATTTGTTCCCTTAAATACGGAAATTTTCATTGAAGAAAATGACTTTTACGGAAGTTAAGGTAAATGTAAGAGAAAATGATCTGATGGACAAGCTCACAGCTATGATACATAACACTATGTAGGCATTCAAAAAGGTTTGGAACCTGTAGGAGGAGCTGATGGGTTAAAATGAGAGTGAAGTTGAAACTAAGTGGTCACTGGTGTTGTGGTGGGACTTCTTCTTTTTCTTTTCTTTTCCATTTAGTTACCAATTTAAATGTTTGTGCTTCATTACTAATAAAGAGGATATTTATGGAGTATGCATGATGTACCTTCTTGATCAGGAGACTCCCTAACTATATCTGGTGGTCGCACTTTCTTGGCCACGCAACCACATCAGCACTATAGAGCAGAGCTACGCGGATTTCAAAATCATTGATGTTGATGATGTTACACTCAAATCTTGTCAATATTTGTGGGCACCATCATTGTGGTTGTTAAATTATTCATGTATGTGCACTCTGAGCAGTCTTGTTATACTTTAATGAAGCTTTAAATTCTGTTTCATTGAAAAATAGATAGTTACATGATGTATTGTCTGATATTGTTGTATATCTACATGTACCAGTAACTAAATAAAGAATTCAAAAAGCAACAACTTTTGTGTTTAATTGGGATCTCATTTTGTATAAAGATCTTAAACCATTCAGCGTGACATATACAAAACCAGAGGAAATAATAAACAGAGCAAACTTCACGCTTTCACCGGCTTTAACCAAGAAGAATACATTTAGTTTTCACTAGTTTTCAGGTACATCAACATGGAACTATAGTGGAGTTGTATTATTATTCAATAATAGCTTATTCATCAGCTATTTTTGCCCAAATTGTGCTATTTTCAAGTCACTACAGTTTGTGGTTTAAACCATAATGTATTGATGAGAACATCACCGTAAATTCTAAATGAAACAGCAAATTTTTAAAGGATTCAGGCGTATTGCTAAGGTCTAAACCTCATGCCACTTTAGCCCATACTAAAATATGATAACCCCTTTCAAGGCTGCATCCAACCCAATTTCCAATGCCATCTTTTACCTCCAGTGCCATATGCTTCAGCCAGACCCGGACAAGCCATTGGGCAAACAGGGCAAATGCCCGGTTGGCCGCGATAGCCATGGGCCGAGGGCGATAATGGAGATCAAAAGATCTCCCCTGCCGGTCCATCCAGAGCTGGCGCTATATGCGTGCCAGCCCTACTGTCTGCCTTTATGGACCAGTGGGGAGATCACAGATCTCCCTCACTGGCCCACAGGCACTGACATGCGGCCGTGGAGGGAGAGGAGAGGAGGACCCGGGGAGCTCTGGCTTGCAGCTCCGCCTGATTCCTTTTGCGAGGTCGGAGCGTTACCGTGGTTACCATGGCAACGCTACAATCTCGCGAAAGTGAACTGTAGCCCTGCAGGTTAGAGTTCACTCTCACCACTAGGACCACCAGGGATGGGAGCATGGCCCCCACTCCCAGGTAAAAGGTAAGAAGGCAGGGGGTATACAATGTTTTTTTAATTAAACTAAAAACATATATAGTTGCATTAATCTTTCCCCCCTGACTCCACACAATACCTCCAAACATATTTACACACACACACACACACACAGCACCCTCACACAGAACCCCCCTCACACACAGCACTTCTCACACACACACACAGGACCCCTCACACACACACAGTACCCCTCACACAAACACAGCACCCTCTCTCACACACACATAGCACCCTCAAAAACAGCACCCCCACACACACACACTCACACACACACACAGCACCCTCACACACAGCAGCCTTAACATACACACACTGCACCCCTCACACTCTGCATCCCTGACATACACACACACTTTACCCCTCACATACACAAACACACTACATCCCTCACATGCACACACTGATACCGGAGAAACTGACGGAAGCAAAGCACAGAGGAATGGACACAGGTTTCTTCAGGAAGGAAGAGATTCTTTATTGGATCACCGATCGGGACTCAGAGGGACTAATGTCACCAAAAATACAGCAAGTTCTGAGCCCTGAACAATAGTGCAGGCTTCCTATATAGGCACATAACTCCTCCCATATTAAGCTCCACCCGCACATTCTCTTGACCAATCATTACAAATAAGAATTAACTTCCTGCTTGACCACATGGCTTGTCCAGCACAATGGAGGAGGGGAATACTACATCCTGTATTCTTGCACATGCTCCGTACACTACTGATCGTATCTTGCCTCGTGCAACCAACTGATCGATACGTCAGCATATGCACGTACACATGCCACGTGGTAATCTCGGCCTACTAAATTTATTTTTACCGAGATTCCACCACATTCCCCCCTTTGATGCCTCTTGATATTTTACAATTACTTGAGGCATCACTTAACCTTGGTTTACATACACCACAAGTTACCTTTGAACCAGACCAGACTTATCCTATGATGTGAATCTTCAACACTCATCTTCCTGCATTAGTTCTCCCTGATCTAGAGCCTTATATTTATAAATTGCCATTATCTGTGCAGCAGCCTTCCTCTCTGCTATATTTCCTATCAGGCTTTGCACAGACCTAACTACTAAGGGTATAAGACACGGCAGGAGTAGACACAACATTAAAATCAGTAGGACTCCACCTACCACTGCCTTAAGCCCTCCAAACCACTCATACCAGCTACCAAACCAACTACTTGGATTGTACCCTTTCCATACCTGAGTAGGCACATGCGCTAGTTTAACCATATGGCTAGTAAGCTCAGCTATTGCTTGCCCTTCGTCATCTATTTGAAGACAGCAATTGCTCAGGTTAAACTTCCCACATACACCTCCCTCTACTGCCAAAAGATAATCCAAGGCTAATCTATTTTGGTAAACTGCTGTCCTCATCCTGGTATTATGCTTCGCTAGAAGATTGAGCGCTTGTGATGTCTCGTTAGTAATGATCTCAACCACCGCCTGTAACCTTATAATGCGGTTGAGCATATAAATAGGGGTTCTATAACCAAAGGTACCATCCTCTGCCCACGTGGCTGGCCCATAATAATCTATAATACGCTGGGGAGGCCATTCATTATCTTCCCAGGCACCTATCTCTATGGGTCCCCTTTTCTTCCTATGATTCACATCATACACTTTAACACCTAAAGTCTCACCTGTTTCAATAGGCAACAAGAAGAAGGATGGTTTTAACATACCCAACACACATGCCCCTTCCCAGTCCTGTGGTAACTCCGAATAGGCCTTCTTACCACAGATCCAGTACAAATTCGCTGGGGCTCTCCAGTTAGATGTGATGGATAGATCAAACCATACGTCCTTTAAATTGGCATATCTTGCAAACGGGTTAGATGGTTCTGAGACATTTGAAGCCGACCACCAAGTTGTATTCTTTGTATCATCATCATAAGCTTTTTGCCCTAGACAAGTTAATTCTCCTACAGAAGTATTATACATCATTCCTTTCCTCGCTATGCAAACATAACCTATGATGGAGGTCTTCAATCTCCACTCAGATTTACCTCTAACACTCATATGATAGTCGGCTTGTGTAGATATTAATTGGTCAACTGCCTCAGAACCGGACATTACCTCCTTTGCTTCCCAAGGCCATTGGTCTCCCATGTTAGTACCTCCACACACATAGCAGTTGGTAACATTAAGACTACCGGCAATACTCTCGGCTAAATCAATGAACAAGTTTTTAGCATTATGGGGGATCTTATTATCTATGCTCATCTCTTCATAAAAGGAATGGTATACTTGATGAGTTTGGGAGGTTACCGTATCAGTCTCTATCCCTATAAACAATATTGTCCCAGGGTCTAAACCCGTCCCATATATTTGAAACCCAAATAAATTACCATATTTATCTAAGAACTTGTCAGGGTTATTTATAAGTATATGGATTGGATTGCATTCCATAGACTTACAATATGGATCAATAGGCAACTTAGTCACAATCATGTCCTTGTCTACTGTCTGTCCCCAAGTCGCCCACCCCACACAAGACCAATATGGGCAGAAGTTATAATCTCTATTTGGACATCTTGGACTTACATATCTATTTTTACTACTGGGACAAATATATTTATCGTTAGACCCATACGTCCTCTCCCATCTAAGATCCCCACATACATTCCACGGCTTTCTACCACTTGATATTGCTTTACACGCATCAAATAGCAGAGCACCTGAAGAATATACGGATTCTAATACCGTCTTATTAATTAGGGTTCCCTGAGGATCTCCATTTCTGAGAGTCAACCAAATTGTACGGGGTTGATACTCAGGACTGAAGCACTTAGGTTCTCCTACTCCTAAATGACACACACTATATTCTATATTTAAGTATCTACATCTTGATACATCTCCTTTACACTCATATTGCGAATGCCAAATTAGGGTCTGGGATATATGGTTACCTGTTCTTGTAGTCTTAATGCATACCTCACAGCTAGGAGTGTTGGTACCTCTACCTTCCTGAATATAAAAATACACATAAATAAACATTATTAAAAATACATCTTTCGTCGTCATCCTCAGTCTTCGTCCGTGCGAAGGCACCTCAGCTTCCAGGATGTAAGGGCTGCAGGGAATGGAGTTCTGCTCGTCTTCACAGGGGTCCCCTCAAGACTTTCCCTGACTTATACACTCGTTGGTGAGTGGACAGGCTTTATTATGGCCTTCTCACTCACTTACCAAGTCTCTGAAACAATAAAATTTGTGATCCACAAGGTTCCTCGTCACTCCGACTGAGTCGTGCGTTTTAACCGGATTTTGCAGGGATTCTCTGGATTTGCTGTAACTTGCCAGGAATCGGCTGCTGCTGGTTTAACCCTGGAGTGATGTATCCACGGAGCCACTTCGGCTACTTTTATCGCTGTAGGGGTAGACAGAAGAACAACATAAGGACCTCTCCACTTGGGCCCTAACGGCACATTATTCCACTCTTTAATCCACACTTGGTCGCCTGGGTGGTAACTATGAATTGGGGGATAAATATTCACAGGTAATCTATCTTGTACCCATTTCTGTACCTCCTCCATAGTCTTACCCAACTCCACAACCTGCTGCCGGGTAATTCCTTCTCCCAACTGACTCAAATCCCCCCTTAAGTTACCAAGCACGGGAGGTGGTCGCCCGTACATGATTTCAAAAGGAGAGAGGCCCATCCTTCTGGTAGGTGTACTACGGATTCGCAATAGAGCTATGGGCAAGAGAACGTTCCACTTAAGTTGGGTTTCCTGACACATTTTAGCCAACTGATTCTTAATAGTTCTATTCATTCTCTCTACCTTACCAGAACTCTGGGGTCTATATGCCGTATGAAGCCTCCACTTTATACCAAGCATATGAGTCAATTGTTGTAGGCACTGATGAACAAAAGCTGGACCATTGTCCGATCCTATAGAGCAGGGTAGTCCATATCGGGGTATTATTTCTCGTAGCAGGAATCTCACGACTTCTCCTGCTTTCTCTGTACGAGTAGGACATGCTTCTACCCAGCCTGAATAGGTGCACACCACTACCAGCAGGTAGCGATGTCCACCCGATTTAGGCATCACTGTATAGTCAATTTGTAAATCGGACATGGGAAGTCCCCCATAAACTGGACTCCTGGTGGCTTTACTGGTCCTTGTCTTGCATTATTTTTAGCACACGTTACACATCTACGTACAATGGCCTGAGTCAAGTTGGACAATCTTGGTATGTAGAAATGTTTTCTGAGAGATTCTTCTGTACTGTCTCTCCCAGAATGTGTCCCGTTATGATAGTTTTGGACAATTTCTACCGCTAGTGATGCTGGAATAACTATTCTTCCATCTTCTAACTGATACCATTTGTTCTCCAAATACTTTCCAGGTTCAGTCCTTAACCACTCCTCTTCTTGAGCTGTATAAATTGGAGTCCATTGAGACAGTGGAGTTGGTATAAGAGCAGCTATATGCCCCACATATTCCTGTCTTCCTGATTCAGCAGCACGCTTAGCTGCACTATCTGCCATCCGATTCCCTTTGGTTACATCACCATCTCCTCTCAGATGCGCCCGACAATGTATAATACCGACTTCTTTCGGCTCCCACACTGCTTCCAATAGTTGTAGGATCTCAGCTGCGTATTTGATTTCTTTGCCTTCTGAATTCAATAGTCCTCTTTCTTTATACAAAGCTCCGTGGGCATGAGTGGTTAAAAACGCATACTTGGAGTCCGTGTAGATGTTCACTCTTAAACCTTCAGCCAATTGTAACGCTCGTGTCAGTGCTATCAATTCTGCCTTTTGTGCTGATGTTCCTTTTGCCAGTGGCCGAGCTTCTATCACCTTGTCTATCGTTGTTACTGCATATCCTGCATAGCGGATCCCTTCTTTTACATAACTACTGCCGTCGGTGTAATATTGAACATCAGGGTTCTGGATGGGAAAATCACGAAGATCTGGTCTACTTGAAAATACTTCATCCATTACTTCCAAACAATCATGTTGACTTTCAGTAGGTTGTGGCAAAAGGGTAGCTGGATTTAAGGTATTTACAATCTCTAAATGCACTCTTGGGTTTTCACACAACATTGCTTGATACTTGGTCATACGGCTGTTACTAAACCAATGATTTCCTTTGTAATCCAACAACGTCTGTACTGCATGTGGAACTCGTACATAAAGTTCTTGACCCAGAGTGAGTTTATCGGCTTCAGCTACTAGCAGGGCGGCTGCAGCTACAGCTCTTAGACAAGGTGGAAGTCCGCTGGCCACTGCATCCAGTTGCTTAGACATGTAGGCAACAGGTCTTTGCCATGATCCCAAGTACTGTGTCAATACTCCCACAGCCATTCTTCTTTGCTCATGTACATACAGGTAGAATGGCCGTGTGTGGTCAGGTAGACCTAATGCTGGGGCACTCATCAAAGCCCTCTTCACATCTTCGAATGCCGTTTGCTGTTCTTGAGTCCATAAGAAGGGGTCGTGCTCTGTACCTTTGATAGCTGCATACAGAGGTTTTGCCAGTATCGCGTAGCTGGGAATCCATATCCTACAGAAGCCTGCTGCCCCCAAGAATTCTCGCACTTGTCTTCTATTCCTGGGTATCGGTATTTGGCACACAGCTTCTTTTCTCTCTGGCCCCATAATTCTTTGACCTTCAGAGATATGGAATCCCAGATATTTGACAGTTGGCAAACACAACTGAGCCTTCCTTCTTGACACCTTGTATCCTGCCTTCCAGAGAATGTGTAGTAGATCATGCGTTGCTTGCTGACATACTTCCTTTGTAACTGCTGCTATCAACAAGTCATCTACATATTGTAATAATACACACTCTCCTGGGATAGACTCAAAATCTAGTAGATCTTGGCTTAGAGCTGAACCAAATAGGGTAGGTGAATTTTTAAACCCCTGGGGCAATCTTGTCCAGGTCATTTGGCGTTTCGAGCCCGTTACAGCATTTTCCCATTGGAAAGCAAAGATACATTGGCTCTCTACGGCAATTCGGAGGCAAAAGAAGGCATCTTTGAGATCTAAGACTGTAAAGTAAGTAGCCCCGCCCGGAATTAAAGCAAGCAGGTTATATGGATTGGGCACGACTGGATGTATACTAACAACCGCATCATTGACTGCTCTCAAGTCCTGCACAGGTCGATACTCATCTGTACCGGGCTTTTGAACAGGCAGCAATGGGGTGTTCCAGGGGGAAGTACAGAACTTTAGGATACCATACCGTATGAACTTATCCAGATAAGATTGGATGTTCTTCTTAGCCTTCTGCGGAATATGATATTGTCTCAGGCTTACTGGATAAACCCCAAGTTTTAGTTCGATTTTAATAGGTGGAATATTGCGGGCCAGTCCTGGTGGGTTGTTCTCTGCCCAAACTCCTGGTATGTTAAATAAGGATTCATCACTCCTCGGGTTTTGGCTAGTCAACACTGTATAAAGTCGCCACTCTTCTTCCTTTGGTACGGACAATGTCATAATACCTGAGGGTCCATTAAACTTTAAGGATGTTGTTCCATTTGGTAGGAACGTAATCTGCGCTTGTAATTTGGATAGCATATCACGTCCCAGCAATTGGACTGGACACTCAGGCATATAAAGGAATTGATGTTTTACTACGTGGCCTCCCAATGTACAGAGTCGACTTTTAAGAACCGGTTTTTCAGCACTTCTTCCAGTTGCTCCTATTACAGTAATAGTTCTTCCAGATGGAGGAGCAACTAGATTAGTCACCACCGAATGTTCAGCACCAGTGTCGATCATGAACGCACTCCTTTTTCCCCCTATTGATACATCGACCATAGGCTCCGCTCGACCAAGGGGGATGGAGCCCGGTCGGTATCAATAGTCCTCCATGACCGTGTCAGCCAATCCCACAAAGTCCCTACCTTCTCTATCGCGGGACCTTTGCGCTGCTGGATAGTACCTATCTTCCCTTACACTTCCTCTGTTCCCATTACTCCCTCTATTACCATTACTCCCTCCGGGGCCTCCTCTACCTCTCGCTCTGCCTCTAAAGTTTCCGTAACCTGCCCTGGGTAAGTCTCTCTCATACTGCTCTCTTTGCGGACACTCGTTCCTCCAATGCCCTTCTTCCTTACAGTACGCGCACTGATTCCTACTCAAAGGCTCCCTATTCCATCTACCATCGCCTCTATCTGGGCCCCGTCTATCTACGCCTGCGATCGCTACCGCTAGCATATCTGCCTTTCTACGCATCTTGCGCTCTTCCTCTTTCTTACTTTCTGTTTCCCTATTCATATATACTTTGTTCGCTACCTCCATTAGTTGGGTGATAGACATACCTGCAAACCCTTCTAATTTCTGTAGCTTGCGCTTAATATCTCCGTAAGCTTGGCTGACAAAGGCGGAGTTTACCATTCGGGAATTATCAGCGTCTTCCGGATTAAAGGGGGTATACAAGCGGTATGCCTCCAATAATCGGTCATAAAAGACACTGGGCGCTTCATCACTTTTCTGAATCACCTCAACTGTCTTCGACATGTTAATAGCTTTCTTCCCTCCGGCTTTCATGCCAGCAATTATAGCGTCTCTATAGGCTTTAAGTTGAGCCATATCTGCGCCATTTACATTCCAGTCAGGATCGGTGTTAGGGTAATGTGTTGCGGCCCATGCTGCCGGATTGGCTTGATTTAAAGCACGGGCTCTCTCCTCTAGCGCCTTAATGGCCGCTTGGTTAATCCTTGTCCTTTCCTCATTATTGAACAATGTCATTAATAACTGCTGGCAATCAGCCCATGTCGGGTTATGTGTCTGAACTATCGAGGTGAACAGATCGGTCATAGCTTGTGGTTTCTCAGTGTACGAGGAATTGTGGGTCTTCCAATTCAAGAGATCGGTAGTCGTGAACGGGACATATACGAAGACTGGGTCAGCATGTGCCATTTGACCTGCGGCATCGATATAGGCTGACCCAGGATTCAGACGAAGAGGCATCTGATAATGTTTTAATTGTTGGGTACCGGTCAGTTGTCGGGTTAGTATGGGGCTACGTGGAGGGGCGTCAGTTAAAGGTTCCGGTCGAGAGGTAATAGGGCATGAGGATGTGGGAACTTGATTTTGTGAAAAATTAGTGAATAGTATACTCTGAGCCGAGCTAGAAGAAGCTTGACCGGAAGTTTGAAGTGGCGCCAAATCAGGATATTCAGATCTAATGGGGGTTGGTCCTGGTTCAGGAAGGGGAGTTTTAATACGAGGGGGGGTGGATTCTGTACTGGAGGAGGAAGCGGAAGTGGATGGGGGCAATAGGGGAAGGGGTGCAGAACTTCCTGCATTCGCGTCACTTCCTCTTAAAGGGAAGTAAGGGGGCGGCAAAGGGATCTCGGACTCAGGGGGCGTGTCCAAAATGGGCCTAACACCGGTCCTAGTGGACAAATAAGTCCTGGCCACCATGAGGCGACATTGCTCCTCGTGGCATATCCGGATCCATTTTGGCGAGTCGTTTACGGCCTGCCTCCAACAATCAATGTATGGAAACTGTCCGTAAAGTTCAGGCCTACCTGACACAGCCACGTGTACACGCTGTACCAGGGTTGGATCCAAACTGCCACGCGGCGGCCATGCCGCAACCAAAGTAGGCCACTCCCTAGTGCACAAAGTGACCAAACGAACAGGAGACATTTTAACCCCAAAATCACATATTTTGAATCCCTTTTTAAAATTCTTTACCATACAACCTAAGGGATCCGAAATCGTTGACTCTGACGCGCCCATACTTATCAATGGAACGTCGTTGACAGCGAATACTATGCACGCGTTCTTATTCAACAGTCACACCCGTTTCCTCTGGCAACAGCACCACGTGGTACAGTTACCAAGTGAAACGTACACAATAACACAATAATCACTCAGGGAATTCCCATACACACACAGCTGTTACACCAGTCACTAAATAATCAATATTATGCCCTTTGGCGAAACTATACAGTCACCCACGCTATAATTCTCTATATATGAATTACCCGTCTATAACACACCCCAGTAACATCGTCTTTTACTAGTATCGGTTACAGTACGGTTAGCATAGGTCAAAGCACAATTTAAGGTCACAATACAATTATTAGTGGTTACGGTGTTAAACATGCAATAGACGACAATGATTAGTACTTATATACAGTGTCAGTAAATATACAGGGTTATGGTACCGTGCACTATGATACAGCAACACACTATTAACACTCTCGCTAGACGGCTGAGCTCGCGCTATCTAACAAGATATACACTTTACTAACAATCTTTAACACATTTACAATCCCAACTAAACTATTGGCCAGTACCTTGAATGGACTACCTAAAACTATATACACCCGTTTTGGTTAGCCACACTGCCCAAGCACCACATATAGCGAACTAGAGGGCGAAATTTACAAAATTGCCCTTCTAGTCTATTTACTCTATCAAAAGTCTAGTGGGTTCCAAATTTACACGCCTTCCCACTTAGCCAAGATAGGTTGAGAGCTAGCGAACCGAATTTACACAGGCGCCGCTTAGTCTCCCGGTCCCTCCGACCTAGCGAACGTAATATACACCCTAGAACGCTAGTCTAGACAAGACACCGGTGTCCGGCTAGGGCTATTTACACAGGACCCCGCCTGACTAACCAGATCAAACGGTCTTACTAAAGAGCGTTCGATCGAGCGGTGCGCCTTCGCTCCTTCCCTCCGACAGAGGGGGCAGATTCCATACACAGATTTAAACCCCTTTTGGGCCTACCGCACAATCGGTATACCCCTAGTGGGTCTGCCGTCTAAAACAGCAGTTGTCTTACCTCCTCGTTCCTGAACCTGAGTTCACACTCATCGACGGGGACACCCCAGCACTTCTTACGTAGAGGCCGATGATCTCCTGGACAACAGACCAGTGGCGCCGAGACGAAGGGAGGTCCACGCAGAAGTTCAGGGGTGCAGCCGTAGAGAACGTGGGCAAAGATAGACCGTCTCACGCCTCTGCCTCTCAGCTACCGTTGAACGATGAGCTTCCCGGCCAATGCACCAAATGATACCGGAGAAACTGACGGAAGCAAAGCACAGAGGGATGGACACAGGTTTCTTCAGGAAGGAAGAGATTCTTTATTGGATCACCGATCGGGACTCAGAGGGACTAATGTCACCAAAAATACAGCAAGTTCTGAGCCCTGAACAATAGTGCAGGCTCCCTATATAGGCACATAACTCCTCCCATATTAAGCTCCACCCGCACATTCTCTTGACCAATCATTACAAATAAGAATTAACTTCCTGCTTGACCACATGGCTTGTCCAGCACAATGGAGGAGGGGAATACTACATCCTGTATTCTTGCACATGCTCCGTACACTACTGATCGTATCTTGCCTCGTGCAACCAACTGATCGATACGTCAGCATATGCACGTACACATGCCATGTGGTAATCTCGGCCTACTAAATTTATTTTTACCGAGATTCCACCACAACACTACACCCCTCCCACACACACAGCACCCCTCACACACACACATACAACTCCTCACACGCAGCACCCTCACATACACAAACTGAAAACTCACACATTGCACCCCTCACACACACAGCACCCCTCATACACACATTATATGCCAGACACCCACTAGATCCCTTATACAACTCTGGATCATCTATTCACACTAAATCCCTATATACATTCTAAATCCTGTAACACAAACACACACTAGATCTCCTATTCACACTCTGGGTCCTTCAAACACACAATAGATCCCCCCCACACACACACACACACACTACATTCCTGATATACAAACTCTGGATCCCCTATGCACACACTAGATTCCTTGTAAGCAAACACATACTACATTCCCTAAACAAACACACTCTACAACCTCTATACACACTATGCTCCCTATACACATTATCTCATTCTTTACAGCCCACAAACACAACACAACTGAAACCAACCTATTTACACAACATCACACCACAATCAGCTCACTCTACACAAATGCATTCCCACAAGCAGACTCCAAACACATGCACAATACTCTATCCTGGCCCTTTTGTCTCCTGGTATCCCACTTACGAGACACCAAAGACAAGTTACAAGCAAACAAAGCGTAAGCATGTTAATAAAAATGCTTGTGCATCGCAGAACAAATACAGGGCCTTTTTCTCATCCTAGAGCTCTTCAGCAGAGCTCTGCACATGGTCTGCCCTGGAAGAGCATTGAACCAACATGCTCACTTTGAGAGGGGGAGTGCTTGCCATTGGAGATGACAAAACACACATCTGTCCCCGCCCCCTTCTCAGTGGGCCACTGTGATTAAAAATTGCCCTGGACAAATTTTTTTCCCAGTCCGGCCCTGGCTTCAACACCTATCCTGCCATTTTACTTCCCTATCTCTCTTCAATAACTTTGGCCATGCTCCCATCTAACACCCTTTTGTCTCTCTCTCCATATCCCTTATAAAGCCCCTCTCCTGTCTCTCTTCTTATCTTTCTAAATTCCATTGTGACTTGCTCCCCAGACTCCCTTTTCTCTCTTTCCCTATCTCCCTATTACTCTAGTAGAGTGGTGGATAAGAATGTGTTGATGCTGTGGAGCTTTAATTAGTTGCCTGCTAGTATAAAAATGCTAAAAGCACTAGTATTGTTCCACCTGAAGAAATCTGTGGCTGAAGATACCCACATCAAGAGCTTAAGCCCTTGGCAACGTCTGTGGATAGTTTTCTTAATTAGAGTGCAGCTTGTCCTTCAAACACGTAAGGTAATATAACAGATGTAAACAGCTACATTGTGTATTTAACTAAAATAAATCCGTACCATTATTTTGACTTCAATCAATATTATGTCAAATATTAATAAATGTGCTTTGCACATCATGTCACTTCAGTTTTATTTTTATACTGGAATGTAATCTTCTGTAACAGATGGATAGAGTTTTAGACAAATATGCATTTACCAAAATGTAGATTCTGGCAGGCAGGTGTTTTGATTAATATCTTTGTTTACAAGTCATACAATACCGAGGGGGAAAAAACAAGAAAAACACTATCCAGCCAGCTTTCTCAAATAAGAGCAGGATTTAAAAATATCTGTAAGATTCTTATCACAAGTAAAATATTGCTCCACTAACATTATTGCTATACTTTCTGTGACAATGCCTTTATGATATACATTTTACTGTGAAATTGCAAAATCACTAATAAAAAGTCACTTAAAGGGAAAGACAATGTCAAAAAAAAAATCAATGTATAGTAGACATAGTCCAAATTAAAACATTAATGTCTTTAATTATGCATTATTTTCATTGGAGTAAATCTAAAACAGCTTGCAAAAGCTGCAGATCTCTTGTTTGCTGCCTTTGCAAACCCTCCCCTTCTTACCCCGCCCAAACTTTCTATGGCTGTCCAATCACAAACTTCCTAATGCAGCTCAATGAGACCCAGGATAATTGCTGCCTCTTCAGTTTTGCTCCACATAGCTAAATGAACCAGGAAGTAACATTACCTGCTGCCTGCTTAAAAGCCAGGGACTGTCATCAGGTGAATTTACAAAAGTGTCAATTTCTATTGAAATACATAATCTTCACACATCAAGCATTTCAGCAAGCTAACATGCTTTAGTGGTCTGAAGTGTCTCTTTAACTGGACAGATTTAGGTATTGTTGTCCCTAAAATGTACCTGACCAGATGTATATCAAGATGGAGACAGCATTAATTTTGTGAAGGTTTACAAATAAAAAAAAATGATGAGTGGTTTGACAAAAAAAGTAACCTACAACAAATCCAAACTAAATGGAGTTAATCACAAGACGGAATAACCTACTTCAATGTGTTCCGTTGCAACTTTTAAATAGCATTAAATAACGCACTCTAAAACCTTTGAACAGGATGGTATGCTGGTGCAATATTCTATACAATCTGTATATGCCTTTTTAAAGGCATGTGAGGTACTTTGTGAATATTATCTTCCAGGAAAATTTACATAGTGTTTATAGAAGCACAAATTGGGAATTGTTGAACTCCAGCAAAAGGCAATTGAATACATGGTACATCATTTTCAGTTTATCTATTGGTATATCGAGGGAATATATAAAATAAACACAAAACAAAACATCCCCACTAGATCATAACATCACAACATCCCAAAACCTACTAAAAGGTGTTTCCCTAGTACACCGAGAATAAGTGAAGCAAATAAAGAAGAGTAGGTAGGTGTGAGCAATATATAAAAAAAAATGGAATGTACATTGGGGGTGTCATAGGTCACATGGATAAAGCTTCCTCCGAATCTATCCATGCCAACCTTTCCACTGGTGTAAACAAAAATATGCATTTTGTCAATTGCGTGGCTCTGTAGCAGTATGGTAAACTCTGGACCACTTTAATCTAAGCTGATGTATATATTTCGAGGGATATTTTTCAAACATTTCTGAAAAGTGGTGGTTAAATTCCATCAATATTTCGATCATATTTAATAAAGTGTTTGAGAAGTGATCTAAAAAGTACTTGTTTTCCTCCTAGATAATTCTGCCAGTTTTCACTGAACTATCCATTTAAGAAGACTGTCAAATTAGTGCAAAATAGAGAAGCAAAACAAAATAATTATCTGTTGGAATAAGTAGTGGAAGCATTTTTTGGTCCATTTTAGACATGTTTGGGAAAGCTGCTATACAACAGTCGATTAGTTCCCATTTGGGTCGCGGGCCTTAATGCGGACTCCCATGTCTTAGTACATTGCTCTTAGATGAAGTGGTTTCACTCTTCAGTCAATATTTTGATGCTGCACATCTATGTATGCACGGTATAATAATGTTTGATGTTTGACTTTATTGCATTGATAAAATATTAATTCCAGACAAGTCCTCACGTGAGCAGATTAAAGGACCACTCTAGGCACCCAGACCACTTCAGCTTAATGAAGTGGTCTGGGTGCCAGGTCCTTCTAGGGTTAACCCATTTTTTCATAATTATAGCAGTTTCAGAGAAACTGCTATAATTATGAATGGGTTAAGCCTTCCCCCTAATCCTCTAGTGGCTGTCTCATTGACAGCTACTAGAGGCGCTTGCGTGCTTCTCACTGTGAAAATCACAGTGAGAGCACGCCAGCGTCCATAGGAAAGCATTGTAAATGCTTTCCTATGAGACCGGCTGAATGCGCGCGCAGCTCTTGCCGCGCGTGCGCATTCAGCCGGCGGGGCGTAACGGAGGCGGAGAGGAGGAGGAGAGCTCTCCGCCCAGCGCTGGAAAAAGGTAAGTTTTTACCCCTTTCCCCTTCCAGAGCCGGGCGGGAGGGGGTCCCTGAGGGTGGGGGCACCCTCAGGGCACTATAGTGCCAGGAAAACGAGTATGTTTTCCTGGCACTATAGTGGTCCTTTAAGGATATTAAGAGATTAAATTTGACAAGAGGATATTTGCACAGAAGAAACCTGTGAGTAATCACTGTACATTTTAATATAACGGTGTGAAAGGCAAAATATACAAAACTCCTAATACCTCACATCGAGATTTTTTATTTATTTGTAAGTGTTTTACAAGGAAGAATCCTTACAGACTTCGCTGTATGCCTGGGAGCAGTCTTTGAGTAATGCCCTTAATTTAACAATGAGAAGTAAAGGTTATGGTTGAGATGATGTGAAATAACTAAGTGCCGGTATATATTGTGTAACAGGAATATTACCATGGAAACATTGATATAAGTTTTTGCTTTGTTATTTATCATAAAGGCTATGGAAGAATTGGCTGTTGGCCAACATCCTTTTCTCTGCAGCAAAAGACAGAAGTCTCTCTGCAGAGCATTGCACATGCTTTGTGATGTAAGATACATAAGTTCTACTTTCGATTGTCTGTTTCGCAACAACATCCAATGTATTTATCTTCCTTTAGCAACAGTTGTTTGAGCAATAAGCATTCAATATTTGCTTTATAGGGTTGTGAAACGACTCTAAATATTAACATGAATATGCAATTTGATACATTCATTAAACCTTCTCAGCATTGAGTGCTTTAAAAAAAAATGTGTAATGTATTTCAAACAAGGAATTAGAGCAAAGCAGTATGTAGGAAGTGTTTTATTTTTTATTATTTAGACTCGGTACCATAAAAGGGTATGCTGCTCTGAAGCTTTTATATTCTTTATACAACATTATATTTTACCTTACTTCCCATTTAAAATTAATCTTTAAAACAGCTTTTATTATTATTATTATTATTATTATTATTATTATTATTATTATTATTATCTCACTGAGAAAAGCATTGTATTCCTATGCCTTCCTATTCCTATGCCTTCCTATGATTATTTAGTCATTAGAAGGACTAGTCTATTTATTGATGGTATTGAACCTTGTATGTTTTATGTCCGTTTTCAGTAACCAAGTACAGAGACCAGGACTTGGAATTTGATTGACTTTACTATATGTTTCTTCTGTACCCCTGATTATGGCATCTCTCTGGTTTACAATTAATGTTAGAATCATGTTCTGTAACCCAGAGTGCAGCAGGGACTAAGGGAGAAACTGGGCAGAACAACACAGGGAAAATCTAAGAAACTAGAGTCAGCCAATCCAAAGGTCAATATTTCAGGCAGCCAAGGTTCATTCACAATTAGACAATCCAAATCAATACCAATAGAGCAGAACATAAAGGAAAACAAACGCCACGTGTCTGAAGCAAACAGAACACCTTAACAAAGCGATGTCAGTGGAAGTTTTAAATAGGTCACCACCTATGATCACTCCCTCTTTTATGTATGCTTTTACTACCATTGACTAGCATGGGGAGTTGCCTACATCCCACGACCGCGTTACTACGCTCCCCCTGCAATATGACAAGCGCCGATATTGGTGGAACGCGCTTACAATCATTTGGGGCATTGATTACATTTCCTGTAGCCAGGTCACAGCCGCCATCTTGACTGCAAGTGGCGTTGTGAGAGTGTGAAGCGAGAATGTCGGATAAGTAAACTCTCCAGGTGGGACTCTGACGGTTTAGCTGTGTGTCACTAATAGTAACTCTTCACCTCTGGAGTAATTCATGTTAAACTATTATAATTGACCAAGACTCACTGCTTTGCAAAGTAAAACAAAGTTTACCACCTGCAAACATGGAGTTGCGAAGAAACAAGTAAATTAAGTGGTTCATGTGCACTGTTAGATTTCAATTCACTCTGTTATTTGACTCGATTCCAATTTACTCTATTATTTGACTCAATTCCAATCTACTCTTTGCTTTACATCCAAACCAATATTTTACTTGATTCAGATGTTGTAAATCACAATAAGAAAAAACATATGTCTGAATAAAGGTTAAAAAACAAGAGAGATTTTTCTTATTGACGAATCCAGACCTCGTATTTCCAACTGTTTTTTCCGTAGGCTTACAGTCAGTAATTCGACTAAATAATGCCTGTGGTGGTTTATTGCTTTTATATTATATCCGTTAGAAAAGTACTCCTCCAATTGAGCTGTAAATCTTTAAAGATTTTAAATATATTTTCCCTAAACCACTGGAGAGCTGTAGAGCTGCTGAAAGAATAGCTGTTTTGCATATAGGTTCAGTCATTTGTCAGCATGATATTAATGCACAAAGCCTTCTGTATGAAGGAATAATGATACCCCTTTGGCTCATGTATACATTTCTAAGTTTTATGCCAACAATTCCATTAAGAAAATTTTCGTCAACCTGCCAATGCTTAACAAGCAATTCAAATAGACGACTGACCTACTGTTAATTCTATAACTTTATGGTTGTACTGTAAAAATATTTATAACTATATTTACCCAGATTTCCAATCATAAAAGCCAAATGCTTTTTTCAAAATTTACTTCTGATCATTTAGTACGAAAGCACAATCATAGTACTGTAAGTAATTAAAACACAAATTATTGCACTGTTTGAAGATAAAGTGGCACTGTAACCACCAGAGTCACTACAGCCATCAGTCAGGTTTAAAAAGCATGCAAATAATTAGCAGTTTTTGGTTGGTTCTCAATCGACATTAGTCTGCTGTTTTATTTTAATGCATAATGCAAACAGTATGTAGCAAAAAAGAGATTGTGTGTCTAAACCCACACCTCTAGATATAAAGTATAGAAAATAATTAACTTATTGTTATAGTATAGCAGCGTCCTCTCTGGATGTTCCAGACCGTATCCTGTGCAAATAGAGTGTGTATAAAGGATTACGAGGAGTTTAGCTGATAATCTACAGAATGAAAAGCAGTACAATAGTGTAATACTGTAAATAAACAATAAAACTGTGCCAATATGAATTTAACTCACAAGATGTAGATAGGGAGCCTTAGGGTGCCTCCCCTCAGATGGTTTGGGGGGTGTATCCAAAATTCCCTCTCAGTTGGTTGGTGGTGTTGCCACATTATGGCTGGACTCAGGAAATGGTAAAAATCCAAAGTAGCCCAGCTGTATTTATATTGGCACTCAATATGAATACAACTTTGAGTGGCAATATGAATATAGCTGGGCCCCTTTGAACATCACTTCATTATATACCATCATAAAACATGACTTGGGAATTACGGCACTATATACAAAGGGATCAAAACATATCTGAGGCACTAGGAAATTTTATTCTCACTTCTATTACTTTCATACTAGAGCAAAATTATTTTATGTTTGACAACAAGTTTTATTTACAACTACAACTACATTGGGGACCAGGTTCGTCCCCAGCTATGCCAACATCTGCATGAGAAGATGGGAAAACTTACGGGGCTGGCTTGGCATTGCTGGGGTCGTGACCTGGCCCTGTGACGGAGGTATACAGATGACGTTCTTATTATTTGGCGAGGATCAGAACATTCATTTTCTAATTTTGTAGAGCTTTTGAACACTAACACATACAATTTAAAATACACTTCTGAATGGCATTGTAGTAAAATTAATTTTCCAGATGTGACCCTTTCAAAAACATGGATATACTCTCCAAATGCTATTTAAAAAACCCCAGATGGGAACAGTTATGTTCATAGGCAAAGTTGCCATCATGAGCCCTTTCTCTGAATCACTGCTAAGAGCCAACTTACAAGGGTTAAATGTAACTGCACTACCTTGGATGACTATTATCAACAAGCTGCCATTGTAAAAAACGAATTAATGATAAAAGGATACAAGAAAAATCAAACTGAAAAGGAGATTAAAAGAATTTCAGAGATAGATAGAAACAAATTAATGATAGAAAGACCAACATACTCTAGTAACAAAAAACAGACACAGAAATCTGAACATGCCTTCACCACTAGGTATAATACCGACCACTTCGAAATCAAAAGAGTGATATCGAAATATTGGCCTATTCTTCGAGAGGATAATATCCTCGGATCTGTTTTACCAGAACGACCTCTCATTATATTTAAAAGGAACCAAAATCTTAAAAACAAATTAAATATATTGAGAAGACAGAGAACCACACTTCGGATAAAGAATTCAGATACTGCAGACACTGCAAAGCATGCAATAAAATCTCTATGTCTATGGTATAGAACTTCACTAGTACAGTAAGGGGGAAACAATACTCCATGAAACACAAAATAGATTGACACACGCATTACGTGATATATTTATTACAGTGCCCGTGTGGCAAACAATACGTTGGCAAAAAAAAAACTAAACGTCAGGATCCTAAAACCTTTTGGAAACATCATAAAAAAGGCCATTAACCACACAGTCCCTGTACATTGCAATTCTTGTTTACACTTTTGTTAAAATGAATTCTTCTTTTTTGGAATAGAATATATTCTACCACATTAGAGAGGAGGAAAGAGAGAAGACAGGCTCACACATCGGAAGACATTTTGGATCCATCAATTGGGTTCCTGGGTCCAGGTGGTCTCAACGCAGACAGACATAGTGTGCTTTCTCTAATATATTATTCCCATACAGGGTTAATTTCCAATAAGATATTCTTCTTAAGAGATCTTTATCTCATTACAATGGACCTTTAAGGTTTTTTTTCTCATAGATTTCTTGGATGGGATATTTATTCCCTAAGTGGTTCTTAATATTTATATATAAAAAAAAGTTCTTTGATATTAAATATCCACACTGCACACATCAATGTGAGGGGTTCAGGTTCTGTAGATATATATATGTTTTTTATGTGTTTAAATGTTTCACATCTATTTAGACAATTATGTGGTAATACTCCTTAGTATTATAAAATATTACAACAAAAATATATCTAAATACATCATATAAGTAATAAATCTTTCGATTCTCTTTAATATTCATATCTTCTATCCCAGGGGTCCTCAAACTGTGGCCCTCCAGATGTTGCTGAAATAGAACTCCCATGATTCTTTGAATTACATAGATAGCCAGAGAATCATGGGAGTTGTAGTTCAGCAATATCTGTGGGGTCGGAGTTTGAGGACCCCTGTTCAATAATATTAAAGATGAAATTAATTATTTTCATAACTTCTTTTTACTGCAATTTCCTTTAACCCCTTAACTCCTTAAGGATGGTGGGCATTCTATGCAGTCCTTTTTTGGGTGGTCCTAAACGCCGGCGGGCTACATAGAATGTACCTGCCGTCCAGGGGACTTACCGGGTCCCTGCCGATTCCACGCCGGCGGTCGCAATCCCAGGGGGCTGTCTAGGAGCTCAGGCAGTCCCCTTCTGCACGATCCGACCCTCCAGGGCCATGTGTTTGCGGGGTCCTTGCGATCACATTAATTAATTACAAATTGAGGGACTTGTCTGACAACGCAGGCAGAAAGTACAGAGAATAGTGTTTGCAAGCCCTATATTTTACCCTGTAACTTTCCAAGACACCATAAAACCTGTACATAGGGGGTACTGTTTTACTCGGGAGACTTCGTTGAACACAAATATTAGTGTTTCAAAACCATAAAACATATCACAACAATAAGATTGTCTGTGAAAGTGCAGTTTATTGCTTTTTTCACACACAAATGTCACTTTCACTGACGATATAATTGTTGTGATAAGTTGTAATGTTTGGAAACACTAATATTTGTGTTCAGCGAAGTCTCTTGAGAATAACAGTACCCACCATGTACAGGTCTTATGGTGTTTTTAAAAGTTACAGAGTGTAATATAAGACTTGCATTTCTATTTTTTCACATTAAAATATGCCAGATTAGTTATGTTGCCTTTGAGACCGTATGGTAGCCCAGGAATAAGAATTACTCCCATGATGGCATACCATTTGTACCCCCCATGTACAGGTTTTATGGTATTTTGGAAAGTTACAGGGTCAAATATAGCATGTTACATTTTTCAGTATATACACATTGAAATTTTCAAGATTGATTATGTTGCCTTTGAGACAATATAGTAGCCCAGGAATGAAAATTACCCCCATGGTGGAATACCATTTGCAAAAGTAGACAACCCAAGGTATTACATATGGGGTATGTCCAGACTTTTTTAGTAGCCACGTAGTCAAACACTGGCCAAAGTTAGCGTTCATATTTGTTTGTGTGTGAAAAATGATAAAAACTAAATTGAAAGCTAATTTTGGCCAGTGTTTGAGAATAAGTGGCTGCTAAAAAAGACTTAACATACCCCATTTGCAATACCTTGAGTTGTCTACTTTTGCAAATGGTATGCCATCATGGGGATAATTCTCATTCCTGGGCTACCATACGGTCTCAAAGGCAACATAACCAATCTGGCAAATTTCAATGTGAAAAAATGGAAATGCAAGCCTTATATCTGATCCTGTAACTTTTAAAAACACCAATAAATCTGTACATAAGGTGAACTGTTATACTCGTCAGACTTCACTGTATATAAATATCAGTGTTTCAAAACAGTAAAACGTATTACAACAACTATATCATCAGTTAAAGTTCCATTTGTGTGTGAAAATTGAAAAAAAAATGCACTTTTACTGACGATATCATCATTGTGATATGTTTTACTGTTTTAAAACATTAATATTTGTGTTCAGCGAAGTCTCCTGAGTAAACCAGTACCCCCCATGTACAGGTTTTATAGTGTCTTGGAAAGTTACAGGGTTAAATATATGGCTTGCGAACCAAATTCTCTGGGCTTTCTGCCTGGGATGTCAGGCAAGTCCCTCAAATTGTAATTAATTATATGACTTAATTACGTAAAAATATATATAAATATATATTTAGAATTTATATATAAATGCATGTATATATATTTTTTTTATTTTTATTTATGTATAACTATATGTATATAGATTGATAGATAGATGCACTTATAACATCATTCTAAATGTATTTTAATTTAAATATATATGTATATTCATATCAAAATACATTTAGAAAAATTAAACAGGTATATAATTTTTTTCATATTACTTTTATTTTATTTTTTTCATTTTTTAAAATGTATTAATTATTTTTATTTTAGATATATGTAATATATCTAAAATAAAATATATATATATATATAAAAAACTAACGTCATTCTGAGTGTATTTTAATATTAATATATATGTAATTATATTATATATATATATATTCTTTGTAGAGCTCATTTGCATACGCCTACCCAGAATCCCTTGGAGTAGTAAGAGCACTGTTAGTGAGATTTCTGTGGTAAAAGCAAGTCATATGGCTTGCCTGGTGTGTGTATTTGTGTTTAACATTGCATTACGTAACACATTACCGAAGGTGGAACGCTTAATGGCCGCCAGTTGAAACGCATGCGTCACCCGGAAGTAAAAACTGGAAGTGACGTCATACGGGTACAGCACCTGCAAAAATCAATTGAGGAATCCTCTAAAACAGCTGGACAACGTGGAAGACACCCCCTGGACCACCAATAGGAAGAGATGACAGCCACATATAAGGAAGAACTGGGGAGGGAAGGGTTATGCTGCTATTTTGTCCTTTTGTTAGGATATTTTATATGTACAAAAAATTTTTATTATTATTGGGTCCCTGAGGAAGTCTTATGCAAGACGAAACGCGAAGGACCACACTTGTTTTTATCTTTTATACTCATACAATAAAGCAGAATATTTTTACAATTTCCTGAGTCCGAAGTTCCATATTGTGGCAACACCACCAACCAGCTGAGAGGGAGTTCTGGATATACCCCCCAAACATCTAAGGGGTGGCACCCTAAGGCGATCTTACTAGCTACATCTTGTGAGTTCAATTCATATTGGTGCGGTTTTATTGTTTATTTACAGTATTACACTATTGTACTGTTTTTCTTTTTCTGTAGATTATCAGCTATACTCCTCTGTTATCCATATATACATAATGCAAACAGACTTGTGTATCTTGGCAGACCCTTCAATATTTACATTGTATACAATTTCCATATATCATCAAATATCTGAAATACTTGCTTATATAAATGTATGCTTTAACAAGAGATCCATTTTTAAATCACATTTATGCATAGTTATTTGATTTTTAATTTATTTAATAGGACATCCATGAGAAGATGTAAGAGGTAATGCTATTAAGACGTCATTAAATTAAGGCTATTAAAAAATCCTTAAATTCAATTAGAAAGAAAATCTTTTCCCGACTTCCATTTTCCTTTAAAGACACATGTAAAGTAATCAGAACATGATAGCCATTCACTCGGATATAGAAATAGTGATTTACTAGAAATTATATATATAAAAAAATATTGGATTTGTCCTTGGTAAAACATATCTTCAGATCATCAGATGCTCAGCAAAATGATCTAATCAAGTTGACTAAATCAAAGAAATACTTCTGAAGAGGTTAGTCTTCTTCGAAAAAAGACTGTATAGAGAACAGGTTGAATAACGAAGTGATCTCTGAACTGTTGGATTTTGCAGACGCTCACTTGCTCAGCAGAGGAGTATAGAGAGGATCAGAACACCAACACGGAGATGTGAAGAATTTTCTCCTACCTCTGAAGATGGAAGAAATCCTGAAAAACAGTTGTGTAGAGAAATGCTGGATTTATGGAAATTGAGTCTGCAAATATTCAAAGATAGCTAGATGCACACATGTACACAATATATCCCTAAAACAAAAACATAGATTTCATGAAATAAAATATACAGGGTGCATTAGTTTTTTTTTTTTTTTCTTTTTTAATCTCTCACTCAAGAATCCAGACATTAAAGAGAAATTATTGTGAGCACATTTACAAGTATGCATATACCAAAGTGTGCACACTTGAACAATGAGGTGAAAATATGCTCGACACTTATGTGAAGGATCCCCTTAACCCTCACGACCACATATAACTATATACAAAAAGATATAAGTGGCGCTTCAGAGTACCTGGTTATAACAGTATGAGTTTGAACTACTAAAAATATGTATTAAATGTTGCATTAAGAAATAGGAATCCTCTTTGTATTGTATTATATAAACATTGTTCAACCGATTCCTCTATTTTATTTAATAAAATATTGTTTATTCTGTATTTTTATGTGGGTACTAACTTCCTTCATTATGTTGATTTGTTCACAAAATATACATTGTAGAGTGAATTCTGGGGTTATATATATGTTAACATGTGTTTATTTTCTTTTATAGTAACATTTCTTCTTTTTGTCCATACATGAACAAATTATAAACAAAGCATATAAGCATCTACTCTTGTTTATTTTTTTCAACAAGAGTCATCTCCCTGCTTCCCTCATCTGAAAATTCCATATTTCAAGAAGAGAAATTGCCAAAGGAAAATAATTAGCAAGATGTTATGATTAACTAACATAACACACCCTTTAAAATGTTTTATTACTGTACTGCTTTCCAGTGTTTATAGCCTTTGTCTGAAACTGTTATTGCTCTTTTACACTTTATCTGCATCAACTTCTTAAGGTCGTACAAAGGATGATTCTTTGTTAGTCCAGAGGTAGTAATTTATTAACCTTATATGAGATCTATCTATGTTAAAGTCCTTGCTGAAGTCTGGTCTAAATTTTAAAGTAGTTTATAATTTCCAGTGAATTAGTAAATAAAATGTAAATAAAATGCATGCTGTTCTCATGCAATGGAAGCATGAATGTTGTGTTTAATCATACATATTAGGTATGACAACAATAATGCCCACTTTGTCTCCACAGTCGCTAGCTAAAGCCTTGCCTCCCAACTGTCCCACTTTTGGCAGGACTGTCTCAATTTTGGGGTCCTGCTCCACAGCCCAGATTTTGTTCCATTTTGTCCCAAGTAAGGGATTAGTCCTTGGCTAGCACAGTGCGAGAGAATCATTCAGTGCTACATGCATGATCCTCTATGTAGAAGGCCGGGAGGGAGGATGTTGATTTGTAGCCATCAACCTCTACTTATACCAGGAAGGAAGTTGCTGATAATCACTAAGCATAACTTTGTATAATCAACAAACCCAAATGAGCTATTTAGGACGGATAGTTTGAAGATAAGCAGGTTGGGACAACAAGTAGGTCCAAACCAATTTCATGATTTGTTTCGATTGTTGTCACTAAACATTTTCAACCAGCAGTAGGAGTTGCTAACCTTGGCCAACAGTGACTGTTTCCAAACTACACAATCTACATTAGTAACTGTGCAGTATCAGCCAAAGTTACTGTAAACAGCTCCCATAGACTATAATAGAATCCATGAGCAGATAGTTATGACCAGTCTCTTGGGCTCTTTATTATTTATGGCCCCAAGAGAGCACAGAGATGCCCAGTTTCCTTTGTCCTTAAATATATTGGCCCGAAGAGATGCCCAGTCTCATGGGCCCTTTATTAAACATAATATGGAACCTGGGTAGACCCAAGATATGTCTAATACTCAGGGCTCTTCAAAAATATAATTCTGCCCTATTGGGCCCAGGACGTGCTTAATCTCATGGGCCAAAATAACATGGCTAAAGTTTCCCACACCCCAACTCCCTCTCACTCTATGTCCTTACCTTCCCATTTACACTAATAATAGTGAAAAGGAATTTACCATTTTATGTACCGTATTTATTCTTCAATTTTCTTGTTTTGGCCCTAAAAAAAAGTCAAATATAAAAACAATAATATCGCAACAATGTTTCGAGCAAAAAAAAAAAAAAAAGGACCCAATTCACAAAAAAAAGGGTAATGGTATTCACTTCCCTTCGGTTATATTTAGGTCCCTATCTGATATAAATTAATGTTATTTGCTTTTCAGGTTCACTTTGCTTTTGTTTCTAGAAAAAAATACCAAGTACCAAGCTATATATATATATATATATATATATATATACACACAATGTTCCATATATACACAATGTTCCATATATGCACAATGTTCCAATTTTAAAACTACTTTTTTTTACACACTTTTATTTATAAAACACAGCAGCGAATCAGAGGTGTCTAGTGTTATTTTTATTTCGCTTTCATCCTTTTAGCTCGTATTGCTCTCTGGCTTTTCTCCTCTCTTGCTGCAGCATTTTACAGCTGGTAGCTGTGGTACCATTGAAATCCTATGGTGAGGCTGTTTAGTCATATGTTGGCATAGTTAGAATTCTGTTTTATAAGCTACTTTTGTGAAAAGAATGATTAAAATGTTATATTTTCCGTGCTGCGTTCCCTGAGAATATTCACCTAAATATAGAAATATAGTTTAACACTTTTTGGGGTGGGGAGAGGTTTTTGAAAATGTCACCTGTTTTGACTTTTTTTTTTAAATAAACTTGTGTGAGCAGCGACATCACTCTGCCACACAGCCAATTAATGTCCTCATTATTTGTCCCCTTTCTCTTTAGCATGGTTTTTAAATACTATATAGATAACAAAAGGGCAGTGGCTGTGGAGGCAGAGTCAAGTCAGCAACTCAGCTCACAGTGATCTCTCATTGGTTGAGCTACAGTATTTACTTTCTAATCAGGAAGTTGTCTTGTGAAACAGGGAGGCATGGCTAAAGGGGTGGAGTTATACTTCAATAAGCTGCATAATTTTTATTTATTTTTTTAAACAAAAGTAAAGAGATTTGAACAGCGAGAAAATACAGCATGAATATGAAGCCAAACCTATCATATGCAGTTAAAGTGGATTTTTTAACTTTCAGAAGCCACAAGCTGCATCAGTTTTGTACTTTTGTGCAAACCGAGAGTACAACACTGAGGTCTATAGAAGATATGCAATGGCCTCCATAGATCATGTCTCACAGTAAGTAAAATGGAGATGATTCCTGAATCCCATAGCCATCATTTGTGATAGCTGCTGGGACTGGAAAAGAGTTAACAGTGAAGGTACTGCTTTTTCTCAACTTCTATCATATACTGTGTCTTTCTCAGCCAGAAAAAGGTCCAAAAAATAAATAAATAATATCGCAACGATGTTTAAAGCAAGAAAAAAAAAAGACATTCATGGCTCCACTCCAACTGAGCATTCATGCCAGGACAAGCCTGTCAATTCACCCCCTTCTATTATATGAGAAAAAAGTAGTCCTTAGTTTGTCTTATGGTATATTTGGATTGCTTTGGGATTTTAATGAAATTTCAAAGCAGTCAGCATGAGTATTTTATAAAGAGTATATCTTTATGAAATATTCAGAAGCGACTGGACCGTTTTAAGTTGTGTTTATGCCCAGAATTTTCCTTTAAGTTGCTTTGGTGCCCAGAGCGTTAAGCATGTGATTTACAACTATATACTTTAATGCAATAATGTAGTAAAATGAAGTGGCCCGGGCGACTTTAGTGGTCCTTTAATACTAAATGAGGTCCCTGGCCACCCACAGCCCAGCCCCGACTGCATATATGACTAAGATTACACAGTACTAGAGACCGTATCTTCAGAAGGATATTGATACTTTGTAGAGAGTTTAGAGAAGGGCTACAAAACTGGTTCATGGATTGCAGGTTAAAAGCATGTGTGAAATAGGCATAAGGCTATTCTAACTATAAAAGACTAATGAAGTATTTAGAAAATTGTGCAGACTAGATGGACTAAATGGCTCTTATCTGCTGTCACATGCTATGTTTCTATGTTTCCTTCAAGCCACACCAATTTACACTAGCAATGGGTGTTGTGGTAGATTATAAGCAGTCAGTTGACACTCTCAGTCAATTACAGCCACCCATTGCTACTCAGTCTAATGCATCCTCATTAGAACAAGCATTACAGTAAGGATAGGCTGCTGGGGACTCTTGTCTACCATTAAAACATGTGATTTGATATGATGGAAGTATACACACAAGCACAAGGCAGTAGTGACGTTTCTAGAGATATTACAAATAAGGCATTTTTTTGCAGTTACCTGCAAAAAAATTCTTGTACTCAAGAAGTCGGCTTAGTTTTTATATGGTGATAAATATTTTAATGTGTATTTAAGATTGTTCAGAGTTCTGTCAGTGCCAAAGCAAAGCCAGGGAAAAAAAACTGAGCTAATAGACTTTATGAAATTCTGAAAACCACTGCAGTAACCAATATCGCAAAGAACTTGCAAAATGGGACTAGCACTAGAGGTGTCTCCTCCTGCTGATAGTAACTCAACATTTTCTACTACAAATGTGTACTGCATGCTAATAAACAAAATATTATCTGAACAGAATACAAAACTTATAAGGGAAAACATGGCTAGAAAAACAACTGCTCTTTTTTATTTTTGTATATAAAAACAAAAATAACTACTATTTGAAATATGATATATGACACATAATATCAACACCAGGAGTGTTAAAGGGACACTATAGTCACCCAGACTACTTCAGCTCAATGAAGTTGTCTGTGTGCCATGTCCCTCAGGTTTTAACCCTTCACATGTAAGCATAGCAGTTTAAGAGAAACTGCTATGTTTACATAGCAGGGTTAATCCAACCTCTTGTGGCTTTCTTCCTGACAGCCACTAGAGGCGCATCTGCGACGCTGGATGCAAAATTCGCATCCAGCGTGCAGAACGTCCATAGGAAAGCATTGAAAAATGCTTTCCTATGGACTGTTAGAATGCGAGTGCAGCACTTGCCGTGCATGCGCATTCCGCTCCACTCGGGAGCTGACGTCGGTGGGGGAGGAGAGGTCACCAGCGCCGAGGGAGCCCGGCGCTTGATAAAGGTAAACTGCTGAAGGGGTTTTTACAGGAGGGGGACCCTAAGGGTCCCCTAAGGATGACATAGTGTCAGGAAAAAGGGTTTGTTTTCCTGACACTATAGTGATCCTTTAAATAAAAATAATCAATCCCTGGAATATCATTGAAGTACTGAACAACGTTTTGAAGGAAAAAAATTTGAGCAGGTAATGGAAACAACAAAAACGCAAAGAAAAAAAAATCAAGGCACTTAACTTTTGTTATCAAACTTTGCATTTTTCCTATTATACTGGAAAATAATGACTATTTAGGGGTCTGCAAAGAACTTTTTAACGTTCTATAACCCTATTTTAACTTTCTCAGTTTTACCGAACCCAGTCTGTTTCCACTTGGTTCGGTACTTTCAAACTAATGAACACCGACCACCCCCTGGTTTGTTAACTTCAAAAGAAACACTTAAGTGCTCTCTCTGGGTGGTCATTTTGTCTCCCAAACGCAGACAGCAGTACTTGGTAGTCGAGTGCGTAGAACTATATGTTGGATACCTTACTTCACAAACCCCGCAGACATAGAAACGTAGAATGTGACGGTAAATATGAACCATACGGCCCATCTAATTTTCTAAATACTTTCATTAGTCCCTGGTCTTATCTTATAGTTAGGATAGCCTTATGCCTATCGCACGCATGCTTAAACTCCTTTACTGTGTTAACCTCTACCACTTCAGCTTGAAGGTTATTCCATGCATCCACTACCCTCTCAGTAAAGTAATACTTCCTGATATTTTTAAACCTTTGCCCCTCTAATTTAACACTATGTCCTCTTGATGTGGTTGTTTTTCTTATTTTAAATATAGCCTCCTCCTTTACTGTGTTGATTCCCTCTATGTATTTAAATGTTTCTATCATATCCCCCTGTCTCGTCAAGCCAGGAGAGCGCTGTTCGGGGAAAAACCACTCCTGAATGAGGGGAACATTCGCTTCCTGCGAGCTTCATTCACTTGTATTCGCATAAGAACTCCCGAAGATTGACCGGCCACTACTTCTTTTCTTATGGAACTATTTTGGGCAGCAGCCACATGTGCGGTCCGTCAAAACTTTACCTTGTGGTGATTCAGCTATTCTACAGGGTTCTGGGTGCTATTTGAACAAATTAGGCACTCACATCTATATAAGACTTGTGGGCGTTCCTATCAGTATCGTATGTATTTTGGGGTGTTTTATGTGTTATGTACTGTACCTCGAGTGCCCGGGAGATAATTATTTTAAGCTAAAATAAACTCACTTATCTTACAGACACAGACACGCCTGAGCGGGCTTACCTATGTTTTTGCTGGAGACTCCATGTTGTATATAAACAGGCAACTTGGCCACAATAAACCAGTCCTTGTAGCCCTTCACCTAATATCGACTATTGTTTGGGTATGCGACTGAGAGAGCCCTATATTCACACAAACCTTTTGGGAATTTGGGAGAGCTTCAGACGAACATACCACTCTGGGTACAAGCGGTTCATCACAGAGTCATTCTCTAAACATCAAAATAACAAATAATGTATCCATCTACATTAAAGGTAATGCTTTATGATTTATTTTTCTCTTTTCAACTGCGTTAAGAATCTATATGAAAAATGAAATGAATTGTGCTGAACTACGAAAACATTGACTTCCCATGTATATTACTGAAAATTCTAAGTGGGTAAATACAATGCAAAACTACAAAAATAATTCCAGCTGTGTACCAGATCTTTCAGTTAAAGGTATCACCTTCATGTCAGGTTTATGATTGTTGTTTTTTCTCATGAAAGTACTTTTCTTCATCTACTCTACTCTGCTATGCCTTTATAATTTACTTGGTAGTTTTAGTAAATATCATGAATTTACTTCTAACACATCACAGGCTGGCTACTGAGAATACCGGAGCCCAACCAGCAGATCTATTTACCAAGCATAAATGTTAAGTGAGCACAATACTGGTGAACTAGCAGACATAAATCTGGTGATTATGGCTGCAATCAGTGACACTTTGCCACAGCTAAAACATTTAAATTAAAAAAAAATGCATGCTAAGGTCTGTTATTGGATAAGCATAGCACATTCCATAGGTTCCAAATCCTCCTTTGCATTTTTTAAAGTTGTAGTGGTAATTTAAAACAATAAAAGGACCACAATAAGGTTAAAAGTAAACCGGAAGACTGCAAAACCCATATATAGGACTCAAAGAAGACTCTGCATCGGGTTGATGGTGTTCAGTACTGTTCAAGAGTAAAAACAGAAGCCCGTACTTTTGCTGGTGCAGAAACAGTTTGTTAATAAAATGCATGATCTGTGAAGGTTTCTGGGGAACTGAGCGGAAATCAATATATACATTTCATTGTATTCACTGTCTCTGAAATACAATAAGCAATCCAGAGAATGGATATTTAATGATTCTTGAATGAACCAAAAAAAGTGGAAAATAGATTGATGAAGGAAGCAGTAGAGAAAATGTACAATTTACATTTGCATTTCTTTTGGATCATAACTCACAATGACTTCTACTATAAAAATTACAATGTTATAAGTGATACTTCTTGCAGATTTGTCACTTATATTTAATTTATTTATTTATTTTTTACACATATGCTGCGTTCAGCTTCTATACAATTATAATTTGCCAGTTATGTGTGGGAGTAATTGAAATATTGGAAAGTTTTGTTTATATACATATATTTATATCCTTTTAATTAACACCTTGAAACCTAGAATTTGTGCTATGTGTTTGTTCCACCATAATTCAAGGGTTTCTTTTTTATTATAAATAGTTTTTTTAAAGGACAGAACTGATAGCAAGCTGTAGCGGCTATTAGGGTTGTGCATGGGCAAAAAATTTGGTTCGGTTAGACACTTTCGAAATTCGGGAATTTGGCAATTCGATTCGGCAATCCGAAATTCGGCTAGTCCCAAAGCCTAACCCCAACCCCTAACCCAACAGGGTTAGATTCCTGTCACCATTCCCTTAATTTTCCCTCCCTCTCCTGTTTTGCCACTTTTCCGAAATCTGAAGCAATTCGACACTTCTGTCATTCGGCAGCATCTGAAGGTCAGAATTGCCGAAATTTGTCCGAATTTACATTCGGACCGAAACGAATTGCACGTGTCTAGCGGCTATTGTGCATGGAGTGTTCCTTTACAGGTGTTGTGAATATGTGTATGTAAGTTATCGATAAATATGACCCTTTAATTGATGCAACTGATTAACGAGCAATCATTTGTTTACCTTGCTTGTAAACATCATTTTGTATATCAAAAATTTAATTATGAATATACTTGACTGCAGGCCCGGACTGGCCATCGGGCACACCGGGCAAATGCCCGGTGGGCCGCGGTGGCCGTGGGGCCGAGGCCGGCAGGGAAGGTCCCAAGACATCCCCTGCCGGTCTATGCAGGGCCGGCACTATCCGAGCGCCGGCCCCGCTGTCTTCCATGGAGGGCCGATGGGGAGATCAAAGATCTCCCTCACCGGCCCATTTAAATAGACCTGCGGCTGGGGAGGGAGGGAGAGGACCCGGCGGAGCTCTGTCTTGCAGCTCCGCCGGGTTTCTCTCGCGAGATCGGGAGCGTTGCCATGGCAACGCCCCGATCTCGCGAGAGAGTTCACTCACCACTGGACCACCAGGGATGGTGTGCGAGTGCCGGTGCCCCCCCTCCCAGCTACCACGTGCCTGTCCCCCCCTCCCAGGCTAAAGGTAAGAAGGGAGGGGGGGGGTTTAGTTTTTTTTTTGCTTAGTTTTTATTTTATTTTTTTATATATTTACCCCCACTTAATTTTTTATTTGTTTATTTACCCCCCAACACACAACATTTATACACAGCACTATCACACTCAGCATTCTCAGCACTCACACAACACTCTCACACACATCACACCCAGCACTCTCACACCCAGCACTCTCACACCCAGCACTCTCACACCCAGCACTCTCACACACATCACACGCAGCACTCTCACACACATCATAGCACTTTCACACACAGCACTTTCACACTCAGCACTCTCACACACATCACACACAGCACTATCACACCCAGCACTCACAACACACAGCACTCTCACACACAGCACTCTCACACACAGCACTCTCACACACAGCACTCACACACACGCAGCACTCTCACTCTCACACATCATAGCACTCTCACACACATCACACGCAGCACTCTCACACACATCATAGCACTCTCACACACAGCACTCTCACACATCATACACAGCACTATCACACTCAACACTCATACACAGCACTATCACACTTAGCACTCACACACATAACACACAACACTCACACACAGCACTCTCACACACATCACACATCACACTCAGCACTCACACACACTAAAACAGACCTTATTACACAATACCACACCATGACCAGCTCACTCTGCACAAACGTAATACCACAAACAGGCTCCAAACACATGCACAATACTCTTTCCTGGCCCTTTTGTCTCCTGGTATCCATTTATAGAGACACCAGAGACAAGTTGCAAGGAAACAGTGCAAGCATGCTATTAAATTTGCTTGCACTGTGCAGAACAAATACAGGGCTTTTTTCTCATGCTAGAGCTCTTCAGCAGAGCTCTGCGCATGGTCTGCCCTGGAAGAGCATTGAACCAACATGCTCACTTTGAGAGGGAGCGTGTTTGTCATGAGTGATGACAAAACACACCCTCTCTGCCCCGCCCCCTTCTTAGTGGGCCGCTGTGATAAAAAAATGCCCGGGCCGAATTTTTTTCCCAGTCCGGCCCTGCTTGACTGAGTAATCGGTGGCAATCCAGTGATGGTAAATATAGGAAATATATGCAATTAAACTGTCAGGCCACTTCTATATTATGGCCTCTACTGTTTGTGACTTTTAGAACTAAATTTTTTTGTTTTAATTTTTCCCATAACTAATGCATAATATATGTGTAGCAGAGCTGCAATGCCAAGACTGAATATCTCTGCTGGAATCCTCTGAAGCTGGAAAGGAAGCTCTGTTTAGTGAATATAGCCAATTCCCCCAGTAACTGGAGGGCACACAGTTTGGTAGTCAACTGAATTGTATCAGCCCAAACACGGCTTTTTATGCACAGCCCCATGGGGTCTCTAAAGCAGGTTTACAGGGGTTTTTCCCCAGAGACTCTGGGTCTGAGGAATAATTGAGCTGGGAATTTAGATAACTCAATTAACTCTCAGTTACAGAAAATACATAAAATATTATAAAACAACCCAAAAACATAATAAAACATTCCAGTTCTCATATGCCTGAATAGCCTGTATCTGAGTGCACAACATCTAAAAAAAGCTGAGTTTAGTTCGGTGGATCGCTATACAGGGGAAGTTTTGTCCTGCATGAACACCGACTAACGCTCCCCCTAGCTCTAAGGTAGTGAATGTTCCCCCCAGTCTGTAGATCCTATCTCCCCAAAGTGGTTCGTCTAGTTGGTCGGGAAAGTATATAGGCAGCAGTACCAGACTGACCGGGGTTCACAAGAACGTGTAGCCTAAATCAGTTCCACACACTCGACGACCAAGTACCACTTCCTGTGTTCGGGAGAAAGCACTCAAGTTAATCCTTTAATTGCGGTTAACAGACAGGGGTGGTCGGTGTTCTAAGTCAATAATGAGGGGGAAGTGTTTGGGAAAAGGAAAGATGGGTTCGGGCAACCTCTGGGACTATCAGGTCCGCCACACATATGTGATTTACAAATATTCTAAATTATTATAAAAAATAAAATGGCAATTTAGCTTTCCTTTTCTCCCAATTAACTTGGTTCATCTGGCCTGTAAAGCATTGACCCCCTCTAAATCTATACACCAAGGAAGGAGTTAGTAGATTCTGTATCCTGTTTTAAGACCACAAGTTATTAGAGATAACCTGTTCCTACAAGTTCTTTTATGGAAATGCATGTAATCAACTCTTTTATGACTGATATAAGACGCCTTGTAAATCAGGACCTATGTTATTTAAAGTCTGAAACAACTCTCAGAACATTAGTTTTGCATAACTATACTTCAGATCCAGACTGAAGGTCAGCGACATTTACCTTAGACATCCGTATTTCTAATTTAATCCTGTTACTATTTATATGCACTAACTCTGAACAGAAGGTTAAGCTTGGTACAAGTTAACTATCACACAGCAGGACAGTGAGAAAAGCATATTGATCAGCAGACCAAAAGCGGATGAAAAGAATAGATTAAATCCCTGTTATAGGACCAGTGGTATACAGCACAACCCTGGAGTACACATATGTGAAGCTTACACACATTGGTTAGTTCTCAATTCTGTTGACACCTAATGAGCCATTAGTATTACATTGTTACATTTAATAACTCAAAAATGTATACTGGTGCTTATTCTATTGGGGACTGGTGCTGAATTCAGTTATTCTAATGCATTGCATTAGAATTTGAGTGTTAGAAGACATACCTCAAGATTTTTACTTATATGCATTTTACAGACAAATTAAAAAGTTAGAAAAATCCTAAGCACTTAAATACTAGAACATATTATAATGTAATTATGTTGTAAAAACAACTGCGGCTGCATACTACTTGCAGACACCGAGTATAGCAAAGCCAGCAGGACTTTGAAAGCTCAGGGACCAAAGACTAAAGAAAAAGGCAAGAATAGTGACAAAAAAAAAAAAAAAGGTAATTGACACATATGAGTCAAAGTATTTTTGCTGAAATATGATTTAAAAATACTGACAGACAGGCATACAGACAGGCAGGCATACAGACAGACAGGAAGGCATACAGACTGACAGGAAGGCATACAGACTGACATACATATAGGCAGGCAGACTGACGGACAGACATACATACATCAATTTTTCAGCCACCCTCCTGTTTCTTAGCTTTTCATTGCAGGGGGTGGCTGGGGCTGATGGGAGTCCCTCTTCACTACCTAGCTGCCTCTCCTCCTGCGCGTGGAGACAGACAGGCATACAGACATGCATACTGACAGACAGGTATAAAGACAGACAGGCATACAGACAGGCAGGCATATAGGCAGGGAGGCATACAGAAAGGCAGGCATACAGAAAGGCATGCAGACAGACTGACATACATACAGAAAGGCATGCAGACAGACTGACATACATACAGACAGACTAACATATATACACACAGGAGGGTGGCTGGGGCTGATGGGAGTCGGCTGGCTATCCCTCTTCACTGCCTGGCTGTCTCTCCTCCCGCGCGTTGTGAGCTGTGAGGAAGTGACCGGCAGTCACTTTCTCCCAGCAGTACTTCATTTTTTTAAGGGGCCCATTTGCGCTATTACATGGCCACAGCGCTGACCGGGCCCCTGAAGATATAGGGCCCATTGGGTGGCCCTACATGCTTGGGCCACCCGATGGGTCCCATCAGCATGCAGGCCCTGGTGCAGCTGCACCTGGCAGCAGCTCAGCCGCTACAACTGTCATGGTTGTCACCCCCTGATGGCTGCCCTGCATACATGTTATAATCAAAATGACAAGCAAATATAACAAAGGTGCTAATAAAAGGTGTCGCTTATCCTATCACTAAGTATATTAAATGAGAACCTCTAGATCAAGTTTTTTTGTATAATATATAGCACGAAAAAACAGTCCACATCAGCAGGTAATTGTAAACAGAAGAAATACATATGGGATTTGTTAACACCTTGCAGGCGGTTTAGGTTATAGGTGTAGTTTTAGACTCTCTGCTTTGGGCAGCCTGGACAAGCGGTTTTCATGTTAGCTGGATTCCAGGTGACTTTCCGCAATGGAAGCACAAATTTAAGGCTACTCATTCTGTACTGGACGGAGACAGAGTTGGGTAAGGACAGTAGCAATCTCTGATACCTTACGGACTTTCGATGTCCCTGTATCCTGAGAGATTAGTAAACTGTGAGGGGTTCCCCAACGATATGGAATCTTATAGACCAAAAGCTCATAGGTAAGAGGGTGACGAGACCTTTGTCGTTCCATTGTAGCCCTAAATAAACTGGGCTAGATAGGCCCGGAATAAAAAACAGTGCCCTGCCCTCAAACCGATAAGGTGGCTAACTTTGGACAGCGTTTATAAAGGCAAATTTGTCAGGGCAACTCTGAAATCTAATGACAACATCCCTAATCGCCTCTGCAGGAGCCTTAACGGGTTTGGAGATCCTATAGCATCCATCCAATTACATAGCTTTCACTTGTTTAGGTGAAAACAGTTGGGAGATTTATCTCCTAAAAAGGATGAGGCAGTTCAGCCATGTCTGTGGTATCAGATCCTCCTGACTTTCCATCTCCTTTGGTCTTCTAAAACAGTCAACCGTACATGTAATTGTTTCTGAGATTTTTGCATGGCCTGGGCCATCTGCTCCAACTGACAGATTCAATCCTTGGGTGTAATGTAGATGAGTTCTGTGCGAGACCCCCAAAAGCTCCTCTCAGAAGAGAGCTTTATCAGCTGCTATATTGCGGCGGAGATCTTACAGAAGATGCCTCAAAGATCCCTCAGTCACCAGGGCTGTAGCTGTATACAGTGGTAAGAGGTGAATAGTTAATATTTTATATATTTATATTTTGAGTCATGAGGGCCCTATAAAGACAGGAGAGACATCCACTAGTAATGTATTCATGCCAGAGAGTGTTCATTGCACCAGTAACCTCGCAATTAGATCCTGTAGGAACAGAGTGTGAGTTGATGCATGCCTCCCAACAAAGGAAGGTTTGAAAACAGGACAGAAGCGGCAGGTCAGTGAGACAACCAAAGTCAGAGGGGTAGACCTACTTGGAAATGGAGCAGGGCTTGCCAAAAAAGGGTCATGCTAGCCTGTGGTTAACACACGCTATGTTCACTGCCAATTATGCTGGCCAGACCCAGTAAAGGCATAACAGCACATGGTTCTAGTGCCCTTAGTGTAGCAAGAACACATTCGAGAATGCTCTCGCACTAAGCTTTCTTGGACAGAAAACCAAGACACCTTAAAACAAACCAGGGACAATAACATTAGCGTGAAATCAAGACTGTCCTGCCATATTGGAGACAGGAAGTCTGTAGATGGTGTATCCGGCTAGTCCATTTTTACAATGATGACCACCTTTTTATGATAGGTGGGACATTCATCAGTTCCTCCATGGTTACTAGGGTGGGGTAAGTGTTTCTTCTTCTCTCATCTTCTACGCTTGAGTGGGAAGGTTTATAGGAAACCACTTTTAGGTCTGCAATACATGGGCTTATCATTTGCAGCTGAATTAAAAAATTCAGATAAATTCTGTAATTGAATTTGTAGTTTGGAGGCAAATTTGAGATTAGTGTTGAATTGCAATCCTTCATCCATGTGCAATCAGTGAAGTGTTAAAAATGCTTATCAACCAGTATGTAGGTGTAGAAGTGTGGGTTACAATAGTGGGGCATAAATTCCCCAACCCAGTATGATGCTAATAACGTATTCAGAATTTCTCAGCACAGTGAAGAGAGAACGTATTATAATTCAAACACAGGTGTGCACAACACTTGACATGGGCATGCAGCCAGAGAAAATTGCCAAATACACTTAATTAACCTCTTACGAAACAAGACTATTTTGAGACGAGATGAGTCGTGTTTGTAACCAAAACCTTTTTGGCGCATTTGGCACTCCAAATAGATACACTAATTAGTCCTGATTGTTAAAATACCCAATATGTCTAGGATTTCAATAAACATTTAGAAGTTATTTAACAACTATTGTATAGAATGAATTATGGTTTTAAAGATAAAATTTAGCAAAATTTGGCATGCTGAGATTACAACTTTTATAGTAGTCGCGGAATCTAGAAAGGCTACACAAGAGCATATAGTTATAGAATGTACATCCCCCAGGCTATTTAACTGAGAGCGTTTTAACACTTTTAATTTAATATATTTTAGGAAAATGCACAGACTAGGTGTGTCCACCACTGTAAATACCCTATATTTAAAATTCTGCTACTGCTCTCTATTACAATGGCACCCCACATGTATACCTTCTCCTCCAATCTTACCGTAATTTAACCCATAATTCTATCCATTACTCAACCCGTAATACTACCTATAGTTTTACCCATAATCCTGCCCCTAATCCATCCCTAATCCCACCTCAGAGGGATTCACTCTATTGATGTTAGTACTGACATCAGCAAAGGGATTTCCCGGCTCACACAATACAGAGGGCTCTGTGAGCACTCTACTGTGTGATTGCAGTATGGGAGGGAGATTTTTCTCTTATGCTGTATACCTGGAACTGTGACCAGTAACTGAGCAGGATGCAAGCAGGGGGACCTCAACCCTGTGGGTCTCCTTGATTCTGGGGACGCATTAAAAAACACCGCAACTAAGCATGATCTCGCAGCCGTTGTATTTAAAAGGCCATGTGGAGCTCTTACTTAGGAGCGCTGCACATAGCACATCTGTCACTAATTGTGGCCCCATCTGAAAGGGGGCCCCTTACAAATCAAAATATATTTGGGGCTCACTATTTTTAACTTCATGAAGGCTGGAGCAGACTCATAAATACCGCGGGTGAGCAGTAGTTAAAATGTTTTAAAGGGCCATGGCTAACTATTGCCCCAGCTGATAAAGAGTACCCTCAGGTACCCAATGATACCTGGGGCTTCTTGGTAGCAGCAGAGATTTAACCCTGCTGGTATTTTCAATGCATGACTGTCTATGCCATCAATAGTCGTTAAAGCCCTGCACTGTGGTATAGAGTTAGACCATAATGTGGTTATTAAGGGGTTAAAATTAAAGCAATTCGGGGGCGGAGCTAACGCCGGAGCCGAGCAGACGCCATTTCAGACTGCTCCTCATCTACTCCCTAAATCTCACCAAAAATCTAAAAACCACACAGACCAACACAGAAACAAACAGCAGCACCTTTATCTGGGCGACGTACTGCACCAATCGATGCCTTTTTCATTTACACAGAGGCACACGAAATGGAAATGCAAAACTGGAGCCTACTACGCCTCACAACCATGAGGCCTGGACAAGCTCTTCGAAGGCCTACTGGAGGCACACGGCACAAGTAAGTCGGACTACTTTCCAACGACACCGCAGCCACACACACCATCAATGGGGCGCCGCTCCCAAAAGCCAGAGAGGGACATCAGTGTCATGCTTCAGCGACCGGCAGCATCAAAAACACGGCCGGTGGAGACCAAGGAACCACCGGCACCCGCGCCCCCGAACACTAACGGGGACACCCCACCCCCTCCACCAGCTGAGCATACCTGTAGCCTCCAACTCACCGACAGTTCGGCCCCGACCACCAAAGGGGACCTCAAACTGCTCCTCACAGACCTGCACAGGATGATGGAGGCAGACCAGGCGCTTCTCAGAAAGGAGATACAAGCCAACTCTGTCCGCATACAAGCGACGGAAGACGGAGTCAAGTCCACTCAGGCTGCAATGTCCTCCCTGAGCAGCTCAGTAAAACAAGTTTACACCCAGCAGCTCCACCTGTCCCAGAGAGTGACTAACCTTGAAGACCAACAACCCCCGCAATAATATAAAGATACGGGGCGTACCGGCGGACACAAAGGCAGAGGAACTGCCCCATTACATCAGGAGGCTGCTGGCGTCCATCACGTCACCCGCGGTGGCTAAGAAAATTGCATTAACTAACATATACCGCCTAACTAACACACTCAATTCTTCCACCACGCCAAGAGATGTCATCATTCGATGCTCCTCTACCACAGACAAAGTCCAAATAATGGCGGCAATCCGAGGCAAGACACCTCTGCAGTTCAAAGGCACACACCTGAACTTTTTTCAAGATCTTTCCAAAACGACCCAGCAGTGGCGCAGATCCCTGGGAACAGTAACAGCCCGCCTCCGGTCCGCAGGGATACCCTACAGATGGGGAACAACGGGCGCCATAGGGGTGACCCATAACGGAGCAACACACACACTCCATTCAATGGCCGACTCACAGACATTCCTAGCAGCTCTGGGACTAACACAACCAGACACTGAAGCACCGACGGAAGCAGCCAGTAGCAGCTGGGATCCAACCAACATCGAACCCTTTGTGTCCAGAGGCCAAACCAGCAAGGGACTTGACTAGCTAGATCTCAAACGGAACTCATCCTGACACACAGGTCTTGAGAACTGAGAAAAGAGCCAAGAATGACGACTACATTGTTGTTTTATTTTATTCATGTCCAGTTAACAGTTTGTCATTATGATTTTGTATCCACAGGAAAAATACGACACACAGCAGACCAAGTCTGACAGATTGACAGCATACACCTTTATGCCGACTCAAGTGAGATTTTAAAAACCCCTCCCCCTCCCCCGCCACTCCCCTAGCTAAGGGGTACACTATCAAGCAAAGAGAGGGGCCACAACTCCGTTCACACGACACTAAAACCAGACAGACGTCTGATAAACAACACATAACATGGCACCCCGATCTCACAGAGCAAGCTTGACCAAACCTACACTCTCACAACTGTGTGGAACAACCCCACTCACCTCGCGCCCACACAGCCCGCACAACAGCTTTCCCATCCGGGCCCCTCGGACTAAAGCACAATCACACAGATACCCACAATTAGTACACTTCAACTAGACAACCCGGAGAGACAAATCCACGTAAATAACAAACATAAAATGATGCGGACGCGCTGTCTTCCACCACACATAACGTTGTTTAAGAGCCTTGTATAACTATGATGTTTAATGCAGACAAATGTTCATGATAAATGTGCTCTGCAAAAATAAAGAATTCAAGATAAACATTTCTGCTTTAGTGATAACAAGGTGTACTTATATACAGATCTTTTTCAAAACCCTAACACACTAGCCCAAACCCATGCAAATGTCCCTACAGAGACCAAAACAGGGGACAGGGATGACACTGCATTAGGCTATACCTGGGCAGACAATGTTGCAAATATGAATGCTGACTAATTCATTATTTTCCCTGAGCAATTTCTGAGCTAGTTAGCCATATTCTACAGCTATTTTAAAGGGAATTTGATTCCAGTTTCCAATCAATTAATAGATTTTTTTTTTTTGTAAATTTTAGGAAACAGCAAATTAACAAAATATTGATTCCTAATTTTTATTTTAAAAAAATAATGCAAATAATTCAGAACACGTGAAAAATACGATAACATATAGTAAGCTTGTTCGAGAGAGGTCCTAATCAACCTATTGTTTCTGTCAAAATTTGGTATATTATTTCTTGTTAAATTCCCCCAACTATAACATGACCAAGCACTGTGGAATATTTAAAGTGCTAAATGCCACTAATAGTAGTAATAATAATAATAATATTCTGAAAGCAATAGGATAAAATGTCAAACATTTATTAAAGCAAAACGTATTAACCAGTATGTCATCAGTGAAAAACTATTACTATCAATCCCACCACATATAAATAAATTACAATGAATAGTGGAATTTCAAGGGTTTCTATTGGTTGATTACTCAGTGTTATTTACACTGATGTTTTACATCAATTAACTACAATGTGTATGCATAATTTAACATGAGTGAAACCCCAGCTGTGCCCCTGCTGATATCACTCTAGCCGCCTCACATGTATTTTCACTGATTCTGGGGAAAGCAAAAGGTACGGTATTTCCTTAACTTTCACTGTTTTTCAGACACCTGTGCACTAGAGTTTATACTGGTTAGATTTACATTGACAATGTATTCCAGAGATCTTCCAAACAGGGAAATTATACACACCAATAAAAGTGACATACACTATCAGTCATACAGTGACTAGAAGTAACAAGGGCCTTTCCTATAACACGCTTATATGTTCACCCCTCATTCTGCCCCCTTCAGCAAGCGAGAGTGACATTAGCAGAGGAGGATAGGGAACTTGAGAAAAAGTTAGGGTTTTTTAAGGTGAAGGAGTTTGGGGGCGAGAATGGACCTCCAGAGTAAGGTTGATTTAAACTAAAACCAGTGTTTTAAAGGTATTCATGTAACATAGATGGGGGTGGCCAAAAGGCAGACAACACATACATCTGTTATAGAACTGTAAAGTAACCCTACCTTCCCCCTCCAACTTCCCCCTCCTCTTTTCCTCCCCGTCCCCTCTCCCTACTCCTCCCACCTTCAACACCTCCTCCTCCTTCTTAACCAATCATTCTTAACAGGAGTAGTCCCAGAAGATTGGAAGTTAGCAAATGTTAGCTAACCTCAACATATGAGGAAAGGGATTTAGGGGTGATTATTTCTGATGACTTAAAGGTAGGCAGACAATGTAATAGAGCAGCAGGAAATGCTAGCAGAATGCTTGGTTGTATAGGGAGAAGTATTAGCAGTAGAAAGAGGGAAGTGCTTATGCCATTGTACAGAACACTGGTGAGACCTCACTTGGAGTATTGTACACAGTACTGGAGACCGTATCTTCAGAAGGATATTGATACCTTAGAGAGGGTTCAGAGAAGGGCTACTAAACTGGTTCATGGATTGCGGGATAAAACTTACCAGGAAAGGTTAAAGTATCTTAACATGTATAGCTTGGAGGAAAGACGAGACAGGGGGGATATGATAGAAACATTTAAATACGTAAAGGGAATCAACACAGTAAAGGAGGAGACTATATTTAAAAGAATAAAAACTACCACTACAAGAGGACATAGTCTTAAATTAGAGGGACAAAGGTTTAAAAATAATATCAGGAAGTATTACTTTACTGAGAGGGTAGTGGATGCATGGAATAACCTTCCGGCTGAAGTGGCAGAGGTTAACACAGTAAAGGAGTTTAAGCATGCATGGGATAGGCATAAGGCTATCCTAACTATAAGATAAGGCCAGGGACTAATTAAAGTGTTTGGAGGATTGGGCAGGCTAAATGGGCCAAATGGTACTTATCTGCAGTCACATTCTATGTTTCTACATCCCCCCATTCCCCCTCCTCCTCCCCCCTTCAACATCCCCTGGGCCGAATGGTTCTTATCTGCCGTCACATTCTATGTTTCTACATCCCCCCATTCCCCCTCCTCCTCCTCCCTCCTTCAACACCCCCTCCTCCAACTTCCCCCTCTCCCTCCTCCCCTACACCCCCACCTCCTCCCTTCTCCCTCCTCTTCCCCCCTTCTCCCTCCTCTTCCCCCTTCTCCCTCCTCTTCCCCCTCTCTTCCCTCTCCCTCCCCTCTCTCCCTCTTCTCCCCTTCCCTACCCCTCTCCCCCTCCTCCCCTCCCTTCTCTCCCTCCCCCTTCTCCCTTCCCTCCTCCTTCCTCCTTCCTCCTTCTCCCCTTCTCCCTTCCCTCCTCCTTCCTCCTTCTCCCCTCCTCCCTCCCTCCCCTTCCTCCTCCCCTCTCCCTCCCTCCCCCTCCTCCCCTCTCCCTCCCTCCCCCTCCTCCCCTCTCCTCCCTCCTTCCCCTCTCCTCCTCCCTTCCCTCTCCCTCCCTCCCCTACTTCTCCCCCCCACCTCTTCCCCCCTCCTTCTCCTCCCCCCTCCTTCTTCCTCCCCTCTCTCTCCACCCCCCTCCCCCGGTCATGGTGCTGGGAGGGAGTGTGGACCTGCAGATCCCTCAGCCAGCAGCCCCATATTACCCAGGCTGTCACTGACTGTGTGAGCTGCAGCTGGGAGAGATTCGCCGGAACCACCTCCCACCCGATGAAGGTAACGCTTGCTTTCCGGTAACGGCTATTGCTGCACTCGGTGAGCTCGGATTACCGGCCGCAGCGTTTTGTGTGATAGTGCGGTGTGCCGGTCGCTGTGAGCGAGGTGAAGCGGGTAGAGGCGGCAGGCTCCCCCTCCCCCGCGGCCGGTTGGTATGCTCCGTGAAGGGAGGGGGCGGCCAGTTTGAGGCGGTGTGTCAGTGGGGCTGGGGACAGGCTGGGGACGGGCTGGGGGCAGGCGGTGACACGGAGGCGGCTCCCGGGAGGTGGTGGCTCTCCTCAGTGAATCCTAGGGAACTCGCCGGTTACCCACTGCCTCCCGACGGACTGCGAGCCGTGAGCGGAGCCACATCCAGAGAGCCGGTACTACAACTCCCAGCACTGCCAGCCATCCTGTGTGTGTGTGTGAGCTCACCCGCCTCCCTCATGGCTCCATCACACCGTGTCTGTCTCCCATCCTCCTCTCTGTAATAAAACCATCGGCACCGTGGCAGTTACTGCCAGCACCATAATCATTATTATTATTATTATTATTATATTAATACAGCGTTCATACACCACTTCTGTCCATTGACAATAGCAATGTAATATGGGATTCACCCTATAGTAATACCATTCATTGGTAATATCCTGCCCACACACTGCCCCCTCCATAGTAATATCCTCCATATTCCTAATATATCCATACAGTGCACCCTCCACTAGTATTATTCTGCCCACACACTGCCCCCTCCTTGGTAATATCCTCCATATTCCTAATCTACACATACAGTGCCCCCTCCACTAGTAATATTCTGCCCCCTTCTTAGTAATATCATCCATATTACTATTATGCCCATACAGTGCCCCTATTATTATTCTACCCATGCAATGCCCTCTGCACAAATGATAACCTATCCATGCAGTGTCCCTCCCCAAGTAATATTCTGCCCATGCAGTGCCCCCCTCATTGGTAATAATCTACTCATGCAATGCTCCTACCACAAATTGTGATCCTATCCATGCAGTGCCCCCTCCATTTATAATATTCTGTTCATGCTATGCCCTATTCACTAGTAAGTAGATCCCCTCTAGAAGTAATATTCTGCCTGTGCAGTGCATGTTACGCTGATGTTGACACTGACCTTTTTCCATCAGAGTACCCCCATTTATCAATAGCAGGGGCTCTTTCATGCATCAACACTTTCATTGAAAATGTCAGACCCTTTGATTTTCAGATCATTTTGATATTTTTTTTTTTTTACTTTTGTAACCTTTTTATAGCATTTTCTTGTTTAGCAAAGATACATTTCACTTTAGCAAATTTTTCTGTCAACAAGATTACCTCATTCACCTCTTCGTTACTCTATCTGCATCTGCCCTCCACCCTGAGACATATCAATCTCCTCCCATATTACCCGTACTTAGTAATTATTTTGTTTTGCTATACCGAACACATATTTTCGTCTTGCAATTCCATCATTATCTCTCATCACGATTTTTCATTTTCTCCTCAGTTGAATGTGTGCAGAGCATTGTACACAACACAATAAGAGATATCATAATAAGCCTCAAATTCAATCTGGTAAATAAAACCTCCTCTGTGACTAACACAAATCTTAAATTCCAAACAACTCTTGTGTTTTTATGCATGTTTGCTTGAAACTTTTATATTGTACTTTTCTGATTTAGTGTTTTTTGTTTTGTTTTTTCTTTCTAGATGCAGCAAATTTGTTTTACATGAGGAAATACTTGTGCGAAAGAATCAGCAAGCTCATTCAGCAACATGTCGACTGTACAGACGACAGTGGCTGAGATCCGCTCCAGGGCTGGTGGTAAGTACATTATGAAAGCTAGGTTTGAATACAATTGCATCATCGTTTTTAAAATCTCTTTTTAATTTGCCATTATGCAATGTACACATAGACTTTTCATTATTTTTCCTACCACAACAGACCTTTTCATAGTGTTATGGCTACAGGGTGTTAATGCCGAAATCTCTTTTGTTGCTGATTAAGTTCAGTATAGAATAGAAGTTAAAAATCTTTGCCAGCATGTATGTTAACCTGTTGTGAGATGAACACAGCACTGCTTAACCTCATGATTAAAACATGCATGTGGGTTGTGGATGCTGATCTATGTAGGCTGAGGATAGAAGAAGTAAAGTTATTTAGCATATGTCGAGCCTACGTTGGAGCTGTTTGATATTATGTGAATCTTACAATTTTTTTCTTTTGATTCAATGCTCATCAGTCAACTGTAAAACGGGTTGTTGTACAGTAATCTGTTTACTGATATTGTATACTGTTTTTGTTGTTGTTTTTGGTTTTCTTCTTTGGCTCAATTGTACATTTGATACAAGCACATTATCTCTACCATTTAGCGTGAATGCATTGTGGTGTTTTGTTTGTTAATCTTTTATGAATTCAGTGTATATTGGAATGTTACAATTAAATCAAGCATTCGGTCTAATGTTCATGGTGGTTTGGCTTTCTGATGACTTTGTTTGAGCATGATTATTTAATGTTTATTATGTACTAAAATGGAATTTTAGGAACAGACAATTTTGTTACAAGGGAAATATCTCTTAAAGGAACACTCAAAGCACCATGACGGCACACTGTAGTGATTATGGTGCCAGGAGAGCCCTTTCCTCTCCATGTACGTAGTCAAACTGTTTTTTAATGGTTGACATATTACGTTGGCTCCATTGGGTGCTGGTCACTCGTTCTTAGAGTTGGAACAATCTGAGTATATCCAAGTTGGTCTGGTTTTAGCTCATTGGCAGAGGGCAATCAGCTGAACACTGAAGGGCTTAACACAGGAGCGCTAACATGGATAATCCTAGCCGGAGCTTCCAGCTCTCAAACCATAAGGGAAGGGGTAGAGAGTGGCGCCCAGTTGGTCCCAAGTAACAAGTCAGATTGTTAGAGAAACGTTTACTTACAATAGAGGGGTGCCAAAGCTTTTGTGGCGCCTTAACCACTACAGTGCACCTTTTGTGGTTATGGTACTTAGAGTTTTGCTTTAAATAGTAAAGGTTCATTTTAATAGCTTTTTATTCCTTCCATTTTTATTATTACATTTGCAGTTATGTCAAATGCACAGCAGTCCTGGCACAGTCTGTTAGATGCAAATGAACGACGGTCTGAAATTCACTCCATGCCTCAATTCTTAAAAGATAGTAGGGAATATGACCGTGTTATCAGTAATTTGTAAATGTTCCTAGTTCTGCCTTTTTGTTGCACTTCCTGACCCTTTAAGCATTTCAGTACTGTTTAGTGGGGAGATGTAAAATGTGTTGGTCTCCAACAAACTGGCCATGACTTCTCCATAGCCCAGTGCTGACTAACCATTGCTTCCCAATTGTCTCGTTGCTCAGCCAACTGAAAAACTGAGCAGGTAAAGGATTTAACCCATCTACAGTTAACTTCTAAATAAATCTCCCACTGTGTGTTCTATGCTTCCCGTAATAGCCAGTCCCAAGGCTGCAAAACATCACAGTAAATGTAGCCCATAATGGCTGAAGTACCAGAGGTTGGCTATTAGTGGGTTAAACTCTGAACCTGTTAATGTGTGTCGCAGTGCAGGGACAGCTGCATTCATAGAATCCTTATAAATGGTATTGTTATTGCTAATGCTTAATCTGGAATTGAGACACAGACCTCCCAATTCTATTGTCAGGCTTTGCAGGGTATGCTGACCCAGCTCGTACTTAAAAGATGGGCGTGACAACAGTGTGAGCATTGGTACAAAGTATACAGTAGGAGAGCCCTTTAAATCAAGATTAGCAAGAGGTGTCTGGGTTGCTAACCTTGAGTTTGCGATATGCTGCTTTTTAGCAATAAAAACATGAATTTAGTTTCTTATTCCAAGAAGAAATACAACATTTCAATTAAAATGAGCATTTTTGTGTTTAAAATTATTTCTGGATAGTTGTTTGGTGCTCCAGTTTTAGATTATTTTTTTTATATATAGGGAACGGCTGTTACTGCAGCAGCATTCATTTGCTGGATGTAAAGTCTGTCATACAGGATGCTTAATAAACTAATTAAGATTTTACAAGTTATTTGCAGCTATGATCTTGGGTGTTTAATGCAAATGGTGTGAGTGCAAGTCTCAAGATGAAAGGAACGAAAAGGCGAAGCACAGTGGGGATGATGTCAGGTGCCAGCTAACACCTCCTATATAAGCACTTCCAATTTCAGCTGCACCAGCTCTTGAGAAACCAAGGTCTCTGAGCTTAAAGGCACACATCTCACGTCTACAGCAGGCTATTCAAACACATTTTATCTACACCAGCTTAGATGATCCCTTAAAAATATAAGGAAGGGCACCCTCAGTGATTGCCTCCTGAAGGGAATTGGTTATGTTGTCTCTTATTTATTTTTAGATTCATTCTATTTTCTTTTCAATTTTCAAGTTATTGTGTAATTCTATGGGATCATTTTACCTATGAGCATCTCTTAGGTTTTTGACAGTATTTGTGTCAGTTACACACTTATGACATCCCCTGAGTGCTAGCTAAGCTCATCTATGCAGCTCATGCATAAATTGTATGGCACATTTTTGAAGTTTTGAAAAAAGAAAATGTGCAATTCTGAAGTGTGTAGCTAGGACAGTCCCTATGTGCCCTGGGGTCTGTTCTGTTTTTGGAATCCCCTGGGGCCCTAAACATCTGGTTTTAGCTGGTGCCTGCAGTCTTATTTTAGAGGTTACGACAAGCATCGGATCAATTACAGCTGCTGTTCTGCTTATGATGCCAGGAGTACCCTAGTCTGGTTCTCTGGTAATGGAGCAAACCGTTTAGCAAAGACTTGCACTCTTAACTGGTCTGCAGAAGCCGGTAGCTACATAAGTTGGCATTCATTGGCTGAGAGAATCAGCTGATAACTTTCATTGCACATAATTGTCATTGGTCAACACTAGTTCCAGGCTGGTTTGACACCCCTATGAAGCTGCTGGAGGTGGAGCTACCCTTCTGACCGCTAAGAGGTTAATCTTTTTGTGCAGTGTTTCACAGCAAAATGCAATACTTACAGACTTCGGGCACCATGACCACTTCAAATCACTGAAATGTTCATGGTGCTTGGAGCAAACTTTTATGTCTAATGTTCTAGCTTTCCTGTTCCCCGGTTATTTTCTAGTTTGAAACTCATGTGTTCCTAGAACCGGACCATCCAATGGGCCTGATTTTATTACTGATTCCTTTTTTGTTTTTACTTTATTTTTGTGGTGCATAACATACCAAACACGCTTGCTAAGACATTTCTCAGGAGTGCAAATAACAAGAATAAGGTGTAGATATATCATGACATGTCAAGAACACTGCGATTTTGTTTGTAAATCACATAATACATCAGGAGCACAATTCTATTTAGATTAAACATGCTATAGAATAGACTGGTTCACAGATCCTGCCTGCAGTTTGGCAGTTATTTTAAAACCTGCACGAATGCCTGCAATGTATTTTGTGTTTTTATTCTGTTACTGTACCCTAATTGAGCATCTTCCATAGTGAAGTTTAAACAGACAGTGGTATATACACACCTCTTGCAACTGTCTCCAGTTCTATTTCCAATGCCTGCATTTGCTGAAAATCCCCCAGGTTTCTACAGCATGTGCAGTGAGCTCTGTGTTTACCTGGAGGTAGTTCAGCCAGGCAGCTTGCTCACAACTTCTTAATACTTGTATAAATTTTTAAAAGACAACGAAAACACTACCAATGCACTGCTCAATTCACGGCTTGCTGTGTGGGTCAGTCAGATCTGATCATGGGTCTGACCTGTCTGGGCAGGTGAGTATTTGTTCAGTATGTGTAAGCATTACAAATATTTTGATTTTCAAAGAGGTATAACTTCCTGTTGCACGACTTTTTTATTTTTTTATTTTTTTGTTACATTGGCGTTTCTGAGCTTTTTGACTGATTGCTCTCAGCTAATGAGGTAAGCCCTGCTCTGCTTAACTGAGGCAGAGAGCTGCCAGTAATGAGAGGCAAGCACAGCTGATTGGTGGATCCCAGGTGAGAAATCAAACCATTGCAAACAGTTTGATTACTTACAATGGGGGATAGCAGCTCACCCCGGGCACTGTAACCACTGCTCTAGTGTGTGTCACTTTTTTAGGTGTCACTTTATCTTAATTAATTTGGGTGCACCAGTGACAAAAGGACCAATGTTTTGGTGCTTTTTATATATTATTTACTATTCTCCTCCCCCTCATCTCATACCAGAAATTACCAATCCTTCCATAACTCTGCTCCCTTTTATCTGTGCACATCTTGCTAAAATGTCTCCTGCTAGTTTTCCACCCTACTCATGAACTCTTATCAGATCTGCTCTCCTTGTAAGACTTTTACCATATGTACATATGTAATTTACTGACAATCCCTCCCCCAGCATTTCCCCAAAGCTCATTTCTTTGAAGAGCCTTACTAATCAATCACCAACCCCCATAAACCTGGTTTTCTTTCGGTCTAGCTAGTGCAGTTTTTTTTTTTTTTTCTAGTAGTACTAGTTCATTATCAGGAATTCCACGGTACATATATTGTCATGCACAGGACTGCTGGCTTCATATTAACATGTTGCACTGCTCAGTAGTGCAACACAGAGCAAAGTGTACACAGGCAGAGCACTCTAATTACTGTGTGCTTTTATCTTCATTACATACCACCAGGAAAGGATATAACTGGAGTTTATGACATCCTGTACTATAAGAGGCCCCAGTGTAGCGACTGCTGCCCTTCCTGTTTTTCATAATCTGCATGTATCCTTTCATTGTATGGCTAAATGGGTCAACCCCATCAATGTGATCTGTCCGCTTGATGTGTGGTGGCCCAGAGGATTTAGTTGCCTGAAGCTTTGACACATGGACACTGCTGTCTTCCCTCCAAGGTCTGTATTAAGCTCCTGTTTGAAGCCTGGTTCATGTTTGACAAAATCGCAGACTATGGAAGAGACTGCAGGATCCTCCATAGAACCGATGTGAGAGCAATCAGTAGGCCTTTTTTTGTTAAAGGAGCATTATAGGGTCAGGAACACAAACATGTATTCCTGACCCTACAGGGTTAAAACTACCATCTAGCCACCCTGGTCCCCTCATGCCTCCCTAAATATAGATTTTTAGATATAAAATCTTACTTGTATTCAAGTCTGCAGCTGCTTATTTTGTCCCTGTGCATTTTAGACCTGCCCACTGCCTGCTGACATCAGCAGAAGTGGTAGCCTGATCCAATCTCAGTGCTTCCCCATAGAATTGTCTGAGACTGACAAGGAGGCAGAGACAGCATGATTCAAACACAGCCTTGGCCAATCAGCATCTCCTCATAGAGATGTATTGAATCAATGAATCTCTATGAGGAAAGCTCAGTGTCTGCATGCAGAGGGAGGAGATACTGAATGTTTGGATGCATTTTAGGCAGCAATGACCCAGTAAGGATCTCTAACAGCCATCTAAGGAGTGGCCAGTGAAGTTATCACTAGGCTGTAATGTAAACAATGCATTTTCTCTGAAAATACTGTGTTTACAGCAAAAAACCCAAAGGTAATGATTCTAACCACCAGAACAAATTCAATAAGCTGTAGTTGTCCTGGTGACTATAGTGTCCCTTTAATGAATTCCATTGACATTTTAATGCAGTCAGCATTAGTATTTCATAAATGTCTGTGGCATAACTAGAAGGTGCCCTGAGGTAAATGTGTTTACTTAGTTCCTCTGCACTCCTCACCCCTGTAAGCCCTTTAGTAGTGTTTTGTTGGTTCGAGGGAGAGGAACTGACTCGATGAGGTCTGTTACAGTCACCCAACCAAGGGAAATGTTTGCTTCTCAGGATTTTTAATATTATGTTTTCTTTCCAACAAAATTAATAAATGTTATATTTGTGAGATGTGAAAAATGAAATTAAATATGAAAATTCACGTCTATCCTACAAATGGATGCCCCAAACTAGCTCCCTGTAATGCATTTTTTTTTAAATCATTGTCGTTCAGTTTCATTTTTTTTTTTGCCTTTTACTCATTGTCAGTCTTTTTCATTTCTCCTTTTCTGCGCTGACTAGGTGCAAAGGAAAATGTTTCTTTTTCTCTTCCCAGTTCTAGTCCAATGTTTGCCCTGGCTTCACCTTGTTTGATAACAATTATAATGCCATTTGTTAAACCTTTAATAAACTTATAGTTGATTTTTCAGTAATTCGTCCTGTGGTGTAAATTCCAGAGAAGTGACAGTTCGCTTAAGGTCACAGACATCCTAACTGTAGAGTCTGCAATTTAGCAGCAGGACATGTCCAGCAGCTATTTTCTTCATATCTTAGCTTGTTCAGCTTGTTTTATGGTCTGCCTCTGATGTTGTTTAACACATACTCTCTTTCCTGGTTTTGGCGCAACCAGTGATCAGAAACAGAAGGAAAGTGGTTTTAAGAGTTAATACAGTTGAATGCAGTTCTCTGGTTTTGCATGTAAATGTGAGGATAATTGTTTTAGGTCTAATATCTGGATCAGTCCCAAGGCTGCCTGTCGATTGTGGACAATGATTGACATCCATCCATCCTTTTTTTTTTTTTTCTTGCTTGTTGCTGGGCAATAACAGATGTATAAAGAGAGGTCCTTTAGGAAGGGGAGAGGGCATGCATCCTGAATATAGCACAACAGTTCATGCCATGGGATTATAAAACATTATATAGGTAAAATGAAGACTAGTAACAACCTTCCTCATCTTCTGTTTGTATTGTCTGTTTGGCCTACTGTATGCGCTGCCTTATTCATACCAGCGGATGATCTATTCTATTCCCATTGTACAGCGCTACGGAATGTAATGGCGCTATATAAATATTATTATTATTATTATTATTATTATTATTATTATTATTATTATTATTATTATTTGAAAAGGGGGGATAGGAAAAAGCCCTGCATGTTGTAATCTGCTAGGAAGAGAGCTGTGTTTACTTCACATGACTGCAGGCTGCTGTGTAAGTGATAAGCCATCTGTATGACTCTCTCAGTATATTTAACTTCCTCGCAAAATCATTAATGGCAAGTATGAACACATGAAAAGTAAGTGGGGCTATAATTCTGGTCCTTTCCTGTAAGTGATATAACAAAGGCCTGCGTTGCCATGGATGTCATACTTTAATTGTGGATGTACGTTTGGATGTTTTTCACTTATTAGCTGAATCTGTTATTAAAGGACCACTCTAGGCACCCAGACCACTTCAGCTTAATGAAGTGGTCTGGGTGCCAGGTCCTTCTAGGGTTAACCCATTTTTTCATAATTATAGCAGTTTCAGAGAAACTGCTATAATTATGAATGAGTTAAGCCTTCCCCCTAATCCTCTAGTGGCTGTCTCATTGACAGCCACTAGAGGCGCTTGCGTGCTTCTCACTGTGATTTTCACAGTGAGAGCACACAAGCGTCCATAGGAAAGCATTGTAAATGCTTTCCTATGTGACCGGCTGAATGCGCGCGCAGCTCTTGCCGCGCGTGCGCATTCAGCCAACGGGGAGGAGAGGAGGAGGATCGAGAGAAGGAGAGCTCTCCGCCCAGCACTGGAAAAAGGTAAGTTTAACCCCTTTTCCCCTTTCCAGAGCCGGGCGGGAGGGGGTCCCTGAGGGTGGGGGCACCCTCAGGGCACTATAGTGCCAGGAAAACGAGTATGTTTTCCTGGCACTATAGTGGTCCTTTAACTGAGGATTGGATACCTCCAACGGAGTATGGACTTACTATAGATCAGTAATGTGTATGTACTGCAATAGAGAGCTTATAACATCAATGTCTAATAAACGTGTTGGTGTCCCCTGTTAAATATCGTAAACTGCTTCATACTCTAAATTTATTGTAATTAATTATGGGGATATTTAATTTTTGTGTTGTTCAGAATCTCACATAAGAATTCAAAAGATCGCTGGCTGTTATGAGCTAGTACAGGGGTAGGCAACCTATGGCACATGTGCCATGCACGGCACTCGAAGTATCCTTGCACGGCACTCAACACTGCTAGTGCCAAACAGTTGGGTCTGGCCTATCAGGAGTCCCAGTGAAACTACAGATATCTGGCAATACGAAAAGGTGGTGAAGGGAAATCTTCAATTTATGCATTTCAGCACAGAGGTAATGATCTCAGATCACTTCCTCCCAGCACTTGTAAATGAGAATCCACGCTGGAGTAGAGCAGCCCGCAGCTGCTGTTGCAGCTCCTGTCCTTTACCTGTATCTAGCCAGCCTGGTCCTCACTGGAACCCAGGGAAGCCACCCACACGGCTAGATATACACAGAGCTGTAGAATAACTCTCCCCTTATACAAATATGAACAGCCCACACACAATCCCCACAAACGCAACACCACTAACAATTCACATACATGCACGCAGCACCACATGCAGCCTCTTGCATACAATGCCCAAAACAGCCCCACATACCAAACACACTATGTGACATTTCCACACACACACAATTCCACAAGCAGTTCTCATACACAGACTACCTTCATAGGTATCATACACGATACCACAAACTACTCATGAACATATACAATATAATGGCTCATATACGCACAAATACAACAATACAAAGCAACTGCAGTATAATAATAACAAATAAATAAAGTATTTATTTAACCAGGAAAGGTCCATTCAGGTTTTCAAGTACGTCCTGGGGATGTTACCTAAGCCCAACATCCGGGGTTGTTACAATTGCCCAATTTAATGGTACTCATTTTATCTACCTCGGAAGGATGAAAGGCTGAGTTAACCCTGCCGCGACACAAGGGTTTAATAGATTCTACTGATGATGCATTAGCCCACTGAGCTATCTCAGCAGAATACAGCAACATACAGGCCCCAATTTAAAAAAAAAATAAAAAAAAATAGGGCCTCACATCCAGTTTGTTGCCAATTCCTGTAGATTACATCTTTAAAGACATAGCCCGCATCCATCCCTTTCTTATGCAAGATGCTACCAAGGAGCTTGTCCATGCTCTAGTAATTTCTCACATGGATTATTGTAACCATCTCCTAATTGGTCTTCCCAAAAGCTGTACTACCCCGCTACAGTCTGTAATGAATGCTGCCGCCAGACTGATTTTCCTCTTTAGTCTGTCCTCTCACACCTCACCCCTCTGTCAGTATCCTAAAGGAGTCAATTCAAAGTGCTAACCCATACCTATAAAGCACTGAACAAATCTAGCCCCTCTTATATCTCTTCACAGATTCATTGGTATGCCCCTTTGTCTCTCCGCTCTTCCCGTGACCTTCTCCTGTCCGCTGCCTGCACCCGTACGGCCAACTCACGCTTGCAGGACTTCTCGCGGGCGGCTCCCTTCATATGGCATAGCCTGCCTACCACCATCAGACTCTCCCCTAGTCTTCAATCGTTTAAGTGCCTTAAAATCCATCTCTTTAGGAAAGCTGATGGCCTCCCAGACTAACCACTACCTCTCTTGCTCTCTCTTAAAGGGCAGCACTCTACTCTCTCCTCCAGCTCTGCTTCACTCCCACTTTATTTGATTTCTATTTCCTGCCCTCTTGTGTTTTATAACCCACCTCCTGTAGACTATAAGCTTGATTGTGCTGAGTCCTCTTCAACCTATTGTTCCTGTAAATTTTCTTGTAATTGTCCTATTTATTATTAAACCCCCCTCTCATAATATTGTAAAGCGCTATGGAATCTGCTGGCGCTATATAAATGGCGATGATGATGATGATGATAATAATAAGACTGGCACGCTATGGGACATCACAATCTTATTCCTCAAAGGTTGCCTACCCCTGAGCTAGAATGTCACGTGGGTACCAGGAAGCAACTTTTTATCGCTCTGTTATTTTTGTTATGGTACGGACTTATGTTTAACTATTTCTCTGCAGTGCTCTGCTGAGACTTTTCTTATTGAGACTCCTGTGGAATCGCATGCCCCCTGTAAACCATTTCAGATTTTCTAAGTCTTTGCTTTAATCTACAGATCTGGAAAAAGTTACAGGTTTATGGGATATGTGGTCCAATCAGCAACCTTGGCCATAATTCAATCACTGCTGAAAAAGCAGAATGAAGGAAGCACTGTCAGTTCTATGCATGCAAATATGATCAGTAAAGCATCTCTAGTAGAGCTGGGGAAGGGAGGTAGTGTGAATACATGTTTATGTATGCATGCAGTGTGCACACTTTTGACAAATTTGGACAGTGGCTGTGAGTTAAAATCTCTCCATTTGTCAATCTTTTGAGCGGACAGTCTTAGAGCTGCAACAGTTTTCTTTTTTTGCTAGTCACTATAGTTATAAGTAATTTAGCAGAGAAATAAGGAGAAAAGACATCTATGCAATGAGCATAATAGTATGTTATCAAGAGTGTCTTTTATGCAGATTGGTATATCTGGATGCCCTCGTTATCCTGTTTAGCACAGACGGGTCTATTTTCCTTCTAAAAGTATTGCAGGGTCTTTTGCAATTTACTGAACTTTAACTCATTGGAATCTGATCTTGCATATTTTATTTGGCACTATATCTTCTAAATTATATATATTGGTACATACTCGGTTTGTGATCTTAGAGCTTGGCTTCTTCAAATTCTGCAATATTATCTTTAACAAAACAGTAGTTCAAATGTTGGAACCCTGACCCTTCGAGCAGGCCACAGCCAGGATTTAGACCCTAGATACATTATGCAATAAATAATTGTATATACAACAATGTATTGCTGGTGGTTTTGGCTGCATTGCAATCCTTGTGGTTTAATATACAATTTTGTGAAATGGGAGAATTGAACTCATTAGCTTTGACACTGGATTGTTCCATGTGCATAACACCTCCATATTTTTTTTTAATTTTATTTTAATGGAGGTTTTATTGTCTGAATATATTGTTGCGATATACTTATTGTCAGCTTTCACTTGGCATGCAGTGATCTGGAGTATAAATTGCTTTGCATAAGAATGAATGTAGTAACCAAGTACAAAATGACTCTTAATTCACATACTTATAATAGTTATTACTCTCACTCTGGGACTTGGAATGAAAAAGTTACTTAATTTCAAAACTGTCATCAAAATGTCAACATTTCAATTCCTCTTCAGGACAATCAAAATAATATAAAGCAAACAACGTATTTGTTTATAGAAGTACATAAATAAACTGGCTGTTGGGAACTACAGTGGGTAGGTTCATTGCTGTACTTATTCTTGCAGTCAGTCTCCCTATGTCATAGGGACTAACCACATATCTGGAAATGTCTATAGCGATAGAGTATCTGATGAAAAAATATAACTAGAGACCCAAAAACAAAAAAGTCAAATAAAGTAGATACAAATGTGACTCAAATTCCATGCCAAATAAAGGGGGTATGTATGGGGATAAAGATCAGCCATCTAATATTCTGTCATAACCCTAAATTATCAGCTTTATTATATTCCACTATAAGGGTATGAGTAACAAGTGGCTAAGTCCCCAGCTAAGTACCCCACTTCAAAGTGTCAATAGTTAGTATAACAAAATGTTCACAATAGAGCTAGTAAAGATAAAGTGGAGAGATGGAAAGTGAAATACAGTCAGTATTCAGTCTAAAGATATATCTCCACAAGAAAGTATTTCCCTTAAAAAATTGAAAGATATGGATGAGGTGATTTTTAAACCCTCTGACAAAGGAGGTAACACGGTCATCTTAAATAAATCAGATTATGTTTCAATGGTACATAGACTAATTGGAGATAGGGAAACATATGAAATACTAAAGGGCGACCCCACACAGAAATATCTTGCTGAATTAAAAACAATTCTTGACATGGCATTGTCCTTATCCTTAATATCAAAGGACGAATATAATTTTATGTTTGTTAAAGATCCGGTCACCGCCACATTTTATGCACTTCCAAAAGTACATAAACAGCAACCTATACTAAATGGAAGACCTATAGTCTCTGGCAGAGGGAATCTGACCCAAAACATAAGTCTATATGTGGATCAGATCCTAAGGAAATTTGTGTTTGAACTCCCTTCATACTTAAAAGACACTAAACATACATTAAATATCATAGAAGGGATTAAAATCACTGGCCATGCTATCCTCTGTAGCCTTGATGTGGAGAGCCTTTATAGCTCAATACCACACGAGGTGGGTCTACAACACCTTCGAGCAATCCTAGATAGCAAACCAATGTTTTCACTAAGACACAATGAGTTTGTCCATGATCTGATGCAGTTCATTTTAACACACAATCACTTTATCTTCCAGGGGAAATACTACCACCAGGTGAGAGGAACAGCTATGGTGACGGCTTGTGCCCCCTCATATGCCAACCTCCACCTAGGGTGGTGGGAGAGTAGTATGGTGTTTAATGAACATATGCAAAAATATACAAGACATATAAGAATATGGAATAGATACATCGATGATGTATTGATCATATGGATAGATACCTCTGAACTCTTTTTAGAGTTTGTCAACAATTTAAATTTAAATCATATCAATCTGAGACTGACGAGTGAAATTGGCAGTAATAAAATTAACTTTTTAGACCTTACCATTCCCT
>OW240917.1:68674367-68766665 GCA_933207985.1 Pelobates cultripes | reverse complement strand
TGCTGTGATAGCTTATAAATAGAAAACTTTAATATTTTATTGTATATATCATAATTTTAATATTCAGACCAATAAGTTATATTTTAATTATTCATTAAACAATTTACTAAGAAACTTTTATTTATTTATTTTTTTCTTCAGTCTTCAAGCATTTGGTTACCACCCTCCTATGTTTCTTAGCCATTGTATAATTAGCTTGATGTTCTTTGATGCAAATGTTAAATCATAGCCTTTCAGAGGTACCAACAATAAATATTCCTTCTCCTGAAAGATAAAGTAGCATACACAGTTGCTAGACCATGTTTATGGAGTCGACGCTTATGGTTATAAACAGACATGCTATGTGTTAAAAAGCCTTGTTCCTAAATACCATGGGAATATTCTGATTGTTCTCCAACTCAGATTGTCAATTGTCATAAGCCAAATGTATGTGTCTATATAATGTATACAGAGTGGTATATGTGCACAACAAACATGTTAAACATTAAATTACAACCTACGTCATTTTGGGTGAAATACTTCTGATATGTTTCTATCAAAAAAAGTATTTGATTTCACCTATCTAGGCAAATTTACAAAATTATCCTTTGCTCCTTCTAAAAATCCGGATCTATGTCCTTTATGGTACAGAACAGCCTTTTCATACAATACATCATGTCACCTCTATTTGTTCTACTTGCATAAAATCCACAAATAAAAAGATAAACATGTGAAGTTGGAATTGATCCATTCTTTTTGCCCCATTTTATATATTCAAAAACACCATATATAAATAATAGACCAAACTATTTGAAAACTGTTGCATTTGCAAGCACACTACCATACGTTTGTCTGCATTGAACTCTGCCATCACCAGGAAGTAGTTTGACCATTCGTACGCCTCTGGTTCTGGTCTGTGCGGTCTGTACTGTTGGATATGTTTAAACCAATCCAAGGGTCAAAGTGCAGCTCATAATTCAGGCAAATAGGCAAAATGCAGAAAAGTTGGTTTTGTGCCTGGAGTCTCCCTTTCACATTAATGTTTGCTCCTTTTTTTACCCCCAGGTTTAAGAACCCTCTGCTTTGCTGTAGCAGCGATTCCAGATAGTGTATACGAAGAATGGCTGGACGTATATCACAGAGCGTCTACCTCCATACAAAACAGAACTCTGAAACTGGAGGAGTGCTATGAACTGATAGAGAAAGTGAGTTACCCTTTCTATGCTTAAACAAAATACTGCATTTATCAAACGCAAACATTTTGTGATGGTAACCAGTCATTTTTCTGTAAAGTGTACCCATCAGCAAAGGCATTATGGAATCTTGATAGACCTTTATCAGAATACCATAAATAGCCCTTTATAGCACTGCACACAAGTAAATCTTTATGCCGATGTTTCTTTTATAGACTGAGCCCTATCCTTCGCCTGTTTTATTTCCTTATCTTCCTTTTAAATTGCTGTTTATTTGTAGATGAGACATAAAACACAACTACACATTGTGTAATACAGCTGATCAAATAAAAGTACCGATATATCACAGTCCCATAATTTACTAAAACTTCTTGATGTAATCGTCCATTTGGGATATAAGCTGGATAATATCCATTTATATATTAAGGAAAGACTCGTCAGTAGTAGACGTGTGTGCATGGAGGCCACGCGTTTTAGTCCAAAAGGAGTGGTATAATCCCAATTGAGGATTTCTTACAAAGAACTGTACATCACCTGACACATTTAGGAAACGTTTCAGTAGAATCACTGTAAAATAGTGTGGTATAGCTATATAATATAATAAATGCTCTTAATTGGACCCATGCGATCCCACCCATGCTTAGCAGCTGTCTTCCTGGCTTCTAGGAATATAGATCTTAACATAATAATCTATTTGTTAAAATGATGGGATTATTTTTTTTTTGTAATTCTTTATTTTTGTGGGTTACATTGAAATCCCATTACATCACATGTGTATAATGGGAGATAAAAGTAGTATAGCAATCAAAATGATACCGGTGTAGAATTGACCCAGTTTAAAATAATTAAATACTGTAATTCCTAAACACAAGAGATTCTAATGATGAACTAGGGGATGCTTATATGAAGCTTTACTGCCTGCTGGCTGAACATAGCTTTGTAAGTGGGGGTTGTGCATTTGGCACTTATAGGAAAATAGCTTCAGTGGAAAGACCTTCTGCTAGCTTACAGCTTTAGCCGATTCCCGGCCAGGAGGATGTATAAACAGGGTGTACGTCTGTGGATGAATGTGTAGGTAAGTACTCGTGTCAAAAGGAGAGCAGGACACGTTCGGAAGTAACGTTGTGAGGGGTATAAAAGTTATATTAATGAGCAAGCCATTTGCTACGGAGCCAGGGTTTGAGTTAAATAAACAGTGAATGCAACAAAGTAAACTTTGAAAAAGAAAAACTGAACATTTAATATTTAGGACACGTTTAGCAGCACTTTTAGGTATTAAGTAGGAGAGTCGGTCGCCACCGCACTGCCCTTCTATGCATAAAGGGAGTAATTCCCTCTACAATCAAAGCTGGACATGCATTTTTCTGGACAGGCTCCGCTGGTAGGTCTAGCAACTGTATGAACACAGGTGTCTCCGAGATATCTGACAGGAGGTGCGCCTTGTCCGCCAGCAGTCGGTGTGGGCCCCATGAGATCTCTATATGAGATGTCATGTTCACGTAGCATTTGAGTGTGTTGGAGAGATCTCCTCCATGTGAGAATGTTCCTTGAAATTTCTCTGCAAAAGACCAGTTACACTTCCTCGAATAATACTGTTGGCGAGCCTCTTGTACCGCCCATTAGAGCCCCTCGGTCAGAGTCCCGTACAAATTTAAGCAGGGTATCCGTAGTTGCGTCTTGGGGTGCCTTGGCAGCTTTTCGGAAATGCAAGCAGGTATCCAACACTAGCTGATCGGCCTGTTTTTGAGGCAGAAGGGTGGCAATTAGCCTCCTGCAATAGTGAGGCAGTTCGGTGTTAGAGACCGCCTCAGGTACTTGCAGGCTTTAGCCCTGTCTTCCTTGCTGGCTTGTTGTGTTGTCATATCAGCACATTTCTTCTGCAGTGAGCCCAGAGCAGCATCTGTGGCGGATTGTCCTAGTTTAGCACTTCCCATGTCCCCCTCCACTGCCTCAACACGACTGGCAAGTGTGGTGACATTCTCTCTAATGAGCGCCATATCTGCCTGAAACATGGCTTTGATGTCTTGCCTCAACGCCAGTATGTCGGCTTTGGTCAAGGGAGCGGAGTCACTCTCCTCCATGGATGCCCGCGGCATGGAGCGTACCTGGGGTGCAGCAGGAGGGAGATCTTGAAGGCTGACGTCATTTGACGATGGAGTGAAGTAGGCCCCAGCCGGCGCCATCTTGTGAAGCACGGTCAAAGCTGCAAAGGAACACATCCAGCTTGCTCAGGGTGCTGGCTCCGCCCCCCAAAAAGATGGGGTTATTAATATATTTCTGTGTATTAGCAAAGAGACTACCGATACTACTACGAAAAACAAATAAAACTCTTAGGGTTATTCACTAATTGTCACAAATTAAATTGGCAAACTTAAGACAAATAGATGATTTGGAAAAATAGCCCAATCCTGCACTAATCACAACTTGGCTATTTTAGCTTCTTTAGTTTTGACCTTTTCATTGAATTTGCTAAAATTGACTTTCTAGTGAATGCCTTTGTAAGCATAGAAAATAGAGAACAAATACAGCACTTGCCTGATGGTAGTTACAGGATGTTGGAAGTAACCCTAATTACCCTGTTGGAATCAGTAGTGCTTGAAAGGACGCCGCAATATTTCAATGCTGACATTTCGAACGTTCCACTATGCTGTACAACTGTGAGATGACAAAATCTCAAATGAATATCATCAGATACAGTAGTGTGTTACATTCAGGAACCAGAGCATGGAGTTTAAATGCTATGATCCAGTGTTTAATGTTAAAGACTGGATATAAATGCGGAGTTACATGCCTTCTTCCTACATGCCCTCTGTACGTGCTTTGCATAGCTCTATAATATTTATGTTAAGCTGTTAATGCTTGCTTTTTCTGTTTGAACATAACCTGTTGATTCCATATTCATATGAAATAACTTAAAAGTTTCTAGAACTCTAGCACTTGCACAAGCAGCAGGAAAAGACTTTGCCGATATCATTATGGTCTGGTTTTCTGTTTTACCCCAATATAGGGTTACTAGAAGCACCATGACCACTTCAGTAATTTGAAGTGGTCACGGTGCCTGGAGAATGAAACACTCAACATATGCTGTCTAACCTTGTCTGCTACTGTATTAATTTTACAGAATATCAACAAATCTTGAAAACCAATGTCTCACAGTCAATAAAGTATCCGAAGCTGAAAAGAAGTTCGATGAATAACGTTTCAATATGGCCCCTGCAGCCCCCAGGCTTGAATACTATTAATAACTTGGTTGACTTCAGACCTTCAGTGTATGAGAGATGTTTTAGGAATGTTTCTGAACTAGAAGTATTGTTAGAAGAACTTTGGGAACAATTACTAAAGCAAGAATAGAAAGGCTGTTAGGTAGCTACATTAAGTCTTTGGAGACTCTGATTTCTGCCAAAGGCTGAGTTAAATACTGAGCTTACCCTTTTTCCCCACTGAAGATTAAAATCAACAAAACATGTTTTGTCATGGGTGCCCAAACATTTACTTACTCATTGTTTATCTCTAAATTAGAAAGAAAAAAAAAAAGCACTACAATCTTCTGATGTTGAAGTGTTCTTTTTCACTGTGGACATACAGTTTATCAGCAATAACCCAAAAGTGGATAGTGCTTTATACTATGCCATTGGTTTTTCCTGGTTCTGTCATCCCTACAGTCACTGCATACAGAGTGTCATCTTTGGAAATAGGTCTTCGAGTATGGGTGTTGTGAGAGTTATTCCCTCTCAAGTGGAGCCTTTCTCACCTAGAGCCAGGGTTGATAGGCTCTGGTAAATGTGAGTGCAACCCTCGTGTGTATTAATCACTGTATATTTATAATAAGGATAATCTGCACTAATTTGTAGGGGGGGTTTTTTGTTTGTTTTTTTTCCTTTGATTCCTTTGGATGTTAAGTATAATTTTTAGCGCAACACTTGTTTTTGTATACAGTTTATCAGCTTTTAGAACCGAGGTGAAAAGTTACTAGAGGCCACACATGCCGAGCCAAAGGTTTATTGCAGCCATAATGATTTTCCTAGACGTAGGTAATTCCTGCATGTAGAGCAGTTGCACATGCGTTGATTACGTTATTTTATCCAAGGTTGTAGATGATATCAGTCTGTGAGTCAGTGCTGTTTGAAACAAATATATGACTCTGAGCTATTTGTTGGAGCAACTTCCAGTTATTAAATAATCTCAACATATGCGTCTTTACAGTAGTTCTTATGGGGACTGGGATATGAATTGAAGAAAAGAACAGTCGCAACTCTAACACTTTACCTCCTGGCAAAGTACTTTGCAACCTATGCTGTGGTTTGTGTGTTTTAGAACTCAGCTTAATTTCTTCCAGTGGATTCAACTGGGTAGCGGCTTCTTGTATACATGGAAATGTGGTTTGTACTGTTTTTGTCTTTGCACTTTCATATATTTGCATGGACTTTGCTAATCAGTTTGGGTGTAGTTCTATAGTACTGAGAATTTACAGTATAATTGGCCTAAACTATAGTAACTCTTCCTATGATTGTTGTAACGGAACCGCTGGCACACCGACCGGGTACCTTCCGCTGACGGATGCTCCTAGTGCTTTCCGAGGTCTCAAAGCACTCCACCTGACACCATAACCACTGCAGACCCCACGAACCTCCGCAGCTTAGTTGGGGTCTCACCGTCTCCACCCACCCTGGACCCAAGACCAGGGTCCAGCTTCCAGTAGGTCGACCTCTCCGAATTCCAGAGAGCAGAAACAGGAACAAGCTCTTAGCAGAGCTTAGTAATGATACCCTGGGGAGTATAGTGATTATAGCAATCCCCAGAGTGTAGTTCTCCAATCCCCCAAACATGAGCCAAAAATTCATGAAGGTACAAGATGATCTGACTCCAATGAGCGTTTATTACTCCTTATTTAAAAGTTTTCAGGCCAGAGGCACACCCCCTGGACCTGGTGGTAAACTGTAACAAAAGGGACACAAACCAATGGGAACACTAATTAACATAATAACACTCCCACATACACAATGAAATCCCTCCTCTCCATCCTGGAGATAATTGGCTTAAGGCACTGCAGTAAACTCCATTATCTCCAGGTACAGAAAATATCTACATTTTACACTAACCGCAAAAATACATAAAAGTACATAAAAATACATAATTCTTATTATATTACACAGAACCCCCAGATTTAACCTATCCCCAGATAGCTCAGATCTGAGCGCCCAATTTAGGTGAACGGCGCTCAGATCCCATGAACAGAGTAAATTTGCCATGGGGTAAAACATAGCAAGGGCTGTTGAGAAACCAAGGAGGGACAAAAGCAGTCAGTTCCAACTGGTTTGGCAGTGTGCCTGGGACAACGCCCTGCTGGAGAACAATAGACAGGAAACGGGGGAGGGGAAGAAACACACTTTCCCATAGATTCAAATGGGCAGAAACCGTCTTTAGAAGCCAATAAGCCCCAAATAGTCTTTTTAAATGGCAATACACCCCAGGGCCATAGTCATGAGGAAGGAGGCTGGCAATCAGGCTCCTCCAACAGCCGGGGGCAAAAGGCAGCTTGTCACCTAACAATCCAGTGACAAAAGGCATTTCGTCACAATTGTTTTTAAGTTATTGTTCATGGTGACTGTCTTAGATACAACATACTTAAAAGAGAATAGGAAAATATAAGCAGAGCCTAGCGCTCATTATGAAACAAAGAACAATTATTGTGATAAACTTTATACCATTTAGCTGCTAAACATTCGTGTGATTCCTTACAATATCACCAATACAAGAAACAAATGAAAAATAAAGAATGTAGCGCTTTAAATTTTAGTGTCACCTTTTATATTGCTTGAGAAAGAGATTTTTCGCTGATATCCCTGATTGCGAATAGTTATTTTCTATTGCTGAAGGGGAATCTAGCGAAAAAGATTCCCCTTCAGCAATAGAAAATAACTATTTGCAATCAGGGATATCAGCGAAAAATCTCTTTCTCAAGCAATATAAAAGGTGACACTAAAATTTAAAGCGCTACATTCTTTATTTTTCATTTGATACTTAAAAGAGATAATTCAAACCTTAAAAGCAATATAAGATTTGTGCAGACAAACTTTTTTGTGATTATTCACTCATTAATGCTCCTTTTAGCAGCCCAGCACACTTGTAAGAAATGTTTTTTTTACTTTTCCTTTTTGTATAATTTTCAGAATATACTATATTTTGGTCGATGCACCATGAAGCAAACATATCTGATGTTTTGTCCTGTCCATGCCTCCAGTTCCATTACTGGTGTCAAATATTAATCCATTTGATTTGTAAACTTTGCCATATGTGTAAGGCTGGCTGTAATCGGTATGAGAATATGTATATCCTTAATGACTCAGTGGGAGAACGATGGTGACCTCACACTTTAGTCGTAAGCGTACTTATAAAAATACACCTGTTGTTTCTTTTTAAGTCTTCTGTGGGGCTGATGATGTATTATTTTTCACACATAGGGTTTTAATTTAATCTGCACTCTAGAGCTGTACTGGAAGCCTTCATACTGGTTAATGGCTAATGTTCCAGTTATTTAGTGGCGTTTGAGCAGATGATGTAATTCATACCTTCAGACATATCACCTAATACTGCCCTTTGCACTGTGTCTGGTGTATGTTAGGAATCTTTCTAGTTCTAGAATCTTTGTATGGATTCATCATTTAGACCACAAGCAAAGGCTGCTCTGTAGGGTATTCTTTTATACCCAATAAATATGCTGGCAATCCAATCTGCATTTTTATTTTTAAGACAGAAGTACTAGATAGAAGAAGAGGACACAGTTTGCCAGTGAGCCAGAGGGGTAGGTTGAGAATATGAGCGGTAGATACCTGGAATAGACTTCCAGTAGAAGTGTTAAAGGAATAATTGAGTGCTTGTGATTTGTATAAAGTTACACTGACAAATTGGTAAAACTAATATAAGCTGTCTCTTCTGTAATAGACACGCCACATGGACTTATTGATTCTTATATTCTATAATGAACGTTTATATTTATTAAGAATTCAATGATCTTTCTCTTCTTTGACACCTATGAAAATCGGTCAGCAGCTTTGTCCTGAATATGCAGAATCCCATGCATTAAAGAACTACTAGAGTCATCCAGACCACTTCAGCTCAATGAAGTAGTCTGGGTGCCAGGTCCCCCAGGTTTTAATCCTTCAGCTGCTTCTTTTTCTTTAATCTCTGCACTTGGTAGCACTTTTTTTATTTTTGTTACCACTATGGTTATTGATTTTTAGGTGTTTATTTATAACTTTAGTAGGGAGAGTTGGTTCAGGTAGACACTAGTGGTTAGACCACGATGTCGAGGTAACTTTTAGGATGAATTGAGAGATTTATTTAATTATTTTTTGTGTGAGGCTTTTCATCTGCGTTTAGACCCGATTACCTGGTCCCTTGTTCTCTGGGGACCCTGTGCCTCTTCTCTCTCCCTAACCTCGTTTACACTACCTTCCTGTCAGTCGGACACTAGGGGAACTGGAACTTAGATGCTAGCTGGTATTCCAGACAATTGATCCCCTTGGCACCGTTTAGTAGATCTCCCCCATTTTTTTTTTCAAGTTATACTTTTTTTTGCATATTCCTTTTTACCCTTAGATTGATTAAAGGTAAGGCCTCCCTTCCTCATTTCTTATACAGTGGCGCTCTCCTGATGTTGGTTTCCCTTGTGGGACTCTACACATCACCTACTCCTATTACATACATATGTTTCAGAGAAACTATGTTTACATTGCAGGGTTAATCCAGCCTCTAGTGGCTGTCTTCCTGACAGCCGCTAGAGGCGCTTCTGCGACACTCAATGCAAAAATCGCATTGAGCACGCAGAACGTCCATAGGAAAGCATTGAGTAATGCTTTCCTATGGGTGGTTTGAATGCGTGCGCGGCTCTGGCCGCGCATGCACATTCGGCTCCACTCGGGAGCTGACGTCAGAGGGGGAGGAGAGGTCACCAGCGCCGAGGGAGCTGGATTAAGGTAAGTGGCTGAAGGGGATTTAACCCCTTCAGTCCAGCGGAAGGAGGCCCTTGAGAGTGGGGGGGGGGAGAACTAAGGACTAAATAGTTCGTTTTTTCTGGAACTATAGTGATCCTTTAACGCATTCATATTGCATCTGTCTGTCTTGAACTCTCTTCACACACTGGTTAAATTCAGGTGCATCCTGTTTTGCTGCAGTTGCATGTCTCTCATTACCCACAGTACAGCATTTTTTTTTTTTTTTGAATGTCAGTGGTTTATACATCATGCTAAGTAAGTACAGTATATCATTTTATTTTATGGGTTTTGGTTTGCCACTTTTAGGACACTTTGAGCAGTGGAGGGATTTCTTTCCTATGTCATTTAAATAGTTAACCTGTAAATTGGACACAAGTTATATATATCTTTTAAAAAAATGTATTACTCAATTACTATTGAGCAAATGTCATTATTTGCAGTCAGAAGACAAATCCAATATCATGTACTATATGGGATTTAGCCAAAGCTTCCCTTTTTTTCACATTCCTTAAAACGTTTAGTGTTGTTTTAAACCCGTTTAGTAAATGACCTGTAATATGTTACAGATTTCATCAGGAGGAAAGGCTCAGAGAGCCGCAATTCTGAAATGGAAAAGGGCTTTCCAATTCCATTTGTTTTGGCTGGTGTGATACTGCATTGCCCTTCTTAGTGTGCCACAAGGATCAAGCGGTAATTAAGCCAAAAGAGAATATGATACTGGCAAAGCGTTATTAAAACGAATATTTAATAGTCAAGAGGTAACTTCAATGCAAGCTATATGTTAGGAGTTATTGGATTACATTAGTGGATTAAAGAGAACTTGGTATGAATTTAAAAAGGTTTATACTATGTATATAGATTTGGTTGAAATAATTTGTACATTTGCACGCCTAAAAATTATTGGATACAGAGAGGTTTTTTTTTTATTACATTTAGTTGAGTGTATATAAAGGTTCATGTTTGTGGTTATAGACTAAATGTTACATCTAAGGAAATGACACATACTGATATAGCTAAATTCTAGCACAGCTCAGCAAATGATTAAAGGAACACTATAGGATCAGGAACACAAGCTTGTATTCCTGACCCTATAGTATTAAAACCACCATCTAGCCCCCTTTGCCTCCATAAACATGTAAAATCTTACTTGTATTCAAGTCTGCAGCTGCTGGCTCTGCCCCTGTCTGCTGAGACCTGCCCCTGTCTGCTGTCAAAATCAGAAGTGGTGGTCTGAGCCAATCCCAATGATTTCCCATAGGACTGGCTGAGACTGTCAAGGAAGCAGATCAGGGGTAGAGCCAGCACAAGCCAAATACAGCCCTGGCCAATCAGCATCTCTTCATAGAGATGAATTGAATCAATGCATCTCTATGTGGAAAGTTCAGTGTCTCCATGCAGAAGGTGGAGACACTGAACAGCAGTGCTGCTCACTGTGCGGCACTGCAACAGGAAGCGGCTCTAGCAGCCCTCTGAGGAGAGGCCATTGGAGTTGTCACTAGGCTGTAATGTAAACACTGCATTTTCTCTGAAAAGACCGTGTTGACTGCAAAAAACCTGAAGGGAATGATTCTACTCACCAGAACAAATGCAATAAGCTGTATTTGTTCTGGTGACTATAGTGTCCCTTTAAAATTCCCATCACGATGATTGCACACCCAGAGCATCCCAGGAGCATGGTGGTACCCACTGCCCATCAGGTTTATAACTTGCATAAAGTGCACTAAAAAGCATAGTCTAATTTCTGGTTATACAGCAGATGGTGAGATACAAGCTTGATCTGTCCAGTCATCTAGTAGCTAGAACCCATCACAGTCAAGTGAGAGAAAATCACTTGATCTTCTACACATTTTCAGATATGAAGGGCCCCTCCATATCTGAAAGTGTTTTTGCTATCATATGAAGAACAGAAATGGTATGATGAATGTTTCTGTTGTGGAGTCGTGAACAATTTTGGCTTACTGGAGTCTGTAAAAATATTTTAGAACGTTTAAATGTAGTGTAGACACCAAAACTTTAGAGGTGTTATATGGGGGTTGACCCCAAAATATTGTGCTACATTGGGCCTGGGCTAGGTCTGTGAACTCATGCACTTGGGCATAGGCTGAGCAGCAGAAGTCAATAGTCCAGTTTCATATAAAATTATAAATGTTTTACTTACTGCATTGTTATACAATTGGTTATTTTATCATACGATTAATAAGATGGCCAGTTTAAACAAAACATTAGCATGTAGGAACTTTTTTGCCGATAGTTGATGTGTATGTGCACGATGGGACATAGTCAGCTGTTTTGTTTGTTTTTTGTTTTGTTTTTTTATATAGGAATTATACAGTACCGCACGTGGTAAAGTCATCAGCTAGTTCTCCTTAAATGTGTGTATCAAGAGTAATGTTTTCAAAACACACTCAACCGAATGAGCACAGCGATGATAAGCATTTCAGAGGTGATAGAGGTATGCAAAGGGTGAAAGCATTGCATATATCAAAGCATTAGGCCAACTGCTTATTTTTGACTCTGCCATGGTTAAGTCAACTCACAGTTTTTGAGATAGATATATATATACACACACATATAATAGATATACTTTTTTTTTTTTTTTGCTTAAATTGTCAACTTTTACCTGGGCGCATATGGTAAATTGTAATATTTTATACTACTACATGTTACGGTTGTGTTTTTCTTTTTCTGATTATTTATCTATTACCTTTGATACAATAAAGGTTATTCAATAAATTTGTTTCATTACATTCTGTATTCAATGAAGTTTCTAACATATAATTTTATATTTAAATTTTTTTTTTTAATTCATTACTTTTGAGCCATCCAACAATGTATCCAATACAAATTTTCCAAAACGTTTCCACAGTTTTGGCCACTAGTGTATATCGTATAATATAAGGATTAGTTTGGGATTTTTATGGTAAAGACATAAGTATAAAGTGGGTAGGAATCTGTATCAATTTGAATTGAATAACCTTGTCAATATAATCTTGGATTAATAACTACAATGATCCTAAGGAAGGGCATGACCAGAAATTAGGGGCAATCTCTCACCCACATTTGTGAGACATGTCTGGCACAGTGGGGGAACAAGTTCTGTTTAGCATTCCCAGTATATTTGGTTTTGGTATGTGATGCATTGGGTATACAACCTTTGTGGAAGGTTCCAATGTTAATTTGTGAGTTCTGGACAAAGCTGCGAGAGAAGAAACATGTTTTAATTTGAACTTCATAGGTCAACCCACTTACTTTTTTTTGTTTGGTTTTTTTTTTTTATATATAGAGTTGAGCATACAAAGTGCCAGGAAGATATGTTAAATTAATATCATTGTACTTTGTAACCATATAATTCTGCACATGTAGGAAGAAACAAGTAAGGAAATGCCAGGCCCTTCCACAATTTATTTGTATTTCATCTTGTCAGGAGTGGATCTTGTGAAACTCTATTAAAGGTTGGAGAGGGCCATGATTGTTGCTTTCTCTAAGTTTTGCTGGCCACTTAGTAAACATGCCATTGAATGTTACTATAATCTCACAATTCTTCAGATGGGGAGAGATGTTCAGATAGCAAAGCCCCCTCCTGATTACAAGGAGTTATGTTGGACTCGTGCTCATTCTGTTTAACTTTATAAGCAGGGGTGGACTGGTGGCGATTGCTCTACTGGGCTACTATTATAAACAGGATTGTGTGCTGCTGCATCACAGCACAATACTAAACTGTTTATTATACTATATTTAATATAATATTAAACATTCGTATTATACTTTTAATATAAAATAAAGAAAGAGAATGGAGTTTGATTAGTCAAAAATGTGGCTATTTATGTGCAGTTGCCCTGCAGGTCAAGTCTTGCCTGTCCTCCCATGTTTATAAGACTGTGCCCACTGACCCTTCATGCGACCATGGGACTTTAATGTGTCAGAATTCACAGGTAGAATCAGATCCTGGTAGATATGGATTCTCCTGTAGGGCTAAAATTATGTGCAAATGGATGTAGTGACAGTTATATTTTTGTTAAGAGGAAAGGGGTTAAACACCTTCTTATCTAGGTCAATATGCTCAACAATAGGCAACGTAGGTGATAACAGCAGGATAACTAATTCTGATCTACAGTTTCCTTTTTGTATTTCTTTCATCCTGTATTCATTCAATATTAATAATGTAAATGTTATACATTTGGGTATTTCTAATTCAAGGTAGATGGTCCACTCTCTATCTGGAAATCCAGCTAATGAGTATTAATGTCCTGAGCCGTGCTGTTCTATTGATGCATGTCTTTCACTCAGTGGCGTACTAAGGGGGGGGCGGTCCGCCCCGGGTGCCAGCCGGGTGGGGGGTGCCATGACCAGCCCCCCGGTCCCCCCCATGCTGCAGCCGCCCGAGCGCTCTGTGAAGAGCCTCAGGCGGCTGCAGCTTTGCCCGGGCGGTGCGTCCATGAGGGCGGACCGCACCGCCCGGGCGCAGCCTGAGGAGAGGCTGACAGGAGGGAGCGCTCATGTCAGCTCCCTCACTGCAGCATGCTAGTCCGACGGGTACAGAGAGCAACTGTCTCCTGTACCCGGCCGGACTAACAGGAAGTGCACACTGAGGAGTGTGCACTTCCTGTTAGTCCGGCCGGGTACAGGAACAAAGCTTCCCAAAAACCCGGACTATACAGGGCCGCCACGCTACAGGGAGGTAGGGGAGGAAGAAAGAAGGGGAGGGTGAGAAAAGCATAGTGAGGAAAGAGAAATAAGTAAGTGAGAGGGTGAGAAAAGAACAAGAGGGGGTGAGAAAGAGATATAAGAGAGAGAAATAGGAGGGGGTGAGAAAGAGAAATAGGAGGGGGGTGAGAAAGAGAAATAAGGGGTGAGAAAGAGAAATAATGGGGTGAGAGAGAGAAAGAGAAGTGAAAGGAGGGGAGAAAGAGAAAGGAGGGGTGAGAAAGAGAAATTGGGAGGAGGAGAAGGAAATTGGAGCGGGAGGAGAGATTGACATTCATCACATACACACAATGCACCCCTTGCACACAGAAAAACACACAGACACACATACACAAGCAATGCAACCGTTACACACAATGCATCCCTTACACACACAGAAACACACAATGCATTCATTACACACACTCAATGCACCCCTTACACACATTCAATGCATCCCATACATACACAGAAACACACCTTGCAGTCCTTACACATACAAACACAATTTCACACAATGCATTCCTTACACACATATCAGGACATCCCCTACACACTCCACCCCCTGTGAACAAACTCATTGGTGGAACATGAAGGTGGACCCTGGGACCCAGACCTTGAGCTGTGTAAAGGGCCCCCAAAAAATGGAGCTGCTTCCCGTTCTCCCAGAACATTGATTTTTGTGACCACAGTTACAAACCGCCTCCAGAGAGCCTGTTCTGCACCAGACCAGTGGAGCCAGACTGCAGCTAGAGCCCATCATCATCCTCATCTGGTTGTAAGTAGGCAATCTAGTATAATATTCGTGGCACTAAGCTCTAATTTACCTCACCTTAAAGAAACACTATAGTCCCCAGAACCACTTCAGCTTAATGTAGTGGTTCTGGTGTCTATAGCCTGTCCCTGCAGGCCTTTTAATGTAAACACGGCGGCACTGCAGCACTGGCGTTAGTTAACATGGCAAATCATATGGCTGGGGCATTGTGATGTCACATGGGGGGGGGCGGCAAACTTTACTTTTGCCTTGGGCGGCAAAAATCCTTGTACCGGCCCTGGCTGGAGGGAGCTGTGTGAGCTGTGGCCGCACAGTGTCCCATGGTAGTTAGGGTGCCGTGCGGCCAGTACAGCTCACTCAAGCAAACAGCTGATAAACTGGCCGCCGGAGGAAATGTGTATGTGTGACTGTCTGCCTGTAACTGAGTGTGTGACTGTCTGTCTGTAACTGAGTGTGTGACTGTGTCTGTAACTGAGTGTGTGACTGTGTCTGTAACTGAGTGTGTGACTGTCTGCCTGTAAATGTGTGTGTGGGGCTGCAGGGATTTTGTAGAAGGGGGTGGGGGTTTTGTATTGGGACAGGAGTCTTCATAAGGGGGGATAAGCAGGGGATTTGTGGAAGGGGGTTGCGGGGGTTTTGTAGATGGGGCAGTACAGGATTTGTAGAAGGGGCAGGACAGAGGTTTTGTAGGAGGGGCAGGGCAGGACAAGGGTTTTGTAGGAGGGGCTGACAGCGGTTTTGCAAAGTTTACAAATTGTAAAAATAAAAGAAATAAAACCTTTAACATTTTTTACAGGTTTTTTTTTTTTTTTTTTTTGGGGGGGGTGCCAAGCACAGGATCCGCCCCGGGTGCCAAATGCTCTAGGTACGCCCCTGCTTTCACTCCTAGCTTTTTATTGTGCTTGCCTCCCAGAATTTATGTGCACAGATACCGGCTGTTAGAAATTCCACTTATTTATTATGAGCTTGGTAAAGTGGAAGTGAAATAAAATTTTTAATCATTGTGCATAAAAATGAATAGCAAACTATAAACATGTATCAAAACAGGCTCCATCACAAGCAAACGATTTTTATTTTTATTTTTGTCTTTCCTAATTCCAAAGTCAAATGGGTTATTTTATTTTATGAAGAAAGAATTTGCTTGACTGTAGGTCAGTGCAGAATAGAAACAGTTACTATGTTCATCAAATTGTAGCTCTGTTTATAAACCAACTGATCGATCAGTATTGTGAGTTGACCAGTTCACCAAATGATGATATTGTGTATATAAATGATAAAGAGGTGACGCCAATGGACGTCTGCTTGAATTACCCATTTCCAGTGTGTTTGTAAGCCCATGATGCACGGAACTGCCCAATAAGAGTGAACTACAAGGCAAATACATAATATAGAAAGGAGCATTCTACTCTGTATACCCAGGACATACTTGAAAACAAGAGAAATCTCAATGTATCTTTCCTGGTAAAACATTTTGTAAATAAATTTATTGCCAGACCCTGCAGGAGGCATTAGCAGGAGACATTAATAGAGGTCTATGTTGTGCTTAAAGTGCAATCTGAGGTTAGTCCATGACTTCATTCTGAATAAACAATTAAATAAAACAAATTAAAGGAATGGGTGAGAACATGAGTTGGGATGGGACTGGAACATAGTAAGGATGAGTTACATTGAGGGGAAATCAATACGAGAATTCCATAACTGAGAGAGAGCACAAATTAAGTCAACGTAGAGAGAAAAGACCAGGAATTAGAATACCATGGACAAAAATTTACAGGTATGATTAAAAAAATTTTAACAAAAGGGAGAGCAGAAATCAGAATAACATTATTTTATTAATCAGGACTATCCAACAATGTATCTAAAATATGGAAAGAAAAGAAAAACAGACTGCTTCTACACCAGGAGTCAATCAAATAATAGAAGAAAAAACATATCCCTGATGAGGGTTCTCTATAAACCGTTAAAGTATGTCTATAGGGGATCACGGCTAAAAGCACACACGAGTGAGCCTGGAGACTGTAATTTGGACTATATAAAATAAGCTAAATGTGAGGAAAGGGACAGTGATTTAGATAAAAGGAATTACATACATTAGCCTTAAAACTGCATAATGTAATATGTTGCTTCCCTTATTATTGACGCTCTAACAGAGGGCTGAATGAGAACTAAAGTGTTTCATAATCTTAAATTAGTACTCCTGCTCCCTCTAGAGGAACGACGGCACACTGCAAAACAGAAGTGCCTGTACAGGGAGCCAAAAAGTAAATCCAGATAAAGATGATGTTGGTGACCTTAAAGCTGATCACACGAAAAAAGCTATTTCACTCTGAGGTATTTACACTAAACTTATAATTTCCATCAATATTTTAAAGGAGACTTTTTGGTGAAAGTGCTTGATTTGCATCAGCTGCCTCAACTCAACCCCACCTTTTGAAGTCTTTAACGGGCTGTCAAAACAAAAGAATGAAAGGGGGAAACAAATGAGCCCCATGATGTTTTGAGAATTGAAAAAATAAATCTTTCGAAGTTTAAACCAAATCATTTTCAACAAAGCCCCGTTTCCATATTGTCTCATATAGTAAATGTTTCTTTTTTCCTTTTTGGGTACTTTTTAGTGGAAAAACCTGTAATATAAAACAATATCGCTAAAGTTAGGCAAAAGTTGTAAAATGATCCAACACCACTTTGCATTTTGATTTTCAATTCATTACATTTTAATGTTTAGTGCCTGGTCACACAGTCCGTAGATCTTCTTTTAAGGGAGAGTTATACATGTGTGCATCTTTGCTGTATACATTTTCAAATAATGGGATATATCCTATTTCACATTTAGTATTTACCGTATGCTAATACTTAACAATACAAGAATTAACAGCTGCATATTGGGGAGGAATGAACCTGTGTGTTCCATGTTCATCAAAGTTGTTGGGAATTTGGTCCATCATGTAGCAATGTGTCTCGCCCGTTTTGGTTCTTGAGCAAGACATGCCTTTTCTGGATTACTTGGCCATTTCATATGCTTACATGGCAGAGCATAATGCTGGTGTAGTATTTCTAGTACTGTCCTTACAGATTTACTTTACCCATTGAATACCTTATAGCAGTGGTTCCCAGCCAAGTCCTCAAGTACCCCCTAACAGTCCAGGATTTTGGGATTACCCAGTTGTGTCTAAGGTGTTTATAGAAAAAAGCAAAACACTTTAGACCCAACAGAGTAATCCCTAAATCCTGGCCTGGTAGAGGCTACTGGAGGACTGGGTTGGGAAACCCTGCTTCATAGCATTGGCAGTTCAGATATTTATACCTGACCATGTTACTTTCTGTGTGTCATGTAGTGCATGTGATGTTTGTGTCGTACTACCTTTATTTCAGTATTTCCATTGTCTTTCAGAACCTCCATTTACTTGGAGCCACGGCCATTGAAGACAAACTACAAGACAACGTGCCAGAAACTATAGAGACATTGATGAAAGCGGATATCCGTATTTGGATTCTAACTGGAGATAAACAAGAAACAGCCATAAATATAGGTACAGTAACACATTTCAAAACAAACTCATATTAGAATTCCAAATGACTACAAATATTCTTCTTACATGATTTGTGGTGTATCTGGTATTTTAAGCTTGCCTTTCTTGCTATTATAAATAGTACACAGAGTTCATCCCTATCTACTTCAAATGAGACTGAAGGGGGCAGTCAGTGCCTTTTAAAGAAATCTACGTCTTACTTACAGGCTGAGGGTTTTGACAATCGTAGATTGATAGAATATTTGTTTTTTGGAGCATATGAATAAGATGGTTTTCGTTAGCGTCAGAACAATTTGTTCTGTTTTTGTTTTGTTTGTTTTTACAGTATTTATTAGGCATGGATTAAATCATAGATGTGCCTGACTGACAAAAAGTGTTTTATTACAGCTAATTCAGAAGTGTATGAATGATGGGCACCAATTTAAGTGCAGCCCCTTGCTTCTGCTTTGAACTATAGGCAGGAAACCCTCCCAGATGTCTGGGGTGTGACACAACTGTTTTATGAAAGTGATGATTTCTCTTGAAATCAACACTATTATAAAGTAAACCTGCAGCTACAGGCAATTTAACCCTAAAGCACTTAAGCAAACTGCAGTGCTTTAAGTTCATGGAGTGTTCTTTTAAATGGAAACGCTGGGCACTATGACATTGTCATCTCACTTATATTGATTTTAGTGTATGGAGTCCCTGGTGCTTTCCTTCCATTCAGCGTTAAACAATTTTTGAGCAGTTTATCACTAAATAAGGGTCCCTGGTCACTCACAGCCAAGATCCTACTCGAGATATGGCTAACACAGGGATTCTGTTTCTTTTTAGCTATACCAACTCATACCAGCAAGGGGTGCTGTGATAGGCTGTGAACTAACACACTCAGCCAATCATCTCCACCATTGCTGTTCAGGTTAATGCTTCCTCATTAGAACAAGCAGCATAAAGGATGGGTTGCTTGTGATTCTCGTTTAGTATTAAAAATGGCTTACCACTGAATGGAAGGACAACTACAGATTTTAACTACTTTTATGAGCTGAAGCAGTTACAATGCCTACAGTGTCCCATTAACTTACAATTTGCAGGTGAATTTTCAGATTACATCAATCAGACTGGTGCTATCATTACACACAATCTTTTTAAATGTTTCCATTAACCCCTTATGTGTGGCATGTCATGATTCCCTTTTATTCCAGAAGTTTGGTCCTTAAGGGGTTAAAGGGACATTGTAGGCACCCAGACCACTTGAGTTCATTGAAGTGGTCTGGGTGCATTGTCCCTTAACCCTAGAGTGGCAAATATTGCAGTTTCTGAGAAACTGCAATAATTACCTCTCTGGGTTAGCGCTTTCTCTAGTGGCAGTCTACCAGCCACTAGTATAATGTTAATATACTGTTTTGTGAATGTGCCTTAAATTGCTAGAAATTATAAACATTAGATGAGCTAATGTAATGTGATACCAATGAGCATTTAAAGCAGCAATGGCTAACACTTTTGCTTAGCTATTATTGATCCATAGTATTTTCTCAGACTCCATGTTCTGTCTACATGGATTGCTGTTGTAAGAAAAATACAGTCTACGCAGCGTCTGTTTCCCTCTCTTACAATTAAGACCATAAAACAGTACATTGTGTTTACACTGCTCTCAGAAAATCAAACAGGGTTATCTACTAAAAGAACAGAATGAGTTAATAAATCTCCACTATTTACTTTTTCCTTGTCTCTGTATGCTTACTCTGTGCTAAGTGCCAGCTGCAGAATCTTATATTATTGCAACCCCTATGCTACTAGCTAGGCCTTAAAAGTCACTTGCAACTGCAAGCCTGCAGAGTCCATGGCATATTTTTCACTCTCCAATTGTAATACGCCAACACGAATGTATTCACACACTCAGATTAAACTGATCTATTGCACTATATAAAGTTTTAGAGTTTAATAAAGTTTAGTAAAAACTTAAAGTAAACATTAATATTCAGAAGATGGGGAGCTGGAGTGGGATTGCTGCTAAGGTAGCATGGGTACTTTCAATAAGAGTAGTTGGCTAAGAAATGTCTGAAGTGTGTATAATAATCGGTTATCAATATAAGTTAAAGATTTAAAACTGGGATAAGGCAGACTTTTCCTAGCATGTATGATTTTATTTTTTTTAAGGTTCCTAAAGGCTAAGTGTGTGCACATAAAAGCTTTTACAACCTAAAATATGCAGATTAATTAACTAAAGTGAGAAATCAAAGTGAATTTCACATTGTAAGGGACAATAGTCACCAGAACTACTACAGCTTCAATGCATCTCTGAGGAGCCATGGCTGCGTTTGGCCTGGCTCTGCCCCTGATCTGCCTCCTTGACAAGCTGAGCCAATCCAATGCTTTTCTATAGGAACGCATTGTGATTTGTTCAGATCAACACTTCTGATGATGTCAGCCAACCAGCAAGAGCCAGCAGCAGCAGACTGGAGTAAAGGTAAGTATACTATTTTTAGGGAGGGCAAGAAGGGTTGGGAGGGTTGAGGGGGAGGGGACAAGATGATGGGTTTAACACTATAGGGCCAGGAATGCATGTTTTTGTTCCTGACCCTATGGTGTTACCTTAAGGCCAAAGTAGCCAAACTGGAAGCATTGCTGAATTAGTGTTTGCAGTTAGGCTATTTTCAACTTAAATTTGAATTCTTTAGTAAATAGCCTTGGTGTGCGGCTGTGTTACTGTCTTTCTTGGTATATTGGTAATAAGACTGTAAATTATATGAATGTATTTTAATAATGTACACAATTTGTAACTTAAGTTTTTCTATTTTGGGAGATATTCTTTTTCCCTATAAAGTGATAAATGTCAAGTTCAAACGAGCAGCCAACTCGTTCATTTACAGTAAAGCTTTTAGTCTAAACATTTCTGCCACTCTTTGACAAATATAATAAAATGATAATTCTTTCGACAGGACATTCATGTAGATTGCTGACCAGAAACATGGGGCTAATAGTTATTAATGAAGGCTCACTTGATGTAAGTATATATATTTTTTTATTTATTTTTTCTTCATTATTATCCTTTGTCCTGGTCTGGAAGTCTTCACTATTTATCAAACTATCTAACTTTTGCTTCTATCAACTAAACATCAAAGTTACTTTTGCAAATTCATCTGGTGTATTTAGGCTCAAGTCTGCATATGATTGTTTAATTTCTCTTATTATTCATTCGTTAAAGGACCACTCTAGGCACCCAGACCACTTCAGCTTAATGAAGTGGTCTGGGTGCCAGGTCCAGCTAGGGTTAACCCATTTTTTAATAAACATAGCAGTTTCAGAGAAACTGCTATGTTTATTAATGGGTTAAGCCTTCCCCCTAATCCTCTAGTGGCTGTCTCATTGACAGCCACTAGAGGCGCTTGCGTGCTTCTCACTGTGATTTTCACAGTGAGAGCACGCCAGCGTCCATAGGAAAGCATTGTAAATGCTTTCCTATGCGACCGGCTGAATGCGTGCGCAGCCAGCCGACGGGGCGGATCGGAGGAGGAGAGAAGGAGGAGAGCTCCCCGCCCATCGCTGGAAAAAGGTAAGTTTAAACCCCTTTCCAGAGCAGGGCGGGAGGGGGTCCCTGAGGGTGGGGGCACCCTCAGGGCACTATAGTGCCAGGAAAACAAGTATGTTTTCCTGGCACTATAGTGGTCCTTTAAGCCTGAAAGCAAAAGCATTGCAGGTTCAGAGAAACTGCAATGTTTATATTACAGGGTTAATACTGCCTCTAGTATTCCGCATTGTAAAGTCTTGATTCAATGGAGAATGCCTAATGCATGTGCCACACATGCTTATTAGGTTCCACCTCAGCATTAAATAAGAGGAGTCAGCACCGAGGGACTTCAGCACAGAGGGAAGGGTTTTTATCCCTTTAACTATGGGTGGAGAGGCACAGAGGGACACTATAGTGTTCCTGTAAAATGACAGTACATTGAGATGAATTGGTCTGGGTGCCTATCATGTCCTGTTAAGGTGTGCTCAGCATTACCTTTTTCCCCTCCACCTTTTTTTTAAATTTTTAAATTTTTTTTTTAGTTTATTTTTTTACTACTCTGTAACACACATTATAGTCTGCTCAAGAATAGGGATTATTTACTTTTGTCTTGATTTGTTTGTTACAAATTCAGGAATATGAGCTTATTTTACTAAATCAAAAATTACTATGTTGTGTGTGTTTTTTTTATTTATTTTTTTGTTCAAAGGGTCACTAAAGGCATTTAAATGAAATTGTCTGGGTAAAGGGTCCCTGTCTTGTTAACTCTGCAATGTAAAACATTGCTGTTTTGTAGAAACAGACATTTATTTTTTTTATTGCAGGAATAAACACCTCTAGTGGCTGCCTTCCTGACCGCTTCTAGAGGCATTTCTGTTGCAGTAACAAGTTAGACTTCGCTGTTCAATCAGTGCTTCTCACAGAGCATTTGATTGGCACAGTATGGTGATTTGCAGCACATGCTCACTAGCCTTTCAATGCTTCCCAGTGGAGAAGCATTAGACTGGCTGAAACCATCAGGATTGATTGATCTCAGCCAAGTAGGCAGGGTGGCCCTGGCAATCTTACCTTTTAAACCCTTAAAATGTGTAGGGGCAAATAAATAGTTAGGAAAACATTATAAACAAACATGTAGTTAAAGTGTTGTGCTTTTGAAATTATTTAACAGTATTGTATTAAACCACACTTAGAATATTGTGAAATCTAGTGAAAGGTTTACTTTTGCTTATAAATGGGATTTAAATTCTGATTTGGATTTTTGTTATTTAGAAAGTCATTACTATATTCGGAGATATTTCTATTCACGTATGCTTATAAATGTAATGTTTTATAGTACCGGTAATAAGGTACTTCATTTTTTATGCATACCTTTAGAAATATTTTTTTTAATAATCCTTTCAAGTATGGAAAGGGAATAGATTATTTTTTTAAATTAACTATATGGAAAAAAGATATGAATAAGAGAAAAACTAATCCCTCCCTTCAGGGTAGGGATAGTTCTGCCACATGCTTGCACCTTCGGTCAGACAGTGTTTGCATCCGACAATATGGTCTTCCCTTCTTCCCTCCATGCACAGTGCAGTAACATCATCATTCATTGCTCTGTGCAAACACTGTCCAACCCAGCATGATTATGGCTTTCCGATCCTAAAGGTAGAGGTGGTTTTTTTTGTTTGTTTTTTCATATACTTCATTTATTAAAAATGTTCCCTTTCAATAAGTATTGAATTTATTATTATACTAAATAAATTTTTGGGGTGGCGCTTGTCCTTTAAAATTTTATTTGTTCGAGGGAGATTTCCATGGTAGCTATTGATTAGTTTAAACTATTTTTTTTTTTTTTTTAGTTCTTTAAAGTGTAAATACATTTTTTTTTTAATTATTTACCTACTTTTTCTCGTGTTTGTTTTGTTTTTTTGTCTTAAATAGTTGTTGTTTTCCTCTGCTATTGATTGAAATTTCTATATCTATGTAACAGAGCACCCGGGAGATTTTGAACCATCATTGCAGTAAACTTGGTGACTCCTTGAGGAAGGAAAATGACTTTGCTCTAATTATTGATGGCAAATCGCTGAAGTATGCATTGACATTTGGTGTGCGGCAGTATTTTCTGGATCTTGCACTTTCATGTAAAGCTGTAATTTGTTGCAGGTAATTACAGTTCTATGAAAATGTTACAAAAATACTTTTTGTTTATGTCAACAATTACCTGATAATTGAGATTTACATTTGCCTTTTTCGGTGTACCCTGGGCATCTAGAGTCCTGGTTTTGCACCAGTATTATTGTGCATTATCCACAGACTGCATGCAGTGATTTTGCAGCAGAGTAATCCTTGGTTTAATTGACCACCAGGTCAATTCCATCCCTCAAATGCAGGATCATTGGCCCACATCCCTAAGTGTAGAATTATGCATGCACATGCCGTCAAAGTTCATTGCATCACTACAGTTGGTCAATGGAAATGCTTTGAAGTTAGGCACCCGTTATGTAAGACAGAGATATAGGTCTCTTCCACAATTTCACATTGCAGCGCTGTGTGAAGGATGAGAGGCAGGGACTGGAGTGACCTCACACCCCAGGGTCTCTTTTTATACAAAGAGCTGCATGTGTGAATGGTGGGAAGATGAGCAAAAACCTGACACAGAAGTGGAGGACTTCCAGGTTTGCGGCTTTGAGGAGGAATGCTACTGTAAAGTGCAGTATTTTGGAGAGAAACATGAGGGAAAACATGAAACATGTTTGACACTGTGTGGTGCCTCCGCCATCTAGAAGTGCAGTTGGCTTTATCTATGGAGGATCTCTTGGGATGCTCAATAGACCTCAATGCTGTATTCTCGTGGATGCACGAGAGTTCAGCAATGACGTCTGCACCAGAAGCAGAAGAGGACCCACCGGGAGAAGATTGCGGCTCCTGCAAGGATAAAGTTCAGGTAAGTAGAACTCGCCTTTGCATATCTAATTTAAACAGTGTAATAAAGGAATATTAAACCGTAAATGTCTCTTTACAGTAAGTGTTTAGGAAGGCTGTGTAAGTAACTTGCAGGGAGGTGTCACTATAGCTATATAAACAAAGTGATTTAACTCCTACATGGAAGAGAATTAAGCAGTGAGACTACATACACGTTGCATTTTCAGTTGAATTTAGGAATACTACTTTAATCATTCATTGTATTGAGCTATTTCAATTACTTTTGTTTTATTTGCTCATGGCAAATAGCTGAAAGGCTGTAAATTTTGATAAACCTGATTTTCAATGGGGGTTTAATAATTTTCATTACAACTGTAAGTTATACTTTTTTTCCCCCAAGTTTCCCAGGGGCAGTGCTGCATTACTCCGTACCTGGTTTCATTAAGCTAAAGTTGTTTTGGTTCTTTGAGTGTCCATTTAAAGAGGTTATGTCACTTATGGAGTGGACTTAAACACAAACTGGCCACCTGCCTAAAATAAAAGAAGTCTTTGCAAAAAAAAAAGTAAACTCATCAGATGCAGAACTCTCAATAGTCTTTAATAACTTAATTAAGAATATTCAATATAGATTATGTATCCTTATATACAACAATATTTTTAGAACATGTGGCATATATGTCAGAACGTTTTAGTCACAGTAGAGAACAGGCCTATGTGGTTGCAATGTGGGACACAATGTGCACACAGGTGTACTTGGCAGCTTACTACTATAACTGTTGGAAAAAATATGTATCATTCTCTTTAGCTCATAGAGTTGTCACTTGTACATTGTATTGCTAACTGAACTGAATATTGTCATCCACACAAACACATTTGTGGTGACCACTTAACAATTTAACAAGGGTGAAATCATTTGTATGGTTTGTCTTTTGAAAAAATGTCCACTATCAAGTTGTAGAAAAATAACAAGCATTTTACACATTTATTTTCTTTACGATGCTAAATATGATTGGTGTAGATATTCTGAGAAGAGCAAGCAGATTTAATTTCACACTAATGAACGTTTGTGTTGCATTAAAGGGTCTCCCCACTCCAAAAATCAGAGGTTGTAGATATGGTAAAGAAGCAAGTAAAAGTTATCACTCTGGCTATTGGAGATGGTGCAAATGATGTCAGCATGATTCAGACTGCTCATGTCGGTGTAGGGATAAGTGGAAACGAAGGACTGCAAGCTGCCAATTCTTCCGATTACTCCATAGCACAGGTATTTATTTTAATAAGTCATGATTAAAATAGAATTAAGCATCTTTCACACTTACACTATAATATGCTGTATTTCCTTTGCACAGTTCAAGTATCTTAAAAACTTACTACTGGTCCATGGTGCCTGGAACTATAACAGAGTGGCAAAGTGTATCCTGTACTGCTTCTACAAGAATATTGTGCTGTATATCATAGAGGTAAGGGTTACAGAGCAAGACTGAGTATCTCATAGAAACATAGAATGTGACGGCAGATAAGAACCATTCGGCCCATCTAGTCTGCCCAATTTTCTAAATACTTTCATTACTCCCTAGTCTTATCTTATAGTTAGGATAGCCTTATGCCTATCCCACGCATGCTTAAACTCCTTTACTGTGTTAACCTCTACCACTTCAGCTGGAAGGCTATTCCATGCATCCACTACCCTCTCAGTAAAGTAATACTTCCTGATATTATTTTTAAACCTTTGTCCCTCTAATTTAAGACTATGTCCTCTTGTTGTGGTAGTTTTTCTTCTTTTAAATATAGTCTCCTCCTTTACTGTGTTGATTCCCTTTATGTATTTAAATGTTTCTATCATATCCCCCCTGTCTCGTCTTTCCTCCAAGCTATACATGTTAAGATCCTTTAACCTTTCCTGGTAAGTTTTATCCCGCAATCCATGAACCAGTTTAGTAGCCCTTCTCTGAACCCTCTCTAAGGTATCAATATCCTTCTGAAGATACGGTCTCCAGTACTGTGTACAATACTCCAAGTGAGGTCTCACCAGTGTTCTGTACAATGGCATGAGCACTTCCCTCTTTCTACTGCTAATACCTCTCCCTATACAACCAAGCATTCTGCTAGCATTTCCTGCTGCTCTATTACATTGTCTGCCTACCTTTAAGTCATCAGAAATAATCACCCCTAAATCCCTTTCCTCATATGTTGAGGTTAGGACTCTGTCAAATATTCTGTACTCTGCCCTTGGGTTTTTACGTCCAAGATGCATTATCTTGCACTTATCCACATTAAATGTCAGTTGCCACAATTCTGACCATTTTTCTAGTTTACCTAAATCATTAGTCATTTGGCTTATCCCTCCTGGAACATCAACCCTGTTACATATCTTAGTATCATCAGCAAAAAGACATACCTTACCATCAAGACCTTCTGCAATATCACTAATAAAAATATTAAAGAGAATGGGTCCAAGTACAGATCCCTGAGGTACCCCACTGGTGACAAGTCCAAGCTTCGAATATATTCCATTAACTACAACCCTCTGTTGCCCGTCACTCAGCCACTGCCTTACCCATTCATCAATATTTGAATACAAACTTAAAGATTGCAGTTTATTGTTAAGCCTTCTATGTGCAACAGTGTCAAAAGCCTTACTGAAATCTAGGTAACCAATGTCTACTGCACCACACTGATCTATTATTTTAGTTACCCAATCAAAAAAATCAATAAGATTAGTTTGGCATGATCTCTCTGAAGTAAACCCATGTTGTCTCTGATTCTTGAAATCCATGTGATTTTAGATGTTCAACAATCCTATCCTTTAACATGGTTTCCATCACTTTCCCCACTACTGAAGTAAGGCTTACTGGCCTATAGTTGCCCGACTCCTCCCTATTACCTTTCTTGTGAATGGGCACAACATTCTCTAACTTCCAATCTTCTGGGACTACTCCTGTTAACAATGATTGGTTAAATAAATCTGTTAATGGTTTTGCTAGTACACCACTAAGCTCTTTTAATAACTTTGGGTGTATTCCATCAGGTCCCATTGACTTATTTGTCTTTTACTTTTGACAGTTGAAATAGAACCTCTTCCTCTGTAAACTCACGTGTAATAAATGACTCATTTATCCTTTTCCTCAACTGAGGTCCCTTTCCTTCATTTTCATCTGTAAATACAGAACAAAAATATTCATTGAGGTAGTCAGCTAGACCTTTATCCTCTTCTACATACCTTCCTTCTTTTGTTTTTAATCTAACTAATCCTTGTTTTACTTTTCTTTTCTCATTTATGTATCTCGTACTATTTTTGATAGTGTAATAGGGTGACATTAGGTATCCTGTACTTTTTCTTCTGTACCATGGGTAATGGGAATAGGGTAGACCAGTGTCCAACTTGAGATCCAGGCATGTCCCCCCATGTTTCTCTGACTGCTGTCAACATTATCTTTACTTTTGGCTTACAGGCCTAAGTGAATAAGCTCTAAGTAAAAAGTCCATAGATCATGCCCACAAATTAATAGAAACTACACTCCTCTCCAGGCAGATACGAATAACCAAAATGCTTTGAGCATTAGGGCTGGCCTCCAACAACACAACATTCAACTTTTGGTGACACAACCAGCCCAGTGTAATATAATGCAAGATATTGTGAAATGTCTTAATACAATAAATTATCACTAATCAAAAGGATGAGGAAGGGATCAGGAGAACAATTAATAAAACTTGGCCCACTGACCGCATTGCCATGACATGCAGACATGTGCAAATTTATGCACATTCTCAAGATTAAACATTCCGATATTGCTTACAATATTCACACAACAGTGGAAATAGAGATGGTATTTTTTTCAGAGAATTCTGTTATACTACTGAATGCACATTCATTCTAGTTATGTGCAACTGTGAATAAATCCTGTTACGTTAGAGATTCATAAATGTGGCTGTGATTATAGTATTAATGATAAACAATTAACAGAACCGTGTTCTAACATTGATTCTCAGACAATCCATTACTTCTCCATAGGGAAGCATAGGGAGACTAGTGCGCATGCTGTACTGTATAAGCTGAATTCTCTCTAGAAGAGTAATTTGAACTATTACAGAGTTTGAGGTAATTGCTGCAGAAGCGCCTCTAGTGGCTCTCTTCTGGACAGCTACTAAAGACATGTTAACCGAGCAATGTAAACATTGTAATTGCTGATATTGCAATTGAAAACATTGCTGTTTTGCAGGTAAGGCAAAGTAAATAGGACTTTATAGGCACCTAGACCAATTCTTCTACTTAAAGTGATCTGGATGCAGTCTCCCTCTCCCCCTTAACCCTGAAATCGAAAGCATTGCAGGTTCAGAGAAACTGCAATGTTTATATTACAGGGTTAAGACTGCCTCTAGTATTCCGCATTGGAAAGCCTTGATTCAATGGAGAATGCCTAATGCACGTGCCACACATGCTTATTAGGTTCAACCTCCGCATTATATCAGAGGAGTCAGCGCTGAGGGACTTCAGCATCAAGGGAAGAGTTTTTTTATTCCTTTTACTATGGGTGCGGTGGGGAGGAGGGGCACAGTGGGACACTATAGTGTTAGGCATACAGCGTTGTATTTCTTACATAGTGTTCCTTTAAAATGACATTACATTGAGAAGAATTGGTCTGAGTGCCTATTGTGTCCTGTTCTAGTTAGGGAGATAGAAAGAAGATGAGATATAAGATCACCTGTAATGAAGTGGAGAATACAATTGCTTCACAGAAATTGATTTTATATAGTTTCGCTAATAAATATACAGAATAGGCTTGAAATTATTTTGCAACAACCACATTTCACACCATACTAAGGCAACGTTATGGGGATAGGGAAAGAAGATGGTAAGGGGATGTAGTAGAGGGAAGAACTTATTAGTAGATTGTTGGTCTAATATTATGTGATCTAATATACTGCTCATAATTATTAAGTTATGATTGCATATAATCATAAGTATGAGTATATGCTAGAACATTCTAGGAAGATGTGTTTTATTTGTATAGTATGACTTTTATAGTTAGTGGGGTTTGGGCTAGGGTTATATGTTGCCCCTATACGGTTTTATACTGTATGTAATGTATTGTCTATGCCAGTCATCGGGATTAAGCCAGAGTTGTACTTACTGGAAGATGGTTAAAATGCTTACCATTAACACTGAAGGTCTCAATAGTCCCTTTAAAAGATCAGCTCTTATAGAAATGATTACAGAAGAGCGAATTCATGTATGCTTCTTAAAAGATACCCATTGGGTGAAGTCTGATAGAGAATTTTATTTAGGCAAGCAAAAGGCGGTATTGATTACGGCGTCGATGGGGGGGTGAGGTGTATCGCCATATGGATAGCAAAAGGCATTTCGTATGAGAATATTTATCAGGAATGTGATCCTCAAAGCAGATTTATCCTATTAATATGCAAACTTGGTAATGTACTTTAAAATTTGGTTAATATATATTCACCCAATATTGTGACCTTTGTGAAGGATATTATTAAGAAAATAGAACTGATAGCTAAGGGCAGATTGATAATTGCGGGAGATTATAATTGTATAATGGACACTGAATGGGAAAAGAGGATTCCTACAGGAGAACAGCTAGATGGTGCGCTGCTCCGGAGAGCTAGGGCTCTCTACACTCTCTTGAAAAAGGCAAGCCTTATGTGATGTATGGAGACTCCTCCATCCCCAAGAGTATGACTTTACTCATTTTTCTTATAGACATTGTTCCTATGCAAGAATTCATGTATGTTGTTAATATTAAATTAGTTAATTGTATTAGAATTTTTTTTTTTATAAAGACTATTAATTGTTCATATCATAATGCAGTTATATGGGAAATAGATGCTAACCAGAATAGCGGTACAAGACAGTGGCGATTGAACGAGGCCCTCCTGAACAGTGATAAGAATAGAAAACACATTGATCAGATGACAGATTTTTGCTTTTTGGAAAACAGGTTAGCAATCCAGGGCATAAGATAGCATACAAAGCTGTAATAAGGGGTCATTTGATCAACTGGGTATTTATGAAAATAAAATGAGAGGTAGTACCTTGGCTGATTTACATCTTTATATAATTTGGAACAAAATAACAAGATTAGACTTCCGAAGGAAGGTGCGGAAAACATTAGGCATGTCAGAGATCGGATAAATGAATTAAATATGACCAGAATTTCGAATAATTTTGAAATGTTAAAACATTTGTATATTAAAAATAATAAAGTAGATAAAATGCTTACTAACAAATTAAAAAAGCAATCGGGGAAGAATAGGATAGATAAAATAATCCATAACGATAAGATCTATAGATCTCCTAAAGAGATTGGTCACAGTTTTAACAACTATTCTAAAGCGCTATACAAATGCTCTAAGACGCCTAATTCTTGTAATTTCGATCAATTCTTGTATAGTATTCAAACACCTGAAATTAGTCTAGAACAGAAAGCATCACTTTACAAAACCATCCATCTGAATAAGGTTAAGGCCATTGATACATCAAAAAAAAAAAAAAAGCCCCTGGTCCGCATGCTTTCAGTGCCCACTTTTATAAAAAGTTTAAAGCAAAAATAGCTCCCAAATTGTTACAAGCGTTTAATGATTATATCAATCTAAATTCCCCATGCAGAATATCTGGCAGCTAATATTCTTCCTATACGCAAGCAGGATAAGGATCCAACGTCTCAAAAAAAAAAAAAAGGCTGATATCTTTTAACACCGATGCAAAAGTTTTTGCGTTATGGCGGACAGACTTAAGCTGGTTATTGACATAACTAAGAAAGAACATAAAGAACTAGTTATTACTGCGTCAGACGCAGAAAAAGCTTTCGACCGGGTGTATTGGGGCTTTATGATGTGGTGTTTACAAATATTTGGCTTTGGAGATCTATTCTGTAGGGCAAGAAAGGTTTTGTACAGTGCACCCATTGCAAGAACTATCGGGTAAAACATATGTGTTGACTGGTTAAATCTGGGGAATGGCACAAGGCAGGGCTGCCCACTGCTTCCATTATTGTACCTTTTAACAATTGAAATATTGGCAATTCGTATAAGATCAGATGGAAATATTTGCGGATATGTACTACCCTAGAAGGAATACAAGATAAGCATGTATGCTGATATTCTTTTGACCCTTATGAAGTCTGAGCGGTCACTGCCCGCTATGATGGAAGCCCTTTATAAATACTCTAAAATAATTATAAATTGAATTCTGATAAAACAATAATCATGACCCTTAAATAGAGGTTTAAAAAAAAAAATGGTGACGACAATGCTTTTAATGTTTTTGGACCGAAGAGTTTACCTGGGGATTAAGATCTCTCCAGAAGTAGGGAACATCTTAGAATTACATTTTTTGGCCTTACTAAAGGAGACGAACTATGCTCTAAAAGGATGAAAAAACAAAAGGTTGGAAGTATCAATACAGTCAAAGCGTATACAGCCAAATGGCTGTATATGTTTAGACCTCTCCCCATTCAAATACCTGAAAGTTTAAGTTTAGTCTATTTCTCTATTTGTGTGGCACTACAAAAGACCCCGTATTATTATTAACACAGTGTTATTACAAGTGAAATATGGAGGTCTAGGTATGCCAATATTGGCCACATATATCCAAAGTAGACCCCGCAGATATGCGAAGAGAGCTGATTTCAAATTGAATTACATCTGGCTCAACAACGAGATCTTAGAAGCTTTATTTGGGAGACCCAAAGTCACAGATGGCGATATCTTGGTGAAAAAAAGCTTTGTTTTAGGGCATTTATTTAAGGTCTGGGCTCAATTAAAGAAAAAGCTAGGCGTACAGGATAAAATAATTGAGACTATTGGCATTGGTGTATTAGCCAAAAAAATTAACGATCTAGTTATAGATAAATGGATTGAATCTGGTATCCTCAGGATAGCCTTTACACTAATGGAACATTGAAATCCTTTTCTGAGTTAAATTCAGAATATAATCTTCCCATTAAGGAAATGTTCTCTTTTTTTTTTTTTTTTTTTAAGAATTTAATGCTTTTTACAACAGACAGCTGCAAGTGGTGATGAACATAAATTAGGCCTTTTAAAAAAGATATTCTGTATGAAATTAGTCTCTAAGGTTATGTCAATGGCTCATTTACTGATTTTCTATATAGCTCAAGGAGACGGTTATAAGAATATAGAGAAATGGAATAAATTACTTGATATAGACATAAATTGTGAAGAATGGCTTTTGGCCATCAAAAATTACAATGGCAATATCCATTGCACTAATACTCTGGAAAATTAATATAAAGTGATTAATTTCTGGTACTTGGATCCCTTGTTAGTGAATAAGTTTACACCTAATTCTAATTTATGGAAAATAACATTTGATAAACTTCAGACATTGGGGAGATTCAAGATAGAGCAAAAACCAAAAATAGGAATCTTACATTTCAATTGGCCAGTGCTATCCCCTAAAAAATGCCTTGATGTAGCTACAAAACTTATTCCAGCACAACATTGGAAATCAAGAGAATTTATAAGTTGGCTAAATCTTAAAAGCCAAATTTTGTTCCTGTGCAGTATGTAAGGAGGACAAAAATGGTTGAATAAGTCTAAAAAAAAATAGTATGTACATTCAGAGTTGGATAACCCAATTGAAAAACCTGTAATTTAAGCTATCAATATATTTTCTCTTCCCGTCTGACTTATAGTACTAGAAGGTTTTCTGGTTTATTTAGAAATGGAAATTGGTCTTTCTCCCAATGACTTGGCAATAAATGTTTGTATTGTTTCATGTGAGATTTTTGATTGACTATATATTGTGTATTGGCTGATAGGCAACATTCTTTCTTATATATAAGAAGTATTATTGGTTTTGTATGTATGTTTCTGTATATGTATTTATGTCTATTCATAAAAATGAAATTTATCATAAAGAATGATTGATTTAAAAAAAAAAAAAAAAGAAATTCAAGAATATGCCAGTGTATAAAAGCAGAAAAGGTAAAATAAAAAATTTAAACTGCTATTCAGAACAGGTGTAAGGTCTTAGAGAAAAAAAAATCTAAATAAAAATGCTGAACTAATTAATCATTTTCAGATAATTTATATCTTTGTATTTCCTATATATTTTGCTATATTATGAGCCTTTCTTTTTCTCATTTCTTATTAACTTTTACAGATTTATTTTTTGTTGATTTATTTAATCTATTTTTATAATTAATTTTAAAACAAGCGCTCCTTGATCATTTTTCTTTTGGTGGTTTACTTCTTTGGCACCTTAAAGTGATAAACCTATAGACCTATTGTATAATGTAGACAGAATGAGGTATTATGCATATGATCATTCTTCAATAAATTGCTCTTTTTAGTTGGTCTTGATATTACATATTAGCTGATAATGTCAATTTCCATAGAAATATTGAATTTAGCTCATTCAGCCATTTTGAGGAGCCTGCCAGAATGTATGGTAGTTGGCCATTGACATTGTTGTCCCAAAACAGACTTCAGGAAAAAAGCATGCCCGGTATTCAGAGCCTATCATCTGCTATTTAAAGTCAGTGATATAAACTATTGACCCTTTTAGTGGGGAGAGTTTTATTCTTGCTGTTAAACACTGTATGCTCACTGTCCTTCCTGCAGATCTGTCTTGTTCCACAGTGTGTCAATATTGAGCTGATTAGTGAGGTGTTGAATCCTTACATATGTAAGCAGCAAAAATATCACATTGGGTTTTTTGGCAAGCAAGGAGATAGATGATGCTTTTTAAATGCAGATAACGTGATAGCAATGTTTTCAACATAATGTATAGATATGTCCAGTCAGGGTCTCGTAAATACCTATATTGGGCTGAAATGCTGTCTGTGTTGTACCAGCCTAAACAAAAGCTTGCCATTGGTATTCATAATGTATCCACCATTTTACTGAATTAGTCTGGAACATGTACCCATGGTCACAAGCTCCCCCCTGCTTAATGTGTCTTGACAGTGCTCACCTCTGCAGAGGGTACAGACATTAATGCTTGATATCTGGGAGAGTAAAATCCAATTTCTTATTGTGAATTAGAAAGTTGCCTTTCTGACAGAATTCAGACCTGCTCAGAATATTTTTTTTTTCACATTCAAGGCACAAGAAGAGGGGTGGTAGAGGAAGCATCAAAGCCACTTTACTGATGCTGCATATCTGCATATTAAAAAGCAGCTTACAAACAGTCAGTAAGTGCCTGCTTCTTGCTCCCACGCCTGATCCCCACAAAAACTGAAAGGGGCGATTCAGCACTGGCAGTTGTCTTTACAAGACACATTCCTTGATAGGCTTTTTGACTTTTCGCTCATACTGATGGCGCTATTAACATCTGCAAAACTTGTTTTACTTGGCCAAAGGTACCTAGCTGGGAAATCATCAGAATGTTTCAGAATTACATTAAATATGTTTTCTTTAATACTCTAAAGAGACAGAGAAGCATAGCTTCAAACTGACAGCCTAAAGGATAATTTGTTAAACGCATGGAAATCTGAACTCTAATAAAGCATAGCTCAATAGAAAGCAAATTGGCAGTAAAACTGGCTTTTGTGGGGGTTTTTTTTTGGGGGTTTGTGCAATTTTTATTTTTTTATATATATATATATATATATATAAAATCAAATCTGCCATTTTTGTTGTGGATTGTTGAACTCACTACTGTTACAAAGTAATCTTTTGCATCCTACATTTCTGTATGCATTTACTAGAGACTCTGAAGTTACGTTTTAAAGTGGGTGATGGGTGTATATATATACGTGTGCTATATATAACCAGTTAAAAGCTGCATACTTCACACATCAAAAGCAACAGATATTAAAGCGCACTAGCTGCGATCAAAAATTGTAATTCAATTACGTATTACAGCTATAACATACTTAGCCTGTGACTGTGACAAAATGTCCCAGATTTAACAGGTCCTAATCTAATTTAATATGTTTTACAGGTCATTAATATGAATCGATTCAGACTTTGTAACTCTGATGTATCTTGTAGGTGTGTATGTATACATTCATTCAGGTGAAGTGTCCCTCTAATAGCATGTTTTTTATCCCTTGATACATGACTGAATTATTTCTTCAAAGGTCTTTAAAGGAAGGACAATAATGGCGGAATGATTCAGTCATGTGGTGTTTTTACCAGTAGGGACCATTTCCCTGCTGGTTACTGGAAACCATAGGTGTCATTTGACACCTGGGACTTAGAATTGCTGCTTCTGGCTTGGCACATAGTCACCAAGAACTGTGAGCTGGATGAACAAGACGATGGCAGCTTCACAGAAAGAGTTTCAGGTGCATCTACCTGCGCTCTTCTCTCTAGTGCCTCCTTTTAAGCGGGTGTGTTATCTGTGCTATCTTAATAGCATGCTTGGTATCTAGTAATACATTGCTCAAGAATCATTAGGGAACAAGTACCGACTATCCAGTTCTAATTGTTATCGTTATGCTTTCAAGCTAACAGAATGTATATAGAGATTTTTCAGCACTACCAAATGGGACTTTGTCTGAGGTCTCTTTAAATGCAAAAGCATAAGGGTGCTGCTGAAGAAAATTATAATTTGAAGACTAAACCAAACAAAAAGTACCATTAGTCTGCAGTTATGCCGTTTCTTAAGCACTCTCTGTGCCTTTCTTTGTCATTTGATTTCATTCTGGGGGGGTGGGGGGGAATGGGATTATCGGTTTGATACTCCATTGGCCTCACTATTCTGCCCTTTCTCATGCTGCCAATTTAAAGTTAAACAAAAAAACAACCCTCCGTTTGTATGAAAGACAACATGTGGTTTGTGATCTGCAAATTAGAAGGAATTCAATTTTCCCTTTTTGTCCTCGAATGTAGCCATTTGTTGTTGTTTTTCTCCTAGGAGTGTTTCTTTGTGAAAGACTAGTTTTGTCCTCTGGAGCATTTCTTGCGGGTACATATTGATAAATGGTGAATTTGTAGCGATTCATGCTTCGGTAATGCGGTTAAATGAAGCATTCAGCTGGACAAAGCCTGTTACATTGTTTCTAAAATTCATTTGTACAGCATGTCATGCACTTTTTGTATAACCAATGGGGGAGGGCTGCCAGCCTTTCTCGCATCTTTAATCCATTCACTGCTCAGTAGGCTTCTGACCTGACATTGAAACCGTATGCATTTAAATATTTCAATACATGTTTAATGTTACTAAAATATGAGAAAAGAAGTGGGCTGCTGAGACCATAACACGATTTAAACATGACAGAGGTCAATGGAGCACTTTAATGTAATCTTTCCACTTGTAGAAAACTTTTTCACGTAAAAAATGAATGTATATAGTGTGGGTTTCAATACACAAGTGCAAGTGCATTGTAACCCTTTCAGTGCAATAGTGGTAAGTACTACCCAAGCAATGAATGAGTTAACCTATACTGGAAACTCCTACTTTATCACAGTTGTTTGTTTTGGAAACAAGCAATTGGATGACAGAGTAAATGCAACTTTATGAAACAAATATGTTATCAGGTTTTCCTGATGACTGGTAAGATGCAAACACTATAGGCCATTACAGAAGCAGATAAAAAATTAGAATGTTGGGCATCTTGTTAGTGAAAATATTTAACCCTTCCAGTGCAAGAGAGGTAAGCAAAACATTATACAGAAGCGAGTACATTATCTCATACATTTGATGTGTGTATCTCAAGTTCTTCTCTGTAAGAACCTATCACTTCCATTTTGAACTAAAGGTCAAAGCTAGTCAGGCAGGAAACACCCCTTGTCTGGGAGGTGTTATGAACTTGATTTGTGCAATTGCAGATTTCTCTTGAAATTAAGTCTTACAAAATAACATGCAGGTGACCTGCAGTTGAGCAACCTAAAGTCTTTTAGGAAACTGTTTTGGCCCTTTAAACCTCAAACGTACATGTTTTCCCATTTTAATTTATTTATGCAATTTGTTTTTTTGTTTACCAGATCTGGTTTGCTTTTATGAATGGCTTCTCTGGTCAAATTCTCTTCGAAAGATGGTGCATTGGCCTTTATAATGTGGTAAGGTTATTTTGTGGTTATTTTTCTGTATTATATTGTGCTTAGACATCTGTGTTAATGAATTTAACAACCCTATGCATATCTTGCCTTTTAATAAGAAAACATAAATTTGCTTTTTTTTTTCTTCTTAAGATGTTTACTGCTCTTCCTCCTTTAACCCTTGGAATATTTGAGCGATCCTGTCGTAAAGAAAACATGCTAAAGTATCCAGAGTTATACAAGACCTCACAGAAGGCACTAGACTTCAATACCAAGGTCAGTATGTGAGCATCTGTGCATCTCTGTAGATTACGGATCACCAGTTAATGGCGTTTGATTTAAACCATAACTTTCATTCAGCTTGCCATAAGTAGGGTGATCCTATTAGTTGTATCATAAAGTTGATTAGAAGCTGCTATGCCTGTGTATTGAAATGGTTCTGGCACACTTGGCAAAGTTGCATGCATTATCTGTAACTACCATCCTTCTCAGTTTAGAATGATTAGACTAGTAAATATCAATGTGGATCATAGTCCATTGCATCTTGAGTGCAGGTGTTATCCATAACCCTAACTGTATCCTTATGAATAGTTCTGTGGTATCTTTGTGCCCTTGTAAAACACACTGTAAACACACTGCCTTTACAGGATTACTAAAATTCTACTTTTACTTTTTGTTGACTTTAAATGTCATGCATTTTATATTTGCAAAATGTGTTGTAGTAGTAATTGGTGACCCCTACTTTGCATATTTGATCAAAGAGGAATATTCAAAGTGTCTCATTAATGTGGCTTTAATTAGATCACAATCACTAGATCTCTGATTCCTGGAGGCTATATAGAAAGTACAAGAGCCCAAAATAACCACTATAATAGATTGTAAATTAACATTAAAGCAATATCATAATATGGACCATGAGAAAGAAATTAAGGAAAATCTAGCCCTTCACCACTACTGTCTGCAACAAAGTAATTAGCGAATATGAAGTGCCCGTAATGACCAAGGAGATCATTGGTACATATGATGGAACATAAGCAGGAGTCTTCTTATAGGTATGCACACAGTGACCAGATTGACCTGTTCATCCCCTGTTTAGGTGTCTCTGGTTATTTTTGTCTGTTTTGGTTAGCTTAAGTTTTGGATTAGTGCTTTGATTTTTTTTTTTACTTTTATGTAACGTACCTCCTTACCATCACAGAGGTGGTACCAGCAATGGCTGTCTGGCACCAGCATGCTGTGTGCTTGCATCTGACTCCTTTTTGACAATTTAATACAGAATTAATATTAGCCTGCCCGTAACTCTAGTCTGGGCTGACTAGTGACTCCCAATGGTCCTGCCGAAAGTGGAGTTACATCTGCACATACAGATTGTTGGCACCATGACCACTACAAATCACTGGAGTGTTCATGTTGCTTGGAGTAACCCTTTAAGTTAGCATTTTTATTTTAAAGGAAGGTAAGTTTTATTTATACCTTTCTGTGGGTGCAATCCTTTGGTCAGCTATTCAGAACTAGTAATAGATATAAAAGCTATCAGTAACTGTGAGCTGTCCATCCAAATCTGTTTGGTGAAAGAGGAGTTGGGTTTAGGAAATTTTAGACAGCCACTTTGAGGTTTCTTGCAATGGTTGACTACTATCCCGTAAGCAATTAGTTTCTGTATTTGCCGTCAAATGCAATAGGGTATTATGTCCAAAAGAGTTTTTGCCAAGTGAAATAATTTATTAAAAAGCCACAGCAGTGGACGGCTCATTAATGTTATGTTGCACCCTCCCCTGCAGAATACTGGTGTACCAGCGAATGTGTAGGTGGCATCAATAAGAATTTTTGTAATGTTATTATGCCACCTTATTTCATCAAAACCAAATTAATTCCAAAATTACAATAGACTTTGAAATCTTGGACATCAAAGTCTCTCCAGAGTGACAGGGGAAAAAAATAAAAGTATTGTTATTTTTGGCTTTAGAATCCATTACTTACCAGTGTGAAATACTTGCTTCTAATAAAAAAAAAAATAAAAAAAAATGAAGGAAAAAGTAATTATTGTGCTTGTGATTTGAGACTGACAATCTGACAACTGGGAAATTATGCAATTAATCAAATATACAGCAAACCGCTCTGCGATATTCAGACTGTTTTTTCTGGGAAAGGTCTTTAAGTTTCATATTTGGCCTCTCTTACAAGATCATTATTTGTTTTTCATTTTAATGCCAAGCGAATAGATTGGGGAATATTTGCATTTCATTTCCAGTGTGCGGTATTTGAGATCCTTGTTATGGTAAGAAGGGTGAAAGGTTAAAAGGGCCCCACCAGGGTTAAAGGATTAGTATGTGACAATTATAGCTCTAGAAAATAGAACTTTAGCCAATTTATCATGCACCCACCTGTGCTTTTTGTCACAAATAATCTAAAGATAATGATGCGGTAAGTGAGTTCATGGGAGGTGGGTAGGATTAGCTTCAGCAGGAGCTTATTGGTGAGTAAATGGTTAATATGATCAAATGAGATGGACATGAACATGTAAAAAAAAAAAAAAAAAAACTCTCCCCAAGAAAAGAAACGTAATCCCTTCAGAAATGGTTTTATTTTTTACATGCAGTGGTTGACATATTTTCACAGCATGAAACTGACCACTTTATATTTGGAAATGTTAATAAAAATAACTTAAAACTAGTCAGGGTTTGCTACTTTCCCCTTAAACTCTTATGTTCAACTGAATCTCACCGGGACAGATATCTTTATTTTATTAGTTTAGCTTATTTTGCAAGTCTGTAAAAAGAAAAGAAAAACTTTAATTTTTGCATGCAAGTTAAGGGTATTTTTAAGTATATACTTGCATATACATTTTTGTGTTCATGCAATATATATATATATATATATATATACACACCATATGCCTCCTTCTAAGCCTTTATTGGTTAATACAATGACTATAAATAAAGTTAAAATAATTTTTAGGTAAAAGTTTTATTTAAACACCTGTTACGTTAAATAGTTTCCGGGCTAATTTATTTTCGAACACATGCACAACAATTGATATTATTTTTTTTTTTCTTTAGGCAGCAGTGATTATAAATTTTCCTTGTCCCTTGCGATGAAGGGGTTAATGTGTATATGGTCACTGACTCACAGCTAAATGCTCTAACCTTTTGGCAATCTGCTATTTTTGTCAGCTTTTGATTGAATTGCCCACCATCCAGTGGGCTGACAGATTCATTACTTGAGCACATATAAAGAAGTGTCATGGTTCACTAACCTAGCGCCTCATGAACAGATTTCTTCAATCTCTGTCTTCCCAGGTTTTTTGGGTTCATTGCTTGAATGGACTTTTCCACAGTGTCATCCTTTTCTGGTTTCCATTGAAAGCTCTGCAGCACGGTAAGACATTACAATAAAAGATCTCACAATCATTGACGTTCGGGATTACTGGTACCAAGTATTTTTTAAATACTTTTTTACACTGCTGACTGCTTTGCTGATTTATTTATTTTGTATTTTTTTTTTCTGCAACGGAAATAAATTAAAGGGATATAATATGGTTTCATAGGCAAGGGTCGCACCTCTAGCAGTCCTGCTTAAACACCAATGTTTAAACCTATACAGCAAATTAACAATTAATAGGCCCACAAACCCCTCCAGTAATATATTGTCAATTTTTAAAAGAACATTCATAGATGTAAAATGTACGGTAGGACTATTTGATTTCAGTTATTCCAGCATGTTTTGCATTTACCTGGTCAGTACTGGAACATAAAAATATGTTTTACTTTTAAAACCATTCATTCACACCTAACAAAGATGAGGCCTTTTAATATAAAAGGATTCTAAATTAGCATGGATTGATCAATTTAATACCTTGCTATATGATTTTAGAACGTGTCATTTCCACAGTGATTTTAATATACTACAGTACATATTTAATATATGTAATATGTGTATTTTTTAAACTTTTTTCATTTCTTCCTACAGATACTGTATTTGGTAATGGAAAGACCTCAGATTATCTCTTATTGGGTAACATCGTTTATACTGTAAGTATTAGAACTACTGATAAATTTAGAGTAACAAATACCCTTCTAAGCAGATAGTTATTTTATTTGTACCTAGCATAGAATTTGCTTACTGTTGAAATAATCTTCTTGTTTTAGTTTAAGGACCTTTAAGATCAATGTCTTCTAAGTACATCTCTTCTGTATAATAAGAAATTAATTAGAAAAGATATCACTTGAATGAACTTTACAAGCCCCACAATTACTTCAGCTCACTTAAACCATTTTGCATGACACCGCTTCTTACTTCCACTATCAGTGCTGAAAGTTCCTAATCAAGAACTAACATTGGCTCTCTTGAGTGAAGTGCCAGGGCCTAGCTTATTGGCTGGAATCATCACCTGATCTCTCTCAGCCAATGAACTGGCTCAGGAGAACTTATAGACGCTCCTGCTTAGGAACCTCTGGTCCTCTGGCATTAGTAGTTGAGGCATGGAGCAGCACCCTGCAGACACAATGTAAGAATCAAATTGTTTTAAATATGGTTTGACAACCGGCAATGGGGATGGAGACACCATAACCTCATGTAAGCTGGCTGTAGTGGTTATGGTGCTTAGAGTGTTTAAAGAACCTCCTGGGCTCCAAAATAACTTAAGTGCATTTGATAGGTGTTGGCCTCATATTCATGCTGTATTATTCGCCATGTTCAAACCTTCTTAGTTTAGCTTTAACCCCTTTAGGACACATGTGTGACATGTCATGATTCCCTTTTATTCCAGAAGTTTGGTCCTTTAAGGGTTAAAAAGTGCAGCTTTCAACTCTGAGTGGTCATGGAGCTTAGTGTTCCTTTAACCCCTTAAGGACCGCGGACGTATGAGGTACGTCTGACAAAAAAACGATCTTTAAGGTAAATTTGAGCGCTGGAAGCGGTCATGATCACTTCCAGGCACTCTAAGGGTATTACACGATGCCTCGATATCAAGGTATCGTGAAATACCCCCTTACACTGCCGGGCACCCGAGTGGTCGTTCCCCCCCGGAGCGATCACTTCCGGTGTTGCCACACATGGCGCCCGGCAGTGTAGGTAAAGCATTAGAAGCCTTTAGGCAGGCATATATAGGAAGTTTCCCCGAACATAGACGAACAAAGCAGAGCAGGGAATTCCTTAACTCCTCACTTACCTACCAATTTGTTCTACGACTGGGTCGTAGCAACGGAACCCGGTTGGTTAGTGATGAGTGTTTGTATTATATATGTATAATATATTCTAAAATAGTTAAAGCATTTTATAATATATAATACATATATAATGCATATATATGATTTCATTATATGTATAATATATTATAAAATGCTTTGATTATAATATATTATACATATATAGAAAATAATTGTGTGTGATATATATTTATTTACAATATAAATTGGGAAACAAATACGTGACTAAGTGGCTACTACAAAAAAACTGGACATACCCCATTTTGAATACCGTGGGTTGTCTACTTTTACAAATGGTATGCCATGATGGGGTTAATTTTCATTCCTGGGCTGCTATACTGTCTCAAAGGCAACATAGGCCCAGCAAACCAATCTGGCAAATTTCAATGTGCAAACATGGAAAAGAGGAAAGCACCACATTATACCCCTGTAAGTTTGCAAAAACCCATAAAACCTGTACATTGAGGGCACTGTTGTACTCTGGAGATGTTGGGGTGTTTTGTGTCTGTAACACATAACAGGAACTGAGAATCCATGCCTAAAGTACAACGTGAGAGAAAAATAACACACAATAATGACTACCCAAAAGTTTGATAAAGACTGGTGGTAGAATTAGTGTATGGAAAGTATTAAAATACCACCATTTGAAATACCCTATGGTGTCTAATTTTCAAAAATATATGGTTTGATGGGGGTAAAATACATTGGCCGGCTTTAAAAATGTCCCAAATAGGACATGGGTGCATGATGACCTGCTGTGAAAATTCCAAGTTGGGGAAAACTGGAATGCGCACCCTCCAAATAAGGTCTTTTAGCCCCAGAAGCTCTGACACACCTATACATGGGGGGTATCACTGCACTCAGGTGATGTTGCTGAACGCATATTGGGGTGTTCTTTGGCAGGAACACTTAAAGTTTTCCATACATGTATTTTTAAATTGCTATGTATGTGTAAAAAAAAACATTTGTTTTATTTTTTATTTGTCATAGATTGGTGGTAAAATGGTTGCATGAAAAGAGTCAAAATACCCCAAGTTTAATACCTTAGGTTGTCTTCTTCTTTTTTTAAAAAATATACATGTGAAGGGTTATTCAAGGATTCCTGACCGTTCAGTGTTACAATGTAACTTGCATTAATTTTAAATAAAATAGGTTGGTAAATCGCAAAGTGCTACTTGTACTTATTGCCCTATAACTTTCAAAATAAGCTAAGAACATGTTAACATTGGGTTTCTTTCTAAACTCAGGACAAAATTTAGAAACTATTTAGCATGGGTGTTTTTTTGCAGTTGTAGATGCGTAACAGATTTTGGGGCTCAAAGTTCGAAAAGGTGTGTGTGGGTTTTTTTGTTTTTTTTTGTTTTTTCATATTTTATTTATTTTTTTCCAAAAATATAATAATGGTATCTTTAGAAAAACCATTTGAAGGCGAGAAAAACAGTGTATAATGTGTGGGTATATGCAAACTAGTCTATTAATGAGACCAAAACCTATAAAGTATTATTGTATTGGTGCCTGGAGTGTCCCTTTAATTTCAGACAAACTGTTACAGAAGGTGCATGAACTAATCCTCGACTCATGGGAGAAGGTCGTCACCTTTTGGATCCTTATATTACAGTAAACAAATGAAGGAATCTGGCACTCCTCCAATGCACACTGCCAGGGCACACAAATACACACATTGCTAGACACAAACTGCAAGACATACACAATCACACTATTACACCCACAATCACACTATTACAGTGAGGCAAAAAAAAGTATTTGATCCCCTGCTGATTTTGAACGTTTTTCCACTGACAAAGAAATGATCAGCCTATAATTTTAATGGTAGGTGTATTTTAACAGTGAGAGACAGAATAACAAAACAATCCAGAAAAAAAAATGTCAAAGTTATGAATTGATTTGCATGTCAACCAGTGAAATAAGTGATTGACCCCTTTCGACTTAGTACTTGGTGGCAAAACCCTTGTTGGCAATCACAGAGGTCAAACGTTTCTTGTAGTTGGCCACCAGGTTTGCACACATCTCAGGAGGGATTTTGTCCCACTCCTCTTTGCAGATCCTCTCCAAGTCATTAAGGTTTTGAGGCTGATGTTTGGCAACTCAAACCTTCAGCCCCTCAACAGGTTTTTTATGGGATTAAGGTCTGGAGACTGGCTAGGCCAGTTCAAGACCTTAATGTGCTTCTTCTTGCACCACTCCTTTGTTGCCTTGGTTGTGTGTCTTGGGTCATTGTCATGCTGGAATACCCATCCACGACCCATTTTCAATGCCCTTGGGTTCTCACCCAAGATTTGACAGTACATGGCCCCGTCCATCGTCGCTTTAATGCGGTGCAGTTGTCCTGTCCTCTTTCCAGAAAAACACCCCTAAAGCATAATGTTTCCACCTCCATGTTTGACGGTGGGGGTGGTGTTCTTGGGGTCATAGGCAGCATTACTCCTCCAAACACGGCGAGTTGAATTGATGCCAAAGAGCCCGATTTTGGTCTAATTTGACCACAACACTTTCACCCAGTTCTCCTCTCAATCATTCCTTGTGTAGGTCTACAATCCTGTCCCTGACATCCTTGGACAGCTCTTTGGTCTTGGCCATAGTGGATAGTTTGGAATGTGATTGCTTCTGTGGATTGTTTTCTTTTCTACAGGTAACAAGCTGAGATTAGGAGCACTCCCTTTAAGACTGTCCTCCTAATCTCAGATCATTACCTGTATAAAAGACACCTGGGAGCCAGAAATCTTGCTGATTGTAGGGGATCAAATACTGATTTCACTCAAATACTGATTTTTGCATTGACATGCAAATCAATTTATAACTTTTTTGGCATGCGTTTTTTTTTGGTTTGTTTTTTTGTCCTGTCTTTCGCTGTTAAAATACACCTACCACTAAAATTATAGACTGATCATTTCTTTGTCAGTGGACAAACATTCAAAATCGGCAGGGAATCAAATACCTTTTTCCCTCACTCTATTGACAATGCTGTTATTTTAGCTACCTTCATTTTTGCTTACCATTTATCAGGAGGATGGTGGTTTCCCGGGGATTTCCTTTAAAAGTGTTTCAAGGAAGTGATCTGTGTTCATTCCTCCCAGAGCTGCCATGGGTGAATTATGCTTGCTGCCATCAGGCAGAAGCTGATATCTGGAGAAGTTCTACTGGAACCTCGATCAGGGGAGATATTAAAATCTCTCCAGCCTGTTAGGATCTTGCAGCCTCTCTTGCCGTGGAAAGGCGCCTTGTGTGCAGTGTATGGCATGTGGACCATAGGCTGCTAACCCTTGCTTTAGATCACGGGGTATCCTTATACAGGTTCATTTCTCAGCAACATCAACTCAAGCTTTGATCTGGGATTGTAAATTAGTGTACCATTCAATTGAGAAATAACTAGCCCCAGGACATTTTGGGAAAGTAGCAACAAGCAAAATGTACATTTCTTGGTTAATGAATTTCATGATATCAATATTATTGATTTCTGTTTGACAAGATAAATATTTACAGTGCCAAATGTTTTCTGTACCTATTTCTTTGTGCTTAAATTTACATACAAAATATCTGTCAAACGCCAGATACGTGCCATTGTAACAATGTTTTTGTGTTTAGTTTGTAGTGATTACCGTATGTTTGAAAGCTGGCCTGGAAACTTCGCACTGGACTGTGGTAAGTTAAAATGTTACCTCAATCTACTTTGTATTAAGAATCCACCAATGCTGGACTTTGCTAACATTTTCACCAGCAAGTGTCCAAAATGCAATTTGACACTTTAGGTGTTTTGTACATGTAAGTGGGAGCATTGTCATTTGATGTTAGAATATGTATTTTAGAACCACAATGTCTTTCCCATTAACATACCATTCCATCTTGCTTTTATGCTATGCACTATACTGTGAGTGATTCACAGATACACACAGACACGCAAATACTGACACACATGCAGATTTACACACACAAGTGTACAGACTGACACTTGCAGATACACAGGTGTACAGATTCTCAAACTGAAGCACAGCATAGATACAGATACACAATGAAAAACAGATACAACCAATCACAAACACACGACACACATACACACACGTGCAGATCAAAATGTATACATTTTTAGACACCCTTCTGTTTCCAACCTTTTGGATGCAGGAGGGTGGCTTCTGCTGGCTGAACTTTTTGGGTATTAGAGACTGGCTGTCTCAGTCCACGCCTCCTTTATCTCATTCTCGCCACTCGTGGCTCAGTGTCAGCTGGGTAGAAGCTCTAATTTCCTCCCAGTGTTGCCATTATTAAAGGGCCACAGCGCACAACCCAGTTGTCTCCAAGTGCCTGGGTCCCCTCAGCTTGCGCACCCGGGTGCAGCTACACTGATGGTAGTTCCACCTCTGCTCTAGGGTTTAGTTCCTGCTGATACTGAGTAAGTGGATTAATCATTTAAAACAAAATTCCCCTCTATCAGTGGGAGGATATGTGCAAAACCCCACCAATAATCAATCACTTGTGTACTTTGTATTAGATGTAACCGTTCTCACTTTGCACAATTGGCATGGGCACTTGTATTTTATCAGATAACCCACTGACATCAGTACGGATTTCACAGAATATGCCACTAATTAAAGGAAGGCTCACTATGTCTCATTGCATGTACCCTTTGCCTGAACTCTGTACTTTGGGAAAACTGTTTTCTGACCAAATGGCATCATTCCCACTTTTTTGCCAAGCAAAGTATCTCCATAAACAATCATGGCATTTGTAATATTCAAGAGGGAAAACCAAAACACACATAAATGTGAAATTCAAAAACAGTATCCATGTTTCCATTCCTGGTCGAAAAAAGTTTGTTCATGTGGGATATGTCTTAGCACGGATCTTGCACACACAATCCTGTACAATATTGTAGCATGTTCTAAATGGTTTTATAAATTTCTCCCTTCATGTGTAGGCTCTATAAATGTTACCCTTTGCTTGTTCTTTTTGTCAGCTGATGTACTGTCCAAAAATACTCTTAAACAACAATATCAGGGGCTGTTTCCCGTTCTTTCTGAAATTACAAGCTTTATCGTATTGTGTTTTTAGTTTGTTTTCCTGAATTTGGGGTTTTCAATTGCTCCACTTAATTTTTGACATGCACTCATTTCAAGACATTTCCTTTCATTAGTGACAGTTGTTAAATGCTTCATTACCCACTTGCCAAAACAATACAATTTGAATTCTGTTTATGTTACCCCTACACTCACCCCATCTTTATTATGGTGGCTGTTGTGTCTAGGTGCATGTTGCTAATTAGGCGACAGGAGGTCAGCTCTTTCCCAGGTTTTTAGCTAATCCATGGGGGGATATCTGCATTCCACTCTACTTGTACCAAGAGTTCATACAAGTGCACAAGCTGGTAAACATCACCCTTAATACACTATGCAATACACTTTTATTTGGGATAATGGCAGATACTTGATTTTAAGGGTGTTATGATAAACTACGATTCTCTTATGTAGAGATCTTAATGGATTTAAAAATTCAACATAGTTGTCCGTTCCCTGTTTAGTGAATAAAACCTTAAGTATTATCAAATCTCATTCTTATTAGAATCTACTATAACTGCTCGACATACACATTTTGTTACTATTAATGAAATGAGTGTCTTACTATTCAACTCTTGGTGTGTGTGTATGTAATACATTTAATATTGTGCAGTTTATATTTTTAATTTCTTATGTTTTGGTTATTGCTGTTCTAACTACTTAGTGTTAACAATATCTGCCTATTTATCAGAATAATATGTTAGATTTTACAAGGACTTTTTCAGTTAAAATAAAACACATTCACTTATAAATATAATGTTCTCCTAGACTGCATAAAAAAAACAATTGTTCTGTGAAACATGAGTCCATCCATCTTTTCCAAGTCAGCAATATTTTTTGTATAGTTAAATGTGACTTTTCAAGTTCTGAGAGCAATTTATCTGGTTTACATTGTAACACGTACCATATAATTATACATTTTAATCTCATTTCATCAGATCAGTGTAAGTCGGATGGAGAGCATACAGATAGATTTTGTCGAATTGTTTAAAATGTAAATATACTTAACAGTGTGCTTCTGGTCTTTGGCATAGATAAAATAAGGAATTACTCTGCACTTGTGTAATAAGTCAAAATGCCCCTATGGCCACTGTCAGCGGATGCCAAAAGGAATTTACGGCAAAATTTAGGCAGTTTGTATATTTTATTTATTAACTTATAATGTTATCATTCACAAACCTGCCCTCCCATTCTTGTATAATATTATTATTGTTATTGGGATCATATAATGTTGTTTAGCTTTGAAGAATAGGTACTAAGAAAGAGAATTGATTTCTTGGTCTGTAATCCAATTACCGAGTAAATGTCAGGTAATTTGTCACTGTCATTTATCCTAGTAATGTGCAAGGCATTTTATTTATTTTCAGTTCTCCCATATTGCTATCTGGGGGAGTATATTGCTGTGGATACTATTCTTTGGCGTTTACTCTTCTTTGTGGCCTGCAATTTCTATAGCACCGGACATGTCTGGAGAGGTAAGTGCTGCTTTTCATTTTATCTTTCTGCTGTCAAAGTTGTAATAAATGCTGTAAACTAGTTTCTTGCATGTATAAATGAATAAAACCAGCCCAGAGCTTTTTTGAAATACCTGCATGACTACATGATTTGTGATAATTCACTCACTCTGTTACCTGCATGGTGTTTGATTGGATAAGCACTGTTTATGACCGCAGATTATTTAAAGATGGCTGCCCCATGAAGCTTAGGGAAAGCACTTCTGAGATGCACTGAATTATGTTGTTTGTTTACTTATAAAGCACAAACCAATGGAGTTGTGGTGGGGGAAAAAGTGACTGAAAACCCCTTTCACCTCAACTCAGTGGATCGTTAATCTATTGTTAAACACAGATCTGAACACAACAAACCAGCCGTAAAACTTGCTTTTCCCACATAAATCTTACTTTTGCAGTTCTGTTACTACTGCAAGGGATTCTGGGTGCATATATGTAAATGAGTTAATAAAAGAACCACCTTTTTGCCTCATTTATTCCACTTTATCCATGTACAAAGAGGAATTAATGAGGCAAAAAGGTGTGGTCCTACTGAGTCTTCTTCACATTTCACTTTATTTTACCATATAGTATATTCAGCATGAAATGAACTTGCTTAATGCTTGTCCTTTCATTACAATTTACTGTTTCTTTGTTTAGTGCTCTATCCAGCTAGCCATGTAGACTTTTTATGTATCTGTCAACACATCCCCTCCAGGCTGCTTAAAAAAACAGCTTGATCTCAAAATTGTCTGGCTTGCTGACTTAAACCCTACATATTTGTGTAGACCACCTTATTTAGTGGTCTCTATGTGTACCCTTACTCTTGTATGTAAATGTACAGACTATTAATGTGATTTTATGCTAGTGACCTATTCAGGCTTACATTTTTTCAGACAAGTGACGTTATGTATTCAGATCAAGCACAGGTGACATAATGTCTCACAGCTTAGAATACTAATTGGTCACTCACATGGCATTAAATCATGTCATCTGACACCCAGCCAGAATTATTGGTTCATGTGCTTGACTTTTTCATCTGATGAATTTTGAAAGGGTTAAATATATAATATATATTTAAATATGTAATGGGCAGGGGCAAATATATAATATATATATTAGGTGTGCCAAACTCTGAGAATGGTTATTATTTTAAAGTTCAGATTACGGTTCATAACATGTTCCTCCTAGTGTGAGGTTAGGGATTCTGAACCATAAAAATCCTATAAATGCCCTTTTCTTCTTTCCACTTCTTCATTGGAGTGGCCCGTTGCAAACAGCCCTGCTGAATACAAATGGTTAAAGCAAATTTTAACTCTGGTGTAATCTAATCTTTTACTGGTAACAAGAGTATGTTGAATGTATTCCAGACGTGTTTGTGACATATAATTTTATCACCTTCTCTACTTGACAATGTGGTTTAAGCATGATTTACTATTTCTTTACCAGCTTCTGTTTTTCTTTCATAAATTGCAAGATGGCAGATCTCCTAACTTCCTCTCCTTGCACTCTGTGACTCAAGTTGTCTGAAGTTCATTTGTATTAGATGCATGTTTAGCTTCAAGTAAACTTAATTGTAGTATTGAACTCCTAATTAACCACACGTTATTATGGGGTATTGCACTTCAATTATCAATGAGGTGTGTCAATCCCCCACCCACTATATATTATTCAAGCCCAGTCTTCAAGTCATTCATTAAGTGCTCGTTACACTTTTAACCAACAAGCTTGTATTTTGGAGTAATTTTTAATAGTACAGGTAGAAAACACAATTTAATTAACTAAATCTTTTCTATGGTTAATATGACTTTCGTAGCTATGGAAATAATCTGTTCACTGCATCCTATGCTTCCACATAGGCTCTATAAATGTTACATGCACAGCGTTTACATTAGGCAAACCCCATAGGAGAGCATTGTTTCACTGACTCTGGATGTCCTCATGCAGAGAGTGAGGATGTTCAGCATTCATTTTAACTTTACAATGTATTTATTGCAGTTTCTCAGAAACTGCAATAAGTAACATTGCAGAGTTAAGGGGACAGGGACATTGCACCCAGACAACTTCGATGAGCTGAAGTGGTCTGGGTGCCTATAGTGTCACTTTAGCCCCCTTAAGGACACATGACATGTGTGACATGTCATGATTCCCTTTTATTCCAGAATTTTGGTCCTTAAGGGGTTAAAGGGTGATTCGAAGCACCGTATGAACCTCCGCCCTTTGTGCAGACTTGGGCATAAGGAGGTTTTCTGTCTGTCTCTTGGTACGTAACTGCAGTGCACCAATATATCCATCCCTTCCATGAGATGTCATATGAGGAAGCTAAATCTTCCTAGGTTACTGTACTGAGTACTAGGTCCCAGTACAGTAACCTGTAAAAGAACAAACAAAAACTGTTTCCGAGTGAATTACTTACTGGGATGTTCCAGCCTAAATCATAACTATGGGTCTCTGTGTGAGCATGAATACTGCACGCTGTCCAGAGTATGTGGGACTAGTGGAGAACGTGTGATTTTGTGTGAGGTCTGATTAGTTGGCTGTGTGTCAGTATGGGTCTATGCGTCTGTCAATATGTATATGGCACATGGACATGTAGTCTGTATAAATGACTGTTTCATTTGGCCATGATTGGCCATCCTCGGCTCACTGGATAGAATGCTTTCATTATGGTGTATTACTGATATGAATTATGTGACCAGTAATGGAATAAAATGTTTCAAGATGTGATTAATAGTAGGAGCTTGGTATCTGTGAATCCATTGTGGTAAATGAGGCCTGCCATAATGCACTGGAAAAGTTTTTGGAAAGCTCCCATCTGTTTTGTGCTATTTCTGCCCCTGAGGGTAGATAAAAGTCAGTGAACTCTTAATGCCGATGTAGTTTGAAGTGTTGGAGCAAGTTATGCAACAGCTGATAAATATCACAAGTACAAATGGCTTAACTGAGCTATGTAAATTCACACATTTTATTAATGTCTACGCCAAGACTTTGCTGCTCCAAGATGTTCAGGACTACACAATCCTTAGTCAAACATTGGTCACCATGCTATTAATTAGTGAAACATGGTTAGGAAAATATATTTTGTAATGGACTAATGGGGTGAAGCTGTTAATCATATATCCAGTTTTTTCTAAAACAATGGAGCTGTATAAATCCATTGCACTCAGATCGCAAAGAAGTAATTTTAATAAAATGAAGCTGTTTTTCAATGATGCCCGTGATGCAGCCTCTCGCAGTTTTATTTACAACCATTTCTGCGGCCTTTTTATTTGCTGTGGTCAGATTTGAAAGAAATTTTTTTATTTTTTTGTAATTTTCTGCCATAAGATTTAGGCATAGATTTACATGGAATTACGATGCAATATATAGGCATTTAGGTACACTGAAATGTAAAGGTACAATGATGAAAGAGACATTTTGGGGCTAGATTAGCCAAGTGGCTAACTGTAACACTCCACATATTTGAAGCCATTCTAAACAGGTAGATGCCGTTTACAAGGATGGTAAATAGATTTTACAAGTGGATAAGATGACAGCGTTGGCCATCTATACAGCTAGAATTGATGTTACGGTGTTTAACACTGAGTATGGTAGTAGTGAAGGAAATGCACAGAGCTTTTTGTAGGGCTTGGAATGAGGCAAAGTGCTGTACCTGCATTGTTTATTTGCACTCAGCAGGACAGTGTGACAACCTCCAAATACACCACAAGCCACATCCCTTCAGTATGGGACATAGCAGTTTGAATATTTCTTTCCAGGACTTCAGTGTCTTGTTTGGTAGAAACAGCAAAACTTTTGTGGGTGTTTTATTCTTGGTTTTCTGACCTGTGATGGGATAAGGTATGACTAGGGCTTCATAAACAGAGTGATTTCATTCCTGAATGACAAAGAAGTGAGCAATGAGACTGCAGGGGCATGATTTATACACCAAAACCACTTCATTAAGCTAAGTTGTTTTGCTGCTTAGTGTCTCTTAAACTGTGTTGTTTTGTTTCCTGTAGTATGATAACCCCCACACAGTATATAGTAGCAGTGTGTGATGTATATGTACATGCAGGTATACTTTCCTATATACATTTTTTTTTTTTTTTTTTTAAAGATGGTTATTAAAATGTGAAATTTGCAATACAATAACTAAGCATATTTTATTCAGCACTGATACCTAGCTTGCAAAGGTTTTTTTTGGTTTTTTTTTTATCTTCTATTACCCCCTTTTCTTTCTTCTTGCGTTATCTACTTCGCTTAATGTAAACTAAAATTATTGCTGTATCTATATACAACAATTCTTCAGGTTTGTGCTTTGTTGGTTCAGGTGTTTGAGTTTCAAGGGTTACTCAAAGAATCATAATTACTATGGCCAGCTGTAATGGTCTTGATGCTGTGAGTATTCTGGATCTGTTTCCTGACATTGGGGCAAACCGTCTACCTAAATCCCTGTGGTCTCCTCTCCAGCCGGTGACATCTTGCTGCTTCCGAAGCTGGAAGATGATCCTGCCAGCCATTCACTGGCTGAGAGTTTCAGCTGACTGCTCTCATGCAATGATTGCAACTCTGAGTATAGTAATATGCACAGAATGGACATTAGGCAGCCTGAAACTCTAGTTATGTGTCAGTGACGCTGCTGGAGGTGGAGTTCCACCTTTGGCAGCAGATGTGTACAACTAGGTTTGTGTAGCGATCCACCGTGACACATTGCACATACATGCTCCAGGCACCATGACCACTTCAAATCACTGAAGTGGCCATGATGCATGGAATAACCCTTTAATGTTTGAATAAATAACCACGGGAAGTTTGCAAAACGTTTAACTTCTCTGATTGTTTGAAAAACATTTAGCATTTTCTCTTAACTAATTCCCTTTCTAATCCAGTAAGGATTTGAGTTTGCAACCAAACTCCTCGTAAACTCTGTTTCCAGAGTTCTCATTCTGCAGCTAAGAAGAACTTTGCATTCTTAGAGGTTTTAGGTTCAGAATCCCATCAAGTTCACCTACATTTTTATTCAACGCTACGCTTCTCCCAAGTAAAAGTGTAACGACTCTCTAAACCATATTTTGCTTGAAAACGTGATTGATAATCTATAGTCTATTTTTGGATTTACATAGCTCTTATAAATCAAGCTCTATTCTGTTCTTATTTTGTCTTTAAATGTAGTAAGTTACTACTAATGATAGTGAGACTTCATTCTAAGTTTCCTTGCATTTGTTTGATTGCATTCATAGAATGTCTCTGCTTGTCTTGATTTAATGAAGATCTGTTGTCAAAAAATCTTAATACTGAACCATTACAAATAAAATGTCACTCAACAGATATCAGAATTAACTTATTTGCGCAGCCATTGCTGTATTGATCTTTGTAGTATATTTCTTGTGAAGGTCATTATAAACTGCCTCTCTGGTGCCATTTTTTCTTTAATACAAAAAGTATCTGACTCAATATAATGTCTGATTTATTTCTTTCTACTTAGAGGCAGCCAGCCCTTCATTATTCCAGGCTTTTCAAGTCTAATTTCTGAGCTCCTTATGAATTCCCATGAGAGCCACTTTTGTGGCAGATTCCATTTGGTTTCATAAGAATGAGAAATCTTGGCATGGACTGCAAATCTCACACATTAGGAACAATTTGTAAACCGCAGTCATATTCAGACACAGCCCATCCTTAGAACAGGCTGCTCCTGTTACTGCCATTGTCTGAGAGGGATTGGTTTGCGATTTCCCAGCTGACCAGCTTGTGTGCGGAGAAATGTGAAAAGTTAGAAACAAAAATGGTTTCTGCAGAGTGAGGGGTAGTCTTTTTTTCTTTTAAAGGGAAGGAAATGCTTCTGTGGGATTTTACTTTTTTCCCTTTCTTGATCCAAAATATACAAAGAGACCTTCTGTCTTTAATACGAATGTCAGCTTTAAATCTTTTAGGTTTGGATTAACTCAGCAATTCAAGGGAAAAAAAATCGGAAAGGCTTTCAAATATGACGCAGAAAAAACAAAATCTGCCCACCTCCTCCCTAATTCACGTTCAATTGCAAAGCCATAGACTGGCAGAAGTGATTAGTTAGCATCACAATGGTCAGTATTGACATCCCAAGGCCTACATTATCGCCCCTGTTCCATTATGCTGGCAAGAATCACAAACAAGGTAGCTACAGTTAAGGAAACCCCTTTTCTTATGACCCGCTAGTCTGCAATATGTTTTTGGAAATTAATACTGTTGTCTATCATAGCTTCCTTAATGCCCAGAGGTATTTGAAACTGATGCAGCTGTTTGCAATGAAATTGCTTCTATTGAATAAGTTTAGAATCTGCTTTTGTAATTAACCATTTGGGTGAATGAATACAGTTTTAATGGTTATATTAAATTATTTTATAACACTTGAGTACATTTAAATTCAGTTCTGGTGTTTAAGGGTGAATTAATACAGTTTTCTAATGGTTAAATTTGCTTCTTAAACCCTGGTGAATAAATTTAAATTCAATTCATACTTGTAATAAACCATTGGGTAAATTAATATATACATTAGCGTATGTGCCAGGATTTTGTTTTTGTGACTTGTTGCTGTACTTGTTTAGTAAGTAGTATAAAGTGATGCTTGCATGCTTATATGGCATTAGTTTGCCGTTATCTTACCATAATGGCGTTTACATTTACCTTGTTCGTACTTAAACTTGCTTCAAGAGATTAGTTGTAAATCAGTAATGTCGAAATCTACAGCATTCAGCATGGAAAGAACTGCAGTATTTTCACCTATCATTAAAGTAAATGTTTTGTTAATTTCTCCTATAATTACTCAAACGTGACGGACAGTAACAGAATCTCTTTATTTCCAACATAAATACTTGTTGTTATTCCATTTAATTTTACAGAGCAGCCTTTTCTTTGATTTGTCTCTGACATGTAACTTCTTGCATTCTAAGCAAATCGACTGGAATAATAATCCGGGACTGCAATCTGATCATTTGTAAAGGTGTAGGGAAATCTTATACTTCAGCTTTAAGAAAACCTTTTTGAATTTAGGAAGAAAATAAATTAAATATAAGGGAAACGAATGGGGGGGGGAAAATATTCTAATAAAGGAAATAAAAGGAGTCTGTATCTCTTACAGGCGAATATGATGTTCAATTCTGGATTTTTTTGGATGGGCCTTATCTTTATCCCTATTGCATCTTTGCTTCTCGATGTATTTTACAGAACGTGAGTATGGAATTAATTTTCTCCCCATATTGTAGTAATTTATTGTTGAATACATAACATAGAAAATGTTTTGTGTAAACAGTTTATAAAATTGATTAGAATACAGTATAATACGTTTGTAAATAAAGACCTTATTGTTAACCCACCACCTCCTAATCCCTTCAGGACTGAAGGTATGTTGAGACTGTCACGGTAACAAGGTATCTTGAATAGGTTAAAAGTTTTGTCCCCTGTTCTCTAGCTAGAAGTATTTTTAAGAATTCTGCATGGTGCTTAGAAATGTGAATATAAAAATTCACAGGTGCGCTGGCTGGAGAAATGGCATCATAAATTTCTGGGCTAAAAAAAAGTGCACTAAAAAATGATCAAAAGGATTACTATTTCTGTATACTTGAGTTCAGACACAGAGTGGCATTTAACTAGTTTCCAACCCATCATTGTACTTGTGTTACGGGTGGATGCACCTTCTATGCATTTCCTACTTTTAAGTATGTAAACTGTGCAAGTCTGTACGTGGTTTGTTTTTTTTGGTATTTTTTTCTGGAAGGATTTCGTTATTTAATCTGACATGCAAGAAAATAACTTTTCCTTTGAAGTTTTGGAGAATGGCATTTTGTTTAAATATGTGTTTTCTTTTGATAAAGACCCATCTTTGTTTCCTTAAATTTCAATACAGTGTGAAAAGATCCTGTTTTAAAACCTTAGTTGACGAAGTTCAAGAGCTTGAAGCGATGTCCCAGGATCCGGGTGCTGTTGTGCATGGAAAAAGGTAAAGTCCCTACTGACAATTGACTGCTTAATTCTGATATTATGGATTACATTACCTACGCATTGAATAGTATCAAGGGTACCAACTGTAATGCACTGTTTGAAGCACAGATACAGTGAATGTTACAGTAGTTGTTTGGAATAATCCTGAGATCTGATTCTTGTCCACTCTGAAAACCTAATATTTAATGTTCAGTTTTACCAAATGTAACATTGGATTTGGCTGCAAGTAATTCGAGGTGGGTTGCTGACTGCTGCTAAGAAGAAAAAAAAAATGTTTTTAATATGTATGTTATTGCAACGGAGAATGAACATCTAAAATGCTCAACATGAAGTTAAATATATTAATGAAACTGGGATTTATCTATTTTTATTTGGCTGGTGTGAGTTTTTGTGTTTTTTTTTTTTTTTTTGTGTGTGTGTGGTTTTAATTTATTTATTTTAAAAATCCACTGGTGCACTGGCCGTAGAAATTGTATCATAAACATTTTCTTGTTAAGGTTGGAGAGGGGCTGGGTTTATATATTTATTTTATTTTCCCTGAGTAGCCTTTATTCGACTTCAAGCAGTTTGACCAAGTTTGCTTCTCTGACACAATTAGTTCATATTGCAGAGTAAGTGAATTATAAGTAACAAAAGATTGCTCTACTTTATGTTACACAGTGTGGATCTGTCAATTTAACCCGTTATAAAATCTGCTCTGTGCTTGCGGTCATTCAGATTTTTATTTAAACGGATTCAAATGAATACAAAAAATCACTTCCTTAAAACTTTTACTAAATGGCCAATATAAAGGAATAACACAAAGGGGTTTATTCACTAGACTAGAGAATAGTGGAATTCCTTAGGGGGAATTGCAAATGATCCGCTTCTTGCTTTGCTAATTTGACCACAAAACTGCATTTCCCTTTTATTTAGATATGTCAGATTAAACAGAGAAAAATATTTTGACATATCAGCAGGCTGTCCAGGTAGATGTGATCTTAGAACACCTAGAAAGATATTTTATTAAGCAGAATATTCCATTTCATCTGAATCTAATTTTCAATAAGTTGATCCATTTACCTGGTATCCTTAAATTATGCCTTAATACCCCAAGATTTAGGCAGCTATAAATATCCAAACAAAACCAGTGCCTTGTAAGTACATTTAACTAATAAATGCATTACCCCAATAATTAACGCTTTAATCTAATTTGCTTGGTTTACAAAATTTAAATATATGCAAAATATTTTCTCATTAGAGAGCACAGTGTTTGGACAAATGTATACTGTCCTCTAAAATTGAGATTTATTTTTTATTTTTTTTATTCTATTTACAAAATCTAGGAAAACATTAAGAACTTTTCAACCCTTACATGTCTGTAGGCTCAAGACGTTCTAGAGTCTTAACTAAAATTTAAGAAACCGTGGTGAACTGTGTACTGTTTTTTTGCCAGATGTGAATACCTGAGTAGCACGGTCAATAAAAAAATATATATATACCGGTATATTCAAATGCTATAAATTATTCATCTACATCTAACCCTGGCACTAAAAGGGCCATTTATCAAACATTCTTTCTTTCTTCTGGGAAAACATACCCAGTCTGATATATATTCAATGCTTGAATGGTGTGTGAAAATATGTACTTATGCGTGCCAATTAGCAAACTGTAGGGAGAGGCAAATCCTCCCCCAGACAGGACAGCGCTTCATTAGATAATAACCCCTCAACCCAATTTACAGCCAGTGTGTGTTTTCTCCCATCTCCTAACCTCTTTTAGGAAGCAGGTATACTTGCCTGTGTTGGTCATTTTATTTGCTGTGGGGCAAAGAAGGCTAATTCTCTAGATCCTCTTAATATACTCTAGCTGTTTTGAAATGACATTCCTAGCACCGTATCTACTACAGTTTTTCCAGTAGTTATGGTGGTCAGAGTCCATTGGATGCAGCCCCTTTTGTTTTTGTCAAATAGGCTGGTCTCACTTGCACCACCACTGCCACTAACTTTTTAATGGGAGGTTTCACTTTTTCATTATTTTGCCAAATTGTTTATATGGATTAGCAGTGTTGTCTTATTGGCACCAGCTTAATACAGACCTCTGTGAATTGAGTTTCTAAAATTCTAATGGTTTGCAGTGTTCGTTCTAAATGCCGTTTCATGCCTGTTTTTATTTTTTAGGGGGACGGGGGGTTGGTTTATTGTTTTTTTTGTTTTTTTTTTACGTGTTAAAAGGCTCAAGTCTTCGGCAGAGCGTAGGGGCCTCAACGGGACACACTTGTGTATTAGGGAGGATAGGTAGGTTGGAGCAGCATTATGTAGGGACTTGTAAGCAAGCACCAGAATTTTAAATTGAGCCCTATATCTAATTGGAAGCCAATGCAGGGACTGACAGAGCAGGGAGGTGCGACCGGACAGGAAAATGAGCCTCGCCGCCGCATTCATTATAGATTGCAGCGGTGCAATCTGGGAACATGTAAGACCACTGAGAAGGATATTGCAGTAGTCAAGGCGAAAGAGAACAAGAGAATGGACCAGCACCTTAGCCGCATCCGGGGTTAAATAGGGGCAGAAGCGCGCTATGTTTTTGAGATGGAAGCAACAGGATTTTGCGATTGATTAGACATGAGGGGTGAAGGAGAGGTTGGAGTACTTTCCTAATTTAACTCTTCTGTCTAGAGAATCGGTGCCATATTAAGGTTCTTGTACACTTGAGCATGTGTTCCTGCCTGTCTTGATTCCCAGCTTTTTTTCTTCTGCTCATAGTATTATTTTTAATTCTCGCATCCCTTGATTTGATTTGCTTCCCCAGTATCTTGTTACTTCATATTAGTTGACCTCATCAGAAAAGTAATCAGAAAACCGTCCAAATGCATTTTTATTTTATTGAAGTATACTAGAATCAAATTATTGATCAATGGATTAAAGCTGTAAGGGACACTTCCGACCCCTAAAGCACTTTAGCTTGATGAAATGCTTTGTGTGAAGTGTTTTTGTAGTTTGTTTTTTCTCTCAATTTACAAAAAGTGTAGATTTTAATAGAAATGTACACTTTTGTAAGTTAACCTTGTTACAACCCCCCTGGCATTCAACCAGACAGGTCCTGTTACTTCCTGGTTTGTTTAGCTCAGTGGTGCTAAAATCAAAAGGCAGCAATTGCACAGAGCACATGCCCTGCAAAGACTTTTCATTAGACAGCCACATACTGTCTGGGTTATGTTTGAAGGTGAGGACTGGTGGCAGAACCTGACTTCCTTGCTAGATTGACATGTCTTCTGTGAGCTCCTCACAAATTTTGGTTTATTGCCTGTTTAGTCTGTTGTGCAACAACCGTGGGTTCTCAGAGTCCTATACTCTGCTGGGAGCTCTCTCCTCTCCCTTAGTTTTGAGGATGTGCGTGCCGGATCCTGGTCTGTGAGACCTCATGGATAGGAAAGACGTCTGATCTCCTGCCCAGCAGGGTTTATTATTGTTCCCACCAGTGAGGCTTTCCTCTTCGTTTGGGGCATCTTAATGTGACCGTACCACCGTATTCCCACATACTGGGAGGCTTCTTCCAAGCCCAGGAATAGGCTGAATTTGGTTTGACCAAAGCTGGACTCAAGCTTGCTGCCAATGGCTAATTTTTTTATTTTTTATTTTTTTTTAATGTCCACAGTTTTCTTGCTGTGCATATACTTCCCTCTCCGTTGGTTATATTTCTGCTGGTGTTTGATCCCTCTGCATATCCTGTTGACTACTTATTCTATGTTGATATTTGTGCACTGTATGCCACAACTTAAATGTCATACTGCGTTTGAACATGTGTTTTGCTTTCTATGTCCTTTATTTCTGTTGTATATTTCTATTGTTCGTTTCAAGCGTACCTCAAAAAATGATTGTTTTTAAATAGGCAATGAAAAGGTGCATAAATAAATGAATACATGTTTTAATTGTGGGTACGTCTACTAAACCGTGATATTTATTTATTTGGGCTGTGTAGTGTCCCTTTAAATTGGTTTTCCTTGTGAATTCCATAACTGCACTTTCCCTGCATACATTTGCTTTATATAAACAGTTACTTTTTTTTTTTTATAGCTTAACTGAGAGAGCGCAGTTACTGAAAAATGTCTTTAAGAAGAGCACAGCAAGCATGTACCGTTCGGAGTCTGTACAGCAAAACCTGCTCCGTAAGTTTTTACTTTGCAATTGAGGAGGGGGGGGCGGGGTGGGGACCTTGAGCATTCACACATCTCTCTATTTGGATGCTGAAACAGGATAGTCTGTACCAGTTACTTTGTGGGTGATGCAGGCAGTGGATCAGAGCTACACAGAAAAGAAAAGTTAAATATTTTAATAGGTAGTAAGGGATAATCAAAATTCTAAATTATGCACAAAATATTCCAAAAGTCCTCACTTTGGACATTCAAGACCAGCTACGCACACACAAACTTAGTACATTAAGCATTTGTACAACAATTTTCAAGTTAATAATTATATGCTAGTATTTGTTCAAACCTAATAAAGCTAAAATAATCAGTGATGGGTGATTTGCTCAATCCGAAGTGAAAATATGAGGTCATATGTGTATTGTGAAATCTTGTAACAAAAACGCGAAGCATATTTGTTATCCTGATGGGTTAGATAATAAAATGAATGTAAAAATAATCGGAGAGCACAAAAGCTTTATTATTAACTTCTGGACAAGTTGAACCTATTGTGATGAGTGAAGGATTTCTTTTTAATCAGTGAAGCCAGAATTTTTTTAAATATACCTGAATCATTCAGAGGAATTATGTCCATATGTAACCTGACAGTTGTTTTGCATTGTGGGAGTCTGTTGAAGCTATGAGATGACAGCAGGATGCTCCCATCCAAGGTTCAGAGCCCCTCTTAAACGTTTGCGATAACATGTGGGAATTGCAAACACATTGTGAATGACAGGACAAAAGTATCTTAGTACAAAGTATTTTAAGAGACCCGTGTATTTTAATTCTTTTCAGGGGAAAGTTTTTGTTGTTTTTAAATTCTAGGACACTTTTTAACACTAATTTTAACAGGATCTATATTTTTTTAAACAGTAAGTAATATTAATAATAAAATTGAGACTATCGTATGTCTTTTATAAATTAGCTAGTTTGTGTTATTAGGTGCTATTGGCTCATACCTGATTTCTAAATGCATGTTTAGTAGTTTAAATACACACTACTGGGAATATTATTGCTGTGGAGCACTGTTATACACTTGCACACATGAAATACAAAGCTCCTAGAAAAAAGGGATGTTAAGATTAAAAAAAAGGAACAGAGGGATATAGCCCCAAAATAGGGGCTGCCCCCTCCCTTCCCAAGTAGACACCTTATAGGTATGATTGATATTACAACTTGTTGCTCTATTGTACACTTGCTATTTTACATATATTTTCTGTGCTGTCATAATCTTCAATGTTGAGATGTAATGTTTGCTTTATTCCATTCTGTTCTTCAGATGGCTATGCTTTTTCCCAGGATGAAAATGGAATAGTCTCCCAATCTGAAGTGATCAGAGCCTATGACACCACAAAACAAAAAGCAGAGGAATGGTGAAATCAAGTAGTTGTGTGTGCACTAATGCCATATCCTTCACCAAATCACAAGATCTTGTCTCTGAGATAACCATATATCAAAGCTTCTATTCTGAAAGTTTAAAGGAGATCTGTGGTCGATTACTATTAACAGAAGTAAAAGAAGCGGAAAAGACTTTTAATGTGTAAAAATAAAATTGAAAACTGCACACAGATTTTAGTTGTGACGAGATTAATACATAAATTTTCAGCAAACAGTAACATGTTAACAGTATTACCAGTTAGGATAAAAAAGTTTATGGCTGCTTTTGCTAACCAATGGGTTTCCAAAATGTCCCCACTTTCACATCAATAATGTTTAGCTTAGTGTTGTGAATACGACTAGGTTAAAAATCATGGTTTAAAAAACAAATCAACCTCAAGCTGAAAAAAGACCTGATTTCCATTGGAATCACTGGATCAGCTTTCTTGACTATTTTTTAGTAGTCATTGAATTGAATTAATATTAATATTAATATTATAATTAATATGTTTGCCAAAGAAGGTGTTTTCACATTTCACTGTGATACATTTTTGGAAAGTCTTTGTAATGGTTGGAGAAGCTCCACAAATTTGCTTGCATCTTCACAAAGCTAAATAAATCCAAATGGAAAAGTGAGCAGCATGATACGTGAGGCTGTTATCCATTTGTCTTACTGGCACTTGATTGTGTTATCGCAGGGCTAGAACAACTTCTGTTGGCTTGCAAAGCATCTTGGGAGATGTAGTTCCACAACATCTGGAAAGTTGCCAGTTTTTCAGCCCAGTATTATCGATTTCACACCTTCAGCCTTACTCATACTTCACAGTTTACCTTGTAGGTTAGAATTGTGAATATTTTTTTGAAAGTCTTGCTTAAATCCGAAAGTTGGATTACACCAACACACCTTTTTCCTACATCATATTGTTTTGAAATTAATTTCTAATTTTATTTTAACTAAACTAGGAAGCCATTTTTTTTACTTTTTTATTATTAATTACACATTTATGTTTTTCGAAAACTATTTACAATTCCCTATGTTTCCAAAAGCAATGTGTAACATTTTCTTTTTGCACATAAAATAAGTGAGTTGACTTATTGCTCAGAATTTTAAATTTCATCAACAATAGTTTTTAAAAATAAAAAATATTCGGAAGAATTACAACTTAAAGAGCATGAGCTGAGATTTATTTCATATTACATTATTTTATCTTAAATTAAACATTCCAAAAATTTATTATTGATCAGTATTAACCTGCATATATTTTCCCAAATAGAAAAACTATGAATTTATAATAGTCCTATTTTATACAAAATGGAGTTTGATGAATAAATGAGCCTTGTAATTCAAAATTTGTTTTTGTTTTTTTAACATGAACATTCTGGCAATGGTTTGTCATTCCCCAAAATTGGATTTTAGCAAAGTGTTTTATACACACACATACGTATGCAAAATATAATTATTTCTTTGTATTAAAATGGTATCATGTCTATAAAATATGGAATTTACCCTCTTCCTGTCTGAAATATGCTTTTTTTTTTTTGTGTGTGTGTATGTAAATGGATGAAAAAGGACTAGCTTATACAGTCAGTGACCGTTAAGTGTAGCGCTTTGAAGTAATCATAAGGGAAATCTAATGCAATGCCTGTAATAGTTCCATTTTTTTTAATCTTTGCCCCTCTTAAAATTTCCCTTTACAAATAAATATATATATGTTGCTAGATGCAATGTATGGAATTATCCAGCATTGAACAGAAATCACCATGGCAACATCATGTAGGTGTTTCAGCATGTTTGTACAGGTGGAATAATATTGAATTCCATTAAGTGCCTGCTTAAAGATTTAAAAAAAAAAAAAAAAGTTAACTCAATTCATTTACAGGATTGAGGCATTCTCATATTAAACACAAAATTGCAATGGTATGCCACCATTTTTTTGTAACACATTTCTCTTGTCAACTCATCAGTGTGCATATTAAGCACAAATTAATTTTATCAATCATAATTAGAACAGTATGCTAGCTTTTAGGTGACAAATATATACAGTTCAAAGGAAGAAGAAAAAGCAAAATGGCAGCCATGCAAGTAATTACCATCCACAAAGATAATAATGCATTTTTCCGTACAAAAAGGACGTTAGTGATTTGCCTCTTAATATAGCTTTTTAGGTGGCAGTCGCACCTACATGTTTTTCCTTCGATTACTTTTTCACATCTTTTCAAAAGGTTTTCTTTATTTTACTAGGTGCTCCTTTTTGAAACATGGTACAATTTATTTTAAATAAGAGAGGATTTTTTTGTTTAGCTGTTTAGTAATATTTAATGTTGTTGTGTTCATTAGGTCTGTAGCATATTGATTTTCATTTTCTCCAACAATTTTGAGAATGTATTTATGTTCTAGCGTTCCATATTTATAAATTATTTTTTATTAAAAATTTTTGGGGGCTCAAGGGGCATTTTTGTATTAAGGTATACAATGCTAAAATAAAATCTAATTGCAGTAAATATTTTTACTGTATCACTAAAACACTTTGTTGCTAATTTGCTGATTTTCTGTCATTATCTTTGAAATAATTAAACCTCTTTGGGACTTAATTACTTTCTTTAAGTTTTAGTCCTCTTAGTTCATATTCTGGGTGTCTGGACAATACTGCATTCTGGTTATTACATTGATTTATCTTTTGTGATTTAAGTGACAACAATTGTGGCTGTGATGAGTCTTCTTGTTCTGTCTGCATGAGTCAATATTTTAAACTTATGATTATTTAAGACTGTCTTTGTCAAATGGAAATGTCCGACCTTGACTTCACTATTAATTTACAAGCTTGCACTATGCTTTTAATTCTGTACGCTTTAGGAAATGTGTAATTATTTATATAAAAAATTATATAATTTTATGTTCAGCCTCTGTGTATGGAGACTTTGTGTTCCCACTTTATCCAGCCACGTTTCATTGAACATGAAACTACGTTTGTTCGTCCACCCACTGTAAAGCGCTGCAGAATTTGTTGGCGCTATATAAATAACATATTTTGTTTTTGCACCAAGTTTGTGAACACCTAAATGTTCCTTTGTTTTCCTTGAGTATAGTTTGTGACTGTCAAATATTGCAAGTCTGAGGTACTTTTCCACTAGAAGCCATACAGAACATATGTGTTTGTTTTCAGTTTTGTATTTTGTATTTTTTTTTTTTTATTTTTTTTTTTTTTACTGATCATAACTGAAGTTTGTAAATGAAGTCGGTAGACCAGGGGTATTGCAATACCATTAGGCCTCCGACTATCGCTGCTGTAACTATGAATTGTAACACTGCATGAATGAAAAATTATTTGGATGTGTCTGTGGTATCCAGCCTCTCAGGTTTTAGTTTAGAATAATTTACGTTGCAGAAGTCCATCATCCTAGTAAGAAGTTGACTTCCATGGCACTGTATCTTTTTTTTTTTTTTTTTCTTCCATTAACATATTTTATTGCAGTGTTTTGTCTTGGTTCTATTCTGTGAATGTGCATGTTTTACACTGGAATTTTTTTCACTGTTTTAGTCTTTTTGTTGTTAAAATTAATAAATGTTATAGTTTAAACACTTAAGTATTTGGTGTGTTTTTTGTTTTTTGAACAAAGGAGTAATTCTCTAAAAATAAAGGTTTGGTCATCTCAAAATCAATGGGAAGATATATAAAAAGAAGGCACATATGAAACTTGGACAGTAGAATAGTCCTAAAATATAGTGTAATATAAGCAGATGATTACAACTTGTATTACACTTCTTGAGTTGCATCAACATTTTTATCCATTTATTACTTCTATCCAGGGTGTATTGATAAATAAAAAATATTTATTTCTTAAAAGAATACTCTGGGCATGATAACTTCATCTCCAAATATGTTCGTACCTGTCTCAAGCCATTTTTATAAATGAAAGGCAGGGGAAGTGCCATTGACTTCCTGGCACTATAACCACTTCATTTAAATTAAACTGTTATGTGTCCTTAGTGTTCTTTTATGACAAATATATAAGGATTATGTGTGTGTATGTAATAAATATATTAATATGTGTGTGTATATTCCCTGCAAGCTTGTCTTCAAGCGCTCAATCCCTGAAAATAGCGCTCTGATCTGATGCTTGTAGAGGAATCGTCACCCTGTTAAACTTTTGACCATCCGCTACAAAAGTCTTGACCAATGCCGCATTGCTTATAAGGAGCGATTGTTCACTGAGAGAGCGTACTTTCCCTCAAAAAGAGTGCCTTCGAAAGCCATTGGGAAAGGGGTGAAAACAGGGTGTTAATATGACCAGGTGGAGGTAGTGAAAGTAGCTGAGCCGGAGTTCCGGAAGAATTGTCAGGAGCTCCCGCTAGCAGTAATACTTTACTCCGTCTCTCTGAAAGGGGGCAAACAGGCAGGGAAAGGGGTTTGCTGGCTGGGAGGCAGAGTGAGGAGAGGAGCTAGGAGCGGAATGATAGTTTCTTATAGTGATTAAAGTTTTTTAGGCACCATTCTTTACAATTGTCATGGTACACTGTTGTTCACTTCACCTGTCAGTGGTTTTAATATGGATGATTATTGTGTGTGTGTGTGTGTGGATGTATGTATAAAATGTTTGTGGGCGGAAAACAAAAGCCAACATGTAATTCTAGCAATATTGTAAGTCTGTTGTGGTGTGCAGAAACAGACGTTTATGTAGGCCTGTAAATAAGAGGGTCCACCAAGGTAAAGAATTAAAAAGGGGGAGAGGTGAGTGGGATAATCAGATCAGAACGGCCCAGGTAAGAGGGTGAATTAGGGTTAAATAAGCAGTCAAACCCCTCCCACAATTACAGGCCTTCTGGCCTTAATACTTGTGGTCGGAAAACCTAAAAGCAATAATGTTATACTGACAGAGATACAGCGTTAAATTGCATTGGTTTTAGGAATCTGTAAAAAGCTATGTAAATGGCAGCTTTTATTACATTATTGGTTTGTATATCGAATGGTTTTGTATCCAGCATATCTGAAATTTGGGTCAGTCAATGGGTAGCTGGGCGGTGGTAGGTGGTAAGTAAATACCAGTTAGATAAAGCTTGATGGTATTCATGGGAATTTTAATTGAAGGTAGCAAAGTGCAGCAAAAGCAACCATGGTCTCAATTGTATAATCATTGGAGGTACGGAATTCTGTGGTGAACCTAAGAAATATGGCCATAGCCCTGTTGTAAGATTTCCTAGTTTTGGTAGATAAATGGCTGCAAAGCCAGAATGGGCCGCAGTATCTGTCCAGAATATTGTGGACTGGTTCAAATGATTAAGAAATTCATGCCACATACGAAATACCCTCATCAGGAAGGCCAGGTGGGAGGCAAAGTAACTTGTATATGAAGGATTTGACCTGTGGAATAATGCACATAGTGAAGTTAGGGGATGCCATAGGGACTGAAGATCTCTACGTGTACAGGCTCCTTGATTAAGGAACCTGTCCATGTTTTTGTGAATGCGCTGAAGCCCTGGTAAAGTTCTTTTTCAATTAAGGTGTCCACCGTGAGAGGATCTTTGGAAGCAGACAATAGGTTGTGACATCCCAGCGTGCCTACAGCTACAATACCTGTGTGAAATCCCTGAGTAAAACAATAAACCAGGAATTTCACCAAGTGAGAAGAGGGGTGAGATCAAAGGTAGAAAAACAAGTTGTCTTTGTTGACCTTGGTCAGTCATTGCTTGGGGAATAATTTGAAAGGGCACATGGACTTGGCGTGTGCACTAAAACACTGAGCAAATCAGTAACAATCATCCGGCACTGAAACTGCGCATATCTATGTTGAAATTGTTATAAACCTGTGCTTTGCCCAGGAACACAAAGGGATTTCCCACTGTATCATTAAAACCACTTTGTGCAGGCTTGTTAGAGAAACTGGGTTTAGCACAGGTAGTTGGGGTGGGTCTGCTTTACAGGGGAATGGTAAGTATATGACCAGCTAGCACAAGACTGAGGCTTTATGCCAGTAAAATATCCATATCTAGCTGGCTCCAGTCAATGCGATTATTAAATTGAGGTAGAGCCACAGTTTCTTTTGTTGACACAGATTTTTGGTTGTCATAAAAAGTGAAATCTCAGTACGTGTCCTGACACCGACAATGATTCTGATACACTATTAAATAGTGGGGTGTTTGAGTGACCCACAAACATTAGCTTGCCCTGGGCCCCACTGTTTTAAAAATAAGTATTTTGGCTTTTTCCCTTAAACCCCTGAATATGAGAACACAAAATCAGCACATAAAAACCCCAATATATTAGTGTAGAATACAATAGTACATTATATCACTTACACTTGTTACCTGTTTAGATAGTTTTTTTTAATGTTTTGTTATGCTTCAGATTCCTATCCTGGCTTCCTTTTTCACATTCGTCCTTTGATAAGGTATTAATGTGAAAAACCATAACCTTCCACATGGTGCCGTTAGAGAAGTATGAAGCTTGTAGCTCAAAAAACGCTAAAAACAGCTGGATAGCCACAGTCTGACACACTGCTAGAGGACATTGGTGCTCAGACTCAGTCACTGTCAGCCAGACACCAATATGATGGTGTTTTCTTTTCTTAGCCTGGGACTGGTTACCTGCTTTTACCAATCAGAACACACAGGACCAGCTCCCTCAGCATACCATATGTTGCCAACCCTGATTGGACATTGGTTATGACCTTGGCTTTTGCCCTCAAGCATCTACTCCATAAAGGAGACCTTGCATGTAGCTGTACAAAATTAGATTATAGATGAGATAATGCATATACATTATTTATTTTTTTGTACTTCCAAGGCCTGCTTGTCTTTTCTATACTTTTATTTTCTTCAATGAAGAATTGGTAGTTGATATATATACAAACATGCCAAATATTTTGTGTTGTATGTCATACTTGACAACATACTAATTATGTTCATTATATTTGTATTTTGTTCTCTCTATCCTGTTTCTGTTTTGTGTTGTAAAAAGAAGGTGGAGCCGTACATTACAGGTTTTCCATAACACTCAGATATTACCAATAATGATTACTGTGAGATGGAAATATAGTTCACCATATGCAGCTGTTCAAAGAAGAAAGTTGTGCCATTTATTAAATAGTTATACAGAGTTGGGATATATTTACTTTGAGGTGAATGCTATGTATAAAACAATGTACAACAATCATTACAGAATAACTCCACTAATGTTATCTTAGAGAATAAGAGAGCTCACCATCTAGTCTTTAAACTTTTAATACATTTACCTTGATGTGTCCAATAACCTTGTTTTCCTTCCAAAATATATTGTACATATTTCTTAATTACACATTAAATATGATTTGAATTAATATAATGCAGTGGTTCTACTTACTCTGGGTCAAGACACAATAATGGGTTCCCACAACATTTTAGTGCATTCCTATGGTAAAAAATACAACAACAAAAAAAACACATCTTATTCATCATGCTATATACAACTGCTCACAGTAAGGTTTATTTTTCTGTAAATATGAATTGTTTCTCCCAGTGTAATGGAGTTCAATATTGAAAAGTCTAGGATGTTTGGGCCAATGTATTTAAATTGGTTAATTATATCAGACTTGACGAATGGGTCACCATGCTAATTCCATGTGCACGACTTGCACCCTTTTGGAAAAAAGGTTAGGGACCACGGATATAGCACGTTAATATATTCCAAACAGGTACATATTTTTTTGTGTTTTGTTTTCTCCACTCGTCTATATCAGAAGAATATTTTGGAAAATGAAAAAGTTGTTTGTCTCTGATTTCAAAATAGTAGACCGGCCCTCTGTTTGATTAACAGGTCAACTACAAAGGATCTACTGACCACAGATAGGTCAAACTTAGTAATTCTGTAGTGCTGAAATTGGTTTCTCCTTAATATTTGACATATTGTTATTGCCTCAGCTCCCAAGTTGGCTGCTCATTTTAACAGATTGTTAAATGATGCCATATTTATATCCCTGGTGTTGTTACTCCATGTTGTATGCCAATGCATCTGAATATTATATATATATTAGTCATACAACTGCTCTTCAGATTTTTGGACATCAAGTAGTGTTTTTGTGAAACCATTCAAATGGCAGCCAGACTTCAGATGATGGGAGGTATTGGCTTTCCTTTTATCCGATTAAGTGAACAGGTCCTGTTAGGTCTGTCTGAAATCTGAACAGCTTTTATTGGAGATTGCTTCTGGTTGGATTGGGTATGAGAAATACTGTGTGGAGACCAGGAATGTGGAAGGGTTGAGGTGGTTGGAATGTGCCAAGGAATAAGGGGGCGGTGGAGATGGCACTAGACAAACTGGATCTGTTCTGGAGGAGGATAACCTCCGTATAGAACCTCCAGTTGATGTGGAACTGGTTGCAGTACTGGACTGCCTTGAAGGAGTTCGCAGGTTAGTGCTGGTGAGGATCATAGGAAGGGTCTCTGGTGGATAACTGCGCAATGTGAACCTCATGGGCTGCTGGGATGTCTGCTTGGGTCTCAAGCATGTGCAACAGTAGACAGCCACCAACGATCCCACGATGATAAAAGCAATGAATATGGAGCCAACAATGAGGAAAGGGACATATGCCGGCTCTGCAGAACAAAAAGAAAAACAGCAATTTTAGCCTATGCCAGATCATAATTACCTACTAAGCCCTCAATTAATACTTTTCTAACAACCTACTTCGTACCCCTACTTTACCATCTGTGTCACTATACCCCACTCCCTCTAGAATGTAAGCTCATGGAGCAGGGCCCTCCACCCCTCTGTTCCTGTACGTCCAGTTGTCTGGTTACAATTACATGTATGTTAGTCCACCAATTGTACGGCGCTACGGAATTTGGCGCTATATAAATAATAAAATAATAATGATAATTGTCAGATTTTCATCGCAATAGTGGAAACATTTTCATATAGCATGCATAAAATAACAAACATTGTAACAGAATATGTCTGTAAGTTTGGTACCCTATTGATGTACTGATAGCATAGCTGATGCTGTTAATGTTTTGAAAGGTCCATTCCATTTATAATATATTATTTAAGGCAGTCCTCAAACACAAAGAGTTCATTAAATCATTGAATTTAATCACACATATCACAGTAATGCAAGGTAGGTATGGCTACACTATAAACATGCACAGCATATTTCATTAGGGCATATACCCATTTCTTTAAAGGAACACTATAGGGTCAGGAACACAAACATGCATTCCTGACCCCATAGTGGTAAAACACTATTTAGGTCCCTGCCCCTCTTTAATAATGTTAAAACTCCCCTTTATTCCAGCGCCGTGTGAGATTGCCTATACTGGCCCCACCTTCTTGGCTGACATAATCAGAATATATGATCTCAGCCAATTCAATGCTTTTCCATAGGAAAGCAATGGATTACCTGAGATAGTCAATTCAGATTTTCTAATCAAAGGAGGCAGGGCAGCACTGACAGAGAAAACAACTCTAGTGACCATCTGAGTGACTGCTACTGGAGGTGTCCCTAGACACCTAGCTCTGAAAACCTTTGGCTCTCTAGTTTAAGACTATGCTTGTGTAATAGGTTTTATTCTAAAGCGTTTATAGCAAAAAGCCTGCAGGGACGGTGTGGCGGAGCCAGCCTCGCCACTGGGCATTGGAGAAGACTGATTGCCAGCCTCCTGCCATGTGACTATGGCCCCTGGGATGTATTGCCTGCTCTCCTGTACTGCTGAGGATTGCTACCAACTAGGTGGATTTGGCTATGGAGCTTGTGTAGTGCCCTCTGTTGGTAGCAACAGTAATATGCACTACCTGAATAGTAAGACTGGTAATTTGCATATTCGGGTAGATTTGCATATCGCTAATTCTGCATGCAGGAGAGACATTTTGTGTTAATTATGGTCTTCCCCACCCATTTATAAATATGTAATTATGTTATAATAAGTCACTGTATGTTGCCTGCTATGATTTGACTGTTTGTAATTTTATTGAGTTTTCACAGCAATGTTAATGTAATGACCATATGGACTAGTCCCAAGTAAAATAAAGTTTTAAACAGTTTTACTTCATCCTCAATTAGGAGTGCTGTCTCTTATTGGGGGAATCTGCTACAAGGGATTGCTATGCTTGTCATACTCCCTTGCTAAATCACTATGAAGCTCTTGTAAGAGCTTGTTCCTGCCTTGCTCTCTGGAGGAGTCTACGTTGGTTATGGTGTCTGCTGCAGTGCTTGGAGTCCTCAGGAAGCGCTAGGAGCATCCTTCAACAGAGGTACCCAGTCAGGGTGCCAGGTGATCCGTTACATTGGTGGCAGCGGTGGGATGGCTTCCTAGCCTTGGGAAAACCAGCACTACTTCAGAGGTGGAAGGCCGTGCAGTATCTCACTTTGATGCCAGGCTCCAGCAGTGACTACAGGATGTGATGCGCAGTATGGAGTATCCTATCCCAGAGGAAAGAGAGACAGAGTGGAGGGTGGTGCTTCGTACTGATCTCTGGAAGGAGGACATCGACGAAATTCGACCCTTCCGGTGTGAGGAAATCCTGACCACTAACCAGCGCCAAGCAGAACAACTAGAGCTGCGGATGCCGTTACTGGGAAACCAACCCTCAGAGGAATGGGTAAGCGAACTGGAGACGCTAGTTGAGACTGAGGTGTGGCTGGATGATTCCTATCGGGCCCTGCGGTGGCATGCTTACCACCTCTACCCATGGCTGATAGAGTACAAGTGTATTGAGGGGGAAGACTACGATGGCCCTGGTTTGTTGTGGGATACTATTGAAACAAGTCTCTGGTTCGGAGACACCAACATTGCTTGCTTCTGATCCATCCGAGCTGAGCGGGCAGACAACTGGGACCTTACGGAGATCGATGCCATTCAGCCAGCTCTATCTTTTCTTGCCAACCGGGAGTGGGAACTAGAACAGGATTATGTTTGCCTATTCCAACGTATAACGCCGCCAGTCTCTGACATGATGGGGCTTATTGACTGTAAACCACCGGAAGCATTGAGTTTAGTTCCTCCTCCCCAGCAACCAAGCCTGTTATCAGGGAACCTTGGTACTGTACCACATACGTCCCAACCAGCCCCAGAGATGGAAGACCTTATTGACTTGTCCTGGGAAGACACCCAGCTGGGCTAGACCATATGGGCTAGTCCCAAGTAAAATAAAGTTTTAGACAGTTCTACTTCATCCTCAATTTGGAGTGCCATCTCTTATTGGGGGAAATTTGCTACAAGGGATTGCTATGCTTGTCATACTCCCTTGCTAAATCACTACTAAGCTCTTGAAAGAGCTTGTTCCTGCCTTGCTCTCTGGAGGAGTCTACAGTGGTTATGGTGTCTGCTACAGTGTTTGGAGTCCTCAGAAAGCGCTAGGAGCATCCTTCAACGGACGTACCCAGATGCTCCATTACAGATGGGCTCTAAAAACCAGAACCACTACATTAAATTGTAGTTGTTCTAGTGATTATAGTGTCCCTTTAAATATCTATTTATGTAGCTAAAGGCAAACATGTTTTAAGTACAAAATCATTTCTATGTTGATTTCAACACACAAACTTACTGAGAAACCAGAATCTCCACTGTAGCTCAGTGTAATGGTAATTCCGTCAATAGTGTCTGAGTGCTTTCTTAATATCAAAATATTTTGAAATAAAAATATAGGTCTCTTGCTGACATACAAGGAGATGAAGACAGACACAAGTGGTAGTGATGGTGGTCAGGAAAGAAACACGGTGAGTGATAAATAACCACCACTGGTTAAAGGGACACTCCATTGCCCAGAGGCAAAAAAAAAATTAAAACACTGTTTAGTGGATATACCCTAAATGAAAACCTGAATGCATTTAATTATGCATTTTTTTCCATTGGGGGTATATGTCAAAACATCTCGCAAAACCTTCAGTTCTCTTGTCTTCTCTTTGCAAGCCATCCCATAACCCCACCCAGACTTCCCCTGGCTGTCCAAGCTCAATGAAAAGTATTTTCAAGGGATTCAGTGTGTCACTTTAATATAAAGTTTCCTGGAGGCCCCAGCCTAAATTACAGTTGCAAGAAAAAGTATGTGAACCCTTTGGAATGATAATGTCTTGATAAACTTGGGAATTCATTTTTATTCGATGATAGCAATCCGTCCAGGCCCTGACACAGCAAAGCAGCCCCAAACCATGATGCCCCCACCACCATACTTCACAGTTGGGATGAGGTTTTGATGTTGGTGTGCTGTGCCTTTTTTTCGCCACACATAGTATTGTGTGTTTCTTCCAAACAACTCAACTTTGGTTTCATCTGTCCACAGAATATTTTGCCAGTACTGCTGTGGAACATCCAGGTGCTCTTGTGCAAACTGTAAACGTGCAGCAATGTTTTGTTTGGACAGCAGTGGCTTCCTCTGTGGTATCCTCCCATGAAATCCATTCTTGTTTAGTGTTTTACGTATTGTAGATTCGCTAACAGACATGTTAGCATTTGCCAGTGACTTTTGTAAGTCTTTAGCTGACACTCTAGGATTCTTCTTCACCTCATTAAGCAGTCTGTGTTGTGCTCTTGCAGTCATCTTTACAGGACGGCCACTCCTAGGGAGAGTAGCAGCAGTGCTGAACTTTCTCCATTTATAGACAATTTGTCTTACTGTGGACTGATGAACAGCAAGGCTTTTGGAGATACTTTTATAACCCTTTCCAGCTTTATGTAAGTCAACAATTCTTAATCGTAGGTCTTCTGAGAGCTCTTTTGTGCGAGGCATCATTCACATCAGACAATGCTTCTTGTGAAAAGCAAACCCAGAACTGGTGTGTTTTTTATAGGGCAGGGCAGCTTTAACCAACACCTCCAATCTCATCTCATTGATTGGACTGCAGTTGGCTGACATCTCACTTCAATTAGCTCTTGGAGATGTCATTAGTCTAGGGGTTCACATACTTTTTCCACCTGCACTGTGAATGTTTACATGGTGTGTTCAATAAAAACATGGCAACGTTTCATTCTTTGTGTGTTATTAGTTTAAGCAGACTGATTGTCTATTGTTGTGACTTAGATGATGATCAGATCACATTTTAAGACCAATTTGTGCAGAAATCCATATCATTCCAAAGGGTTCACATACTTTTTCTTGCAACTGTATGTATTTCTATTTTTAGCAATGTATCTGCTGACAGTTTGCGCAGACAGTGAGCATATTGATATAATAGTTCGAAATTTTGGGAATTAATTCCAGAGCTATTTAGTTCCAATATGAACGTTCGGTGTGATTCTGTTTGGATTTAATCCAATTCAGCAGTCATTTTAGTCCAATTGAAATATATAAAGTATTCATTTAGTTTAATCTCTGGAGCCTATACTCTTTTGTGTGATATTTGATGCATAAATGGGATATGCCGTACTTTATATTTTAAAGCATTTCTCTAATGTTATTTGCTCATTCTGGCCAATGACTTGTATGTGTACAATTTTTTTTAATGTATTTTTGTGAAAGCGTTTGGTGAGATTTTAATTGCATCATGAAATGCGCTGTATGCTGACTGTGTCAGAGCTGATCTGTAAACCCAGATATGTAATAAATATTTATACACCTTGTTCCAGTGTGAAGTTCGCAACATGTGCAACTTTGCCACCAGCTTGATAACTTCCATTATGTTGGACTCGTAGAAAGTTGGAGTTTAATCAGTTGGATGAGGACAAGGAGTTAAATTTAAACAACATCTGGAGAGCCATAGCTTGGCTTCCCAAGTAGTTAACATTAATATGCCTCACCCTGATTTGCTGAGCTCTGCAACCCATTAGATGTGCACACAAGGCTGCACACACTTAGCTGCTTGACTCACATGTCCCGTCCACTCGGTGCAAGCTGCTAATCTACCTGAGCCTATGAGCAGGAAGAGAACGCTTTCACACAATAAATAATGAGGCACCGCTACCATCCAATGTCAATATAACATACCACAAGCAGCCGGGGAAACACATGGGTAATCCACAGAAAAAATAGTCACCAGCCAGTAAAGAACCAAACATTCAGTTCTTTTTTTTTTTTTCCTTGTGATTAGAGCAAAGTCATCGTGGTCCCTTATTTTAACAGGTTTCTTATAAATAACCAGAAATATCCATTAAATGCACACGGTGTGATTTATAGACTTAGAATTGTCACAAATCGAGCAGGGAAATTGATATTTTAGGTGCTCCTCGACAATCTCAATACATAAGCTTCTAAAGTGCTATTTTATGCAGAATATTGACTTAAACTACTCTATACCAGTGTCGGCTGTTCATTGGCCAACCGAGTTGCAAGCTCAAGCTCATCTTGTGACACTGTAGCTGTGGAAATCTGGTCTTCAGTATCTGTGGCCTGCTTTTTTCTCTAGCAGGAAGGTGCTGCCAATCTCTCCAACTGGGATAGACACACATTTGTTGGGGCGTATTCTCTGTTCTATATCATATTTTTATCATAGTTAATCTGCAAATAGCCCAGTGATAGGGAATTGGTTTGTGATGGATCCCCTCCTATGTAGCATATACACCTGTTAATAAAGCTCATATTTAGGATTGGGTATCACACCCTTATATGGATTTGGATTGTTTTCCTACAAGGTGTCTATTTCTGGCTTGCATATTGGCATATCACTTGTATATACTTTGGTTTATTTATTATGTTTAGGTCTCAATAATATAAGATTATACATTTTTTATGCCAATATACAGTAATAACTATATTACTACATATATATCCAGGGGATGCGGCTGATCTCGGAGCTTTGTATGCACTGAGACTAGTGGCATCAACTTCTTGTTTGTTTTTTGTATTTTATATCATATTTACCTATCTGGCTATGGCTCTTTGCCAATTAATTTTCTTTACTGTTACCCCTAACATCTTTGTTTATTTGCTGATGGGCCAACCAAGGTATATATTTACAGCCCAGCATTCTATCTACTTGGTGGGTCTACAGCCCAGCATTCTATCTACTGGTGGGTGTACAGCCCAGCATTCTATCTACGTGGTCGGTCTACAGCCCAGCATTCTATCTACTTGGGTCTACAGCATTCTATCTACTTGGTGGGTCTACAGCCCAGCATTCTATCTACTTGGTGGGTCTATCACTATTTGCCTAGTTTAATAGAACGCAAATCTTGTTATTGTACAAAACCAACAACATGAGGTATCACTTATGTTTCTGTTTTCTGAGATGTTACATAATTACCTTGTTAACATCTCTGTACTCTTTACCGAAATCTCAATTTAAAAAAAAAAAGATTTTTGAACATTTACACATTTGAAGCCATATTCTTCAGTGATCAGCTGCCCACTAGTTGCCACTTTATTACACAAGTAGGTTGCATTCGGTTTTTTTATGGGAGGCGGGGGGGGGGTTGCATCAACGCAAAGTTATAACTCTAAGTGACTGTATTGTACATGCATTCTTGAAGGTAATATAATAATAATGCAAAAATAGTAATTAGAATGAACCACATCTGTGAAATATTTTGCGAGAACAAAATCTGGATGTTTTTGTTCTATTGAATGATGTTCTATTATGTGCATTCTTGCACATTTTATGCCCGAAAGGTCGCTTTAAGATGAAGCTTTTTGAAAGGAGGCCAGCTGCTGTACACATTAAGTACTGGTTGCTTGTGGGTACAACCCAAGTTATTTGTGTATTTTTTCTATACTCCATTACTTGCTAAACTCTTGATAAAAAGACAGAAAGCGTGTGTTGTAGCCAAGATCCATTTTGCAGTTGCCTAAACACATTTTAATGGCTGAGCCCCGGTGGGATTTGCTTGGAATAATAAAAAAACACCACATTAAACCAACGGTTAATGAAAAATATTAAATTCCCTTTAAATGTTCCAAGCTCTTGCACGGAATCAATATGCTTCTTTATTAAAACTCGAAATGTCAAAGAATAAACACACATTTTCATTTTGACAAATACAGTGCTGATTCTGTTACAGACGCAGCCCCCCCAGATTAACTGATATGTGACCTCTGCTCTGTTAATATCCAAATAAAATTCAAGCAGAGTACAAAATCCTCTCCACTGGGATTTCACTGATGTGAAGTATTGTAAGGGAGGTTTGGGGTGTACAATTACATGGCTTACCCTGGATTCATTTGGTCATTGTAACAACTACTATTGCGGCATTAACTGAAGTGGTTTAATCGTGTGAGTTACAGAGAGGTAAATTACATAAAGTTTAATTTTATAACTAAAAGCGACTAGATATAATTCTCTTATAGATCATGTTTTTAAACCTTGTACTACATTCATGCCTTCCAAAATTTCAAATAGACCAAGAGGGCCACTTTATTTTTAAACCTTGTACTACATTCATGCCTTCCAAAATTTAAAATAGACCAAGAGGGCCACTTTATTTTTAAGGTAGAGGTTACTCTGGGAGGCCATAGGCTTTCCTAAAGAGATGAGTTTTAAAGCACTTTTTAAACAATTGAAGACTACGGGAGAGTCTGATGGCGGTAGGCAAGCTATTCCATAGGAAGGGAGCCGCCCGTGAGAAGTCCTACAAGTGTGAGTTGGCCGTATGGCTGCAAGTAGCGGACAGGAGAAGGTCACAGGCAGAGCGGAGAGACCGAGAAGGGGCATACCTATTTATCTGTGAAGAGATATGAGGGTCTAGAATTGTTTAGTGCTTTATAGGTATGGGTTAGTACTTTGAATTGACTCCTATAAGATACAGGAAGCCAATGTAAGGACTGACAGAGGGGTCAGGTGTGAGAGGACCGACTAGAAAGGAACATCAGTCTGACGGCAGCATTCATTACAAACTGTAGTGGGGCAATATGGATTTTGGGAAGCCCAATTAGGAGAGGGTTACAATAATCCATGCAGTAAATTACTAGAGCATGGACAAGCTCCTTGGTAGCACCTTTTGTAAGAAAGGGGCGGATGCGGGCTATGTTTGTAAGATGGAATCTACAGGATTTGACAACATACTGGATGTAAGACTCAAAGGTGAGGCCAGAATTAAGTATGATGCCAAGACAGCGCGCTTGCAAGGATGGACTTATGTGGATACCATTAACTTGAAGGGAGAGCGAAAGAGGGGGATCAGTACTAAGAGGAGGAAAGACAAAGAGCTTAGTTTTAGAGAGATTGAGTTTCAGAAAGCGGGAGGACATCCAGTCAGAGATGGAAGAAAGGCAAGCAGTGACACGTTGTAGGACGGCAGGGGAGAGGTCCTGGGAGGAGAGATATATCTGGGTGTCGACAGCGTATAGGTGGTAATGGAATCCAAAAGAGGTAATAAGTTTGCCAAGAGAGACAATATAAAGAGAAAATAGAAGGGGACCAAGGCCAGAGCCTTGGGGGGCTCCAACCGAGACAGGACGAGGGGAGGAGGTATCATTAGAAAAGGAGACACTGAATGAGCGTTGGGAGAGATAAGAGGAAAACTACGAGAGGAGTGAGTCACAGAGACCGAGTAATTGAAGAGTTTGAAGAAGGAGAGCATGATCAACGGTGTCAAAGGCAGAAGAGAGGTCAAGAAGAATTAGTATGGAGTGGTGGTCTTTGGATTTAGCTGCAATTAGGTCGTTCATAACATTGATAAGAGCAGTCTCAGTAGAGTGGAGAGGACGGAAGCCAGATTGAAGAGGGTTAAGGAGAGAGTTGGAATTGAGGAAGTGAAACATACGGGTAAAGACAGGTCTTTCCAGAAGCTTTGAGGAAAAAGGGAGGGGGGATATGGGACAATAGTTAGAGGGGGAAGAAGGGCCAAGGGATGTTTTTTTTAGGATAGGTATTACAGTGGCATGTTTAAGGTTAGCAGGGACAATGCCAGAAGAGAGAGAGAGCAGTTGAAGATGTGTGTTAATTAAGGCACAAGACAAGGGGAGAGAGATCTGATGAGGTGAGACGGAACAGGATCGAGCGGGCAAGTGGTGGGGCGAGAGGAAAGGAGAAGCGCAGCCACCTCTTGTTCAGTAGCTGGGGAAAAAGCCTGAAGGGTAGGAAAGGCATGATCTACGTGTGGTTGGGAGAGAGAACAGCAAGGTGGGGAGAATTATTTCCTTAGCTGTTCAATCTTGCCGGTAAAGTAGCATGCAAAGCTATCGGCTGTAAGGTTAGTTTGGTTGGGTGGCCACAGCAGGGCACCGAAGACAGTTAAAGGTGTCAAAGAAATGCCCGGGATCATGTGTGTATTGCTCCTGATAATATATGATTTTACATCCTCCATGCAATGTGGGGTCCCAATCTGCCTGTAATTAGTATGATTTTTGCTTCAAGATGCCCACTGCCAGTGTTTTAAGTCAATCTTTCCTGACCATGAAATGTTTCGAAAAGAGCCATAAAGACAGAAATAGTGCAAACACAAATAGTGCAAACACTAACTTGTGCTAGCCCTTGTGAATTCTTTATTATACCTCAGCGTTTATTATGTTCTACAGTCTAATGGCTTATTATGTTGTCTCCAAAACTACTCAATGGCATTGTTTTCCCATACTTTGCAGTCCATCATATATATATTTGTGGTCGGGGCAATATTGCCGTAATGGTTAGATAACACATACATGGTAGTAAATAACATACTTTAAAAACACCAGTTGGTTGTGGTGTGCCGGAACCAACAATGTAGTAGGCCTGTAATATAAGAGGGCCCACCTTTAGAGGGTGATGTGAAAAGAGGGAGAGTCAACTCATCATACCAGTAATGGTATGTGAGAGAGGATTGGAGACCCCTATAAAGGAGACCCAGGCCCTCCCACAACTACAGGTCCAGCCTTAAATTTGTGGTCGGGGCAATATTGCAGTAATGGTTAGATAACACATACATGTAGTAAATAACATAGATTAAAAACACCAGTCGGTTGTGGTGTGCCAGAACCAACAATGCAGTAGTCCTGTAATAGAAGAGGGCAAAAAGAAGTGTACCATACAAAATTGTATTTGTTCTACAATACATCAATCATTTGGATAAGTCTTGAAAAGTCTGATGAATCTCTTTAACTGGTTCTGGTATATATAAAGGTATATATAAGGTATAAGAGGATGATTTCCAGTGTCCCATTACCTTGATGGTATGTGCTGGAATGTTATTAGAGGAGGCCGATGATGGTGCCTATGCGGAAAGAGTGGCCTGAATAGGAAGTTGAATTACAGGACCACTATAGGCACCCAGACCACTTCAGCTTAGTGAAGTGGTCTGGGTGCCAGGTCCAGCTAGGTTTAACCCTTTTTGCTGTAAACATAGCAGTTTCAGAGAACCCAAACGTAAGCATAGGTCAATACTTGACATGGTTTGTTTTATCTTATCACGTGAAAGACAGGACTGCATTTTAAACGAGTCTAGTTGAATACCCAAAACATTTTGCACCGTATCAGGACTTTGTCTTTTTTCAGGAGGCCGGTATACCCAGGGACTCAAAGAGACCGATTGCTGCTGTCAGTGAGTTGTCTTCAATTGTGAGGAAATCGTCTAAGTAATGTATAACAGTCAGGCATCTGCACACATTAAGTAGCAACCAGCATAGGGTTTCCGCAAAAATATCAAATATCTTGGGACTACTCTTGGAACAGAATGTAAGCCTTGAGAATAAATAATATAAACCCTGCCACTTAATGCCATGCAAATGCCAAAGTGAGGGGTGTATTGGAAGTAATTTTAACGTATTGACAATATCAGTTTTACTGAGCCATGCCCTGCCCCCGCTGGGAGAATGGCTCAGATGGCATTGTCAATGATGTTGTATTGTAAGGAGAACTCTTCTGAGGGTATGAGGGAGTTAAGACTAGGAACCGTGGAGGAATGTGGTGCTGATAGGTCAATGATCAATCTGCTTTTATATAAGATTTACCAGTGACTATCCCAATAGGATTTGTCATCCATGAAGTAAAAGGGGGGACTTAAAAGAAACAAATTCATGTTCCAACTCAGTCTTTATCCATTTATCTACTGATTCTGGATCTGCTAGAGCTGACTGCAAATTATTACATTTAAGTGTACCAGATGGCAAATCGTTAAAAACCCACTTCTTCATAAAAGCGTATCAATTAAACTGTTAATAGCTCCTGACTGATTCCTCTGCAACTGTCACTAGTCTAATACTATCCTTACCTTTTTGTGTCATTTTACCCCACTCCCTCTAGCATGTAAGCTCATTGAGCAGGGCCCTCAACCCCTTTGTTCCTGTGTGTTCAACTTGTCTGATTACAACTACATGTCTGTTCGTCCACCCATTGTAAAGCGCTGCGGAATTTGACAGCGCTCTATAAATATCATAATAATAATGATACCCTTGTGAAATCCCCCCAGATAATCCCTCAATCAGAAAGTTAACCAAGTGTTGTGAAGGGTGGCTCCTCAATAGTTTAGCAAAGTTTTACAATGTCATGCCCTAGACTTCGGGGGAGCGAAAGAAACCAATTGGCCCTGCAAGACTTCTGCCGTATTAGGGCATAAGTTTGTGGAGTGTGACGTGGATGTGCAAACTGCACAAGCCGGGGTCCTGAGGCCTGCAAAGTGTCTGCAGAATAACTGTCCAGTCTACTCCAATCCATACTGAAGTTGAACTGAGTCAGAGCTGCAGCCACCTTTTCCAAAAAAGAACGGTGGTAATCGTAGAAGGCTGTACCACCGTACTTGTACCCCAGAACCACCAGCTTATGCATTAGACATGTGCAATTTGTTTTGGTCCAAATTAAAATTCGGCCGAATTTCAGGTAATAGCCCGAATGTCCGAATTGCAGAATTGCCGAAGTCCCAAAGTGCCGAAATTACCGAATTTCCGAAGTGTAGTGGTGATGAAGTGCCAAATTGCTGAAGTGTCGAAGTTCTAATATACTTACCCAGTGAAAGAAGAAGAATGTTACATTGTATACAATTTTAAATAAAAAGTTTACAAACATAGCCAGGATTCAGCTATAAGCGTTTCCAACACTTATAATAATCAAGTAACACACATTCATATAAAATGTAAGTTACTTAGCCAGTCATGTAATGACAGGAATAAATAAGTAGATAACTCCATAATTCCCACGGTGTTAGGGAGCTATCTACTAAAAGGCTGAAAGACCTGAATTGGTCTTTCAGCTAAATTTACTAATACTAACTTAAGATTACTTAGTATTAGTAAATTATGCCCCAGCCTGTGGCTGCTCACTGTTAAAAAAAAAAAAAAAAAACTATTGCCACCCCCGGCCCCCACCCTTGGGCGGCGGGTGGGGGCCCTAAAGTAAAAAAAGGAGGGAAGACCTATTGTCCTCCCCACCGGCCCCCACCCCTGAGCGGTGGGTGGGGGCCCTAAATAAAAACTGGGGCGGGGGACCTAATGTCCTCCCCACCGGCCCCCACCCCTGAGCAGTGGGTGGGGACCCTAAATACAAATTGGGGGGGACCTAGTGTCCTCCCCCCTGGCCTCCACCCCTGAGCGGTGGGTGGAGGCCCTAAATACAAATTGGGGGGGGGACACCTAATGTCCTCCCCCCGGCCCCCACCCCTAAGCAGTGGGTGGGGGCCCTAAATTAGAATAAGGGGGAGCCTAATGTCCTCCCCCCTGGCCCCCACCCCTGAGCGGTGGGTGGGGGCACGAAATACAAATTGGGGGGGACCTAATGTCCTCCCCCCAGGCCCCCACCCCTGAGCAGTGGGTGGGGGCCCTAAACTAGAATAAGGGGGGGACCTAATGTCCTCCCCTCTTGCCCCCACCCCTGAGCGGTGGGTGGGAGCCCTAAACTAGAATAAGGGGGGGCCTAATGTCCCCCCCCCTGGCCCCCACCCCTGAGCGGTGGGTAGGGGCATGAAATACAAATTGGGGGGACCTAATGTGCTCCCCTCTGGCCCCCACCCCTGAGCGGTGGGTGGGGGCCCTAAATACAAATTGGGGGGGACCTAATGTCCTTCCCCCTGGCCCCCAACCCTGAGCAGTGGGTGGGGGCCCTAAACTAGAATGAGGGGGGGGACCTAATGTCCTCCCCCCTGGCCCTCACCCCTGAGCGATGGGTGGGGGCCCTAAATACAAATTGGGGGGGCGACCTAATGTCCTCCCCCCTGGCCCCCACCCCTGAGTGGTGGGTGGGGGCCCTAAACTAGAAAAAGGGGGGACCTAATGTCCTCCCCCCTTGCCCCCACCCCTGAGCGGTGGGTGGGGGCCCTAAACAAGAATAAGAGGGGGGGACCTAATGTCCTCCCCCCTGGCCCCCACCCCTGAGCGGTGGGTGGGGGCATGAAATACGAATTGGGGGGACCTAATGTGCTCCCCTCTGGCCCCCACCCCTGAGCGGTGGGTGGGGGCCCTAAATACAAATTGGGGGGGACCTAATGACTAGGTGACCCCCAAACCCCTAGTCACCCCCTCCCCAAAAAATAAACCCCTACCTTCCCCCCTCACCCTAAAAATGAGGGGGGACCTTTAATTAGGTACCTGTAAAAATAAAAATAAACTTACCATTTGATGTTTTCTTTCTTCTAAAATCTTCTTTTTTCAGCTCCAAAAAAGGCCAAATAAAAATCCATAATAACCGACGCAATAAAAAAAAAAAAACCTGAATGCAAAAAATTATAATCCATCTTCACCTGGCGAGGGCTCCGCACAGACTGAGCTCTGCAGGGCGGGGCAAGGCTTATAAAGCCTTACCCCGCCCTGCAGTTAGGCTCAGAGCACTCTGATTGGTGGGTTTAAGCCATCCAATCAGAGTGCTCTGACAGGTAAATGAAGAGACTGACAGGTAAGTCTCTACATTTACCTGTCACAGCACTCTGATTGGTTGGTTTGAAATCCACCAATCAGAGTGCTCTGTGTCATTTTACACAGCGTGGGAAAGTTCTTTGGAATTTTCCCACACTGTGTAATTTGACTCATAACACTCTGATTGGTGGATTAAGTAATTATGCATGGATTATGCATATACACATCCAGTTCCTCTCTTTTCTCAGGATAAACGGAACAATACAGATCCCTATAGATCCTGAAAGCCAGTACAAATTAACATAAAGATAATTTCTTGATCAACCTCGGGTCTCTCACTTTAAACACCACTGAAATATCTCCATGTGCATATGTCCTATTCTCAATGACATCCTGGGAGGCAATAAGCAGCGAGACATGGTTAACATCCTTGCCCTCCAGGATGTCCTTTTTAAGATGAGCTGGAACCACATGCAATGGTGACCTCAGGGACTTTCAGTGGAACTAGAGAATTACCCAGGGTTGTCATTGATAATGCAGCTGGGATAGCATCTGTGGATCTATCAAGTAAGTTAAGGGTGCTGGCTGACTCCAACTGCTCCAACCTATCATTAATTAGTCCAATAGATGATAACAATGAGGTCATTATGGCTTGGACATCAGGCGGCTGGGATCCACTAGGCCCTTCCTCAGCATCAGAGTTGTCGGTATTGACATTCAGTAGCCTGAACAACTCTACTTTCTTGGCAGTAGTAGGGATTGGGATATTCCTTCTGCAGAGTTCAGCAGTGATACACAGGATAGTCCATGATCTGAGTGATGATGGACTAGCTGAGTCTGCCCCACGGGAAGGAGTACCAGTCCTAGCAGGGGTGCTGGAAGGCGACAGTTCTTCTGGCAATAGCTAGCCTGTGCAACCCAATTGGTACTGGCAGGCTAGCTATTGCCAAGCGGCAAAACAATTCCACTAAAAGGTGACAGGTGAGGCCTTGCTAGTTGCCAAGCAGCTCAAGAAACTCTACCTACGCGTTAGCCCAAGGGAATTTTTAGGCCACTGAACGTTGTGGCGGGGTGTCGGCCTCTCTGTGATAATTAAAGGAGAATATAGTATGGGAGTGATAAGTGAGGCCCTCTCTATGCTTCCATGCTAGTTGAATAACTATGCGTTGGACCGATGGGCGTATACCTCCGAGTATGAGTGTCGGCCTCGTGGGACCACTAGCCTATGGCAAAGAGGCCACGAAAACTTACACTATTGGACACCTAAATCCCTAACAGCCAGTAACATTTACTAATAGGGAACCACTAAATAGAATGATAAGTAATTTTTCGTACCTGTATGTTCGATAGTAGGAGTAGAGTAAGGAAAGTAGTAAGGAACAGCAACCTAAAATTGAGAAAACGTAGGATAATATCTGAGAATGTAGGAATCCATGTGGGCCAGATCGTGGACCCAAATAATGTAAGGTAACCTACCCCACTGCTAGATACCAGGAAAATGGCAATTTCTGCCAGGAATGATGAGCACCTTGTGACAGGAAAAGGGTTGGACAGAGCGTGACACCTAAATAAGCAAAACATGAGCATGAACAATTGAGGAGGGTGTAAGATTATGGGATAATTATTAACTAAATAGTTACCAACCTAGAAATGACAACTTTGATGAGCCGCCAAAAGATAAGAACAATATATGTAGATTAGAAATTACATGCAACCAAATACTCATTCGCATAGCTAAGTGTCATTCATATACCTATGTGACAACAAATAACAAATGGGTGGGTGATGAAAGAAATAGTAGGTCATAAATCTAGTGTAGGCAAGCCACTGTCATAAGGTCATTCCCAACCTTTATATAAAATACAAACAATATCTGGACACTACTCCAGACAACAGGGCGCCACAACCACTATAAATATATGTAAAAATCACATGGAATGAGAAATATAGGGTGGAAGGACAAAGTCCACTTTATTGTATTTAAACGTGCAATAAATAATGCAACAATGATAAAAAACAAAAAATAAATAAAATAAAAAATAAAAATAAAATATATATATATAGGAGCCTCTAAGGGTAGCAGCTTTATATACAATGACTCCAACAGTAAAGTGCTTAAGCGCAAAAGTGCAAGATACAAATATCACTTCCATAGACTAAAAAATAGCACCAGATAAATACTGCAACAAAGAGTACGTGTAAACATGAGACTGCTATACCAAATATGAGGCTCTTGATGCTCAACGCGTTTCGTCGATGTCGACTGCCTCAGGAGCTTGTTATATTGTTGCCGGTCTTCTTCTTCTTTTAAATCCGTCGGTCCCGCCGTGAACTATTAAGTAATCAGGAGAATTTGCACAAACACACTAAGCAACCAGGTGTTTGTGTGATCCATAGAACCGGAAGAATAGAAATACGTTTGCATGAATAAGAAAGCGTATGTTACTGTATGCGAACAAAGGGCCGAATGAGGGAACTGTTCGTGAGGGTAAAAGGAAACGAAAGCCCCTTAATATTAGCCTGAAATAAGCCGAAAACATGCGAACAATCATGCAAATCAATAAGTCAAGGAAATGGACCCAAACCGAGATGACGCCATTTAATGCGACTGTGGCGCAATGGTCCTAACTTACAGTTCAGTGATCACTTCCAGGTCAGTCTCCGAGGGAGCTGGAGGAGGAAGCACACTGGAGCTGATCTATCAGCGGTTGGTAAGCGGTAAGCATAGCATCTTCCTGACATATGAATCATGGGAGGGTTATCAAAGGTGTCAGGAGGCAAAAGCCCCCTAAGCCACTAGCATACAGTGGGTTGTGGGCTGCAGCATAACACACTTTTAGCAGGCAGGATTTGTGCATGGCCTTTGCTAGCATACCATGGAGTGGCTTGTGGCCCATAATCTCAATGCTCAAAATGTTTAGACTGTCCCAACGGGATATTTCCTGGGAGACTGCATAACCTGCGCTGAACAAGTTGCAACACTACGATGAGTATGCATGGTATACAAGTGTTCACAAATTGCTATAAGGTGACTAAAGCACTGACCACACTGACAGTCTGTCATCAGAGGAAATATCTAAGCCATGTACAGATATCTGTGAATGTTCTCTGAAAGGAACACCAATAGGCACCAATATGACTTCAGTGTATCTGATGGCCTCTTATACAAGCTGTGTTTTTCTCCATGTACAAATCTCTTTAGTTTTACTTAAAAATAATAATAATTAAAATACATATATATTTTGCAGCTGTTGGCCACACCCTCTATTTTCACAAAACGTCTTCCTGATTGGAAGGTAAACAGTGTTCCTTTGCCAATGCAAAATCATTGTGACTCCACCTCCAAAGTTAATGTACCTTTAATATCTGTATAGAATTTCAAAGCCATGATAAGAGTTAATAGGATAAATAATAAGAAGGCAGTGATTGGCGTGGAGTGATGTCACTATCCCAGCCAACACTGATCTTTCATTAGCTGAGCTGAGCATTTACTCAGAAAGTGTTAAGGAATTTGCATTATGAGGAGGCGTGGCTAAGTAGGCAGAGTACAATGCAGAAAACTGAAATGTTTTTACTTTTTATCAAAACTAATGAAATGCACTTAAATTATGTTGGTACTCAGAGCATGACTGAAATGCCCTCTTAAGCTGTGCAAGTCAAACATTTGAAGGTTGCTGCAATGTCCACCTATGTAACCCACATATTGCATCTGCAACATCATGGAGTGGAGAGAAGTGGAGGCACTGCAGTCCTTGGTATCTAGTTGTTGCGGAAGCAGGGACTCCTTCCTGCTTCCCACTACGTATGCAGTAGTAACCGGGCGGCAGTAACTGGGCAGAGGGTGCAGGCCACATTTAGCTCTGCCCTTGCTGCCCATTTAGCTCTGCCCCATTGCGTGTTTTGCTCCGCCACCACCATGTGTTTAGCTCTGTCTCCACCATGGTCCCCTTACTTGTGGCCATCTTTTGCAATTCTGCCACTGCATTGCCCTCACGTGTGGGAGCTACGTCAGCCGCCATGGCACCTTTGTTGCCGCACAGCTCACACCCCCTTAGGCCTGCCTTGTGCAGCATGTGTAGACCCTATTTTGGGTTCCTGTCCAGCCGTCCCAATATAGATCCCTGATGTCCCACATCTGTGAACACCAGGGAGCGGACACATTTGCACTGTGCTGTGGACTCTAAGACCATGCAGAGAGCACTTTAGCAGCACTCTCTGCATGGTTCTGTATGTTGAGGTCCAGCTGGGCTGACATGCCCCTTTATTGGGTGGATAAGCCCACTTCCCAGGCAGGTTCTCTCATTATGGGTGTCGCCAGTGACACAAGTTATGTCACTGATGACACCCCCTGCATGCCTACCCACTCATTCTAGAGAAGTATGAGATAAATAATGCTATCATTGGCTTTCACCAGTGTAACGACAGAACTCAGTCCTACTTGTGTATGTGATGTCTCTGCACCATCAACTTTGCAACGATGAAATGTTTTTATGGTAATGAGAATGACGTTTACGTGTATACCTACTAGAGATACAAACATTCAGGGATTCCTGCGGTGGGATTTGTATTTGACAGAAGAATCAAGCCCTGTACATGGTTTGCTTCCATTGCAAACTAGTTTTCTCTTAGTTACTAGGCATTTTCGTGGCTCTCAAAGTCTTAATGGGGTTTAACCAGCCGCAGTGAACTAAAAACTGGACCAAAAATAAATAATTATTTGGAAATGATATATTAGAGAGTTTCTTTAACTTGGCTAATAGACCTATACCATAACTACGACACACTCTGTACCTGAATATGTGCCAAATATTTCTAGCACTTTAATAGGGAAGTATGCAGCAGCTGCACCTAAGTAAAAGAGCTAAAAGTATGATTTATTGAGGATTTTTTTCCACTGATGATGTACATAAAGTAGCAATACACATTATTATTATTATTATTATTATTTGAATCTGTTTTAAACTGCTCTATGGCATGGAACATTGTCTATGGTGTTTGCAATATTATCTATTAAACAAAATCACCACTGACACTTCATGTATGCTCATGCAACTTTTTATATATATACTTGGATGTCTTTTCGTTTTATTTTATTTTTTTGGTTGGTTTTAAGTTTTTTTTTCCACTTCACTGCCGTCCATTATATACAAACGAGATAGTTCACGAGTAGTGCATCTTTATAAGTATAACAAATTGTTACATGTCATGTAAATGGCAGGCATAAACAACAGGGATTAAAATAACAATATAATAAAAAATAGTGTCCAAACCAAAAAAAACACACCACCAATGGTCAGGGTAGACTTGAAACCAGTACAGAGCCCTCTAAGGTATTTAACATACCTTTTCAACTCCCCCCTTCCAGCAGGCACAGGACTGACTTTTTCTATTTTTTGCATTGGTGGGGGGGGAGGAGGGTGGTTGGACACAATTTCTTATAATATTGTTAATTTATGTCCTGTTGTTTGTGAGGTCTGCCTATTTACATGCCATGTCTCTATTTTTTTATAGTAAAAAGATGCAGTACTTATGAACTATCTTGTTTGTATATCATGGCTGGCAGTGAGTGTGGACCTTTTTGACAGGGCCGGTGCAAGGATTTTTGCCGCCCTAGGCAAAAGTAAAGTTTGACGCCCCCCTCCTCCCCCCCGTGACATCGCAATGCCCCACCCATATGACCTGCCATGTTAACTAACGCTAGTGCTGCAGTGCCGCTGTGTTTACATTAAAAGGCCTGCAGGGACAGGCTATAGACACCAGGACCACTACATTAAGGTGCAGTGGTTCTGGGGACTATAGTGTTTCTTTAATGTGAGGTAAATTAGAGATTAGTGCCACGAATAATATACTAGATTACCTACTTACAAGCAGATGAGGATGATGATGGGCTCTAGCTGCAGTCTGGCTCCACTGGTCTGGTGTATAACAGGATCTCTGGAGGCTGTTTGTAACTGTGGTCACACAAATCAATGTTCTGGGAGAACGAGAAGCAGCTCCATTTTTTGGGGGCCCTTTACACAGCTCAAGGTCTGGGTCCCAGGGTCCACCTTCATTTTCCACCAATGAGTTTGTTCACAGGGGATGGAGTGTGTAGGGAATGTCCTGATTTGTGTGTAAGGAATGCATTTTGTGAATCTGTGTTTGTATGTGTAAGGGCTGCAAGGTGTGTTTCTGTGTATGTAAGGGATGAAGTGTGTGAGTCTGTAAGGGGTGCATTGAGTGTGTGTAAGGAATGCATTGTGTGTTTCTGTGTGTGCAAGGGATGCATTGTGTGTAAGGGTTGCATTGCGTGTGTGTGTGTAATGCATTGTGTGTGTAATGCATTGTGTGTTTTTCTGTGTGCAAGGGGTTCATTGTCTTTGTGTGTAAGGGGTGCATTGTGTGTGATTGTGTGTGTGTGTGTGATGGATGTCAATCTCTCCCCCCTCCCTTGTCACTCTCTTCTCCCCCCCTCCCTTGTTACTCTCATTTCCCCTCCCTCCCCTGTCACTCCCCCCTCCCTGTCAATTTCTCTCTCCCCGTCAATTCCCCTCCCTGTCAATGTCTCCCCCCGTTAGTTTCTTTCCCCCCCCACCTCCCTGTTAGTTTCTTTCTCCCCCCTCCCCTGTCAGTTTCTTTCTTCCCCCCTCCCCTCCCCTCCCTGTTTCTTTCTTCCCCCTCCCTGTTTCTTTCTTCCCCCTCCTTCCCTGTTTCCTTCTCCCCCTCCCTCCCTGTTTCCTTCTCCCCCTCCCTCCCTCTTTTTCCCTCTCCCTCCGTTTCTTTCTTCCCCCTCCCTCCGTTTCCTTCTCCCCCCTCCCTCCTTCCCTGTTTCCTTCTCCCCCTCCCTCCCTGTTTCCTTCTCCCCCCTCCCTCCCTCTTTTTTCCCCCTCCCTGTTTCTTTCTTCCCCCTCCCTCCGTTTCCTTCTCCCCCCTCCCTCCT